>CM021107.1:624775883-625091115 GCA_007115665.2 Sequoiadendron giganteum
TTTAAAATGATCTTTCTTGATTTCTTTTTCAAATTCTTTTAGCAAATTTTGTTGTTGATCTTCCTTAGTTTCATCCATTTTTGATGGTATAAATCTATTCGTCAAATGAATATCCTTTATTTCAATGTTATTCAGGTTAGTTGTACTTGAATCAACATTATAGGCAAGTTGTCGAGGTTTAGTATTCTTAGGATTGGGAACTGGTTGAAAAGGTATCTAGGTTTGATTGACTGGTTCAGAACTTGAAGGTTGGTTTTGTCACGTTGTCTGATTCTGATTCCAGGGTTTCTTTTGCCCTTGATTTTTCCATTGATTGTCTCCTTGATTAGGCTGCCACTGATTAGATTGCTATTGGGTTTGATTTTGCTGCCATTGAGGCTAGTTTGGTTGCCACTAAGGCTGGCTCCATTGTGGATATTTAGGTTGCCCCCATGGTGGTACCCAAGGGTTTTCCATAGGTGGAGGTGGATTTTTTATTTGTTGAGGGTTCCACTGTGATTGGGGATTCCATTGGCTAGGAGAATTATATTGGTTATTCCACTGATTAGAACCCCAATTAGAATTATTTCTAGGCTGACCAAAGGTAGGGTTAAACTGTCTTTGTCCTACAAAATTCAATTATTCTTCTATTGGTGCTGGCTTTTTCAACTGGTTCCTAATTTTTGGAAGGAAACTACATTTTCCAGTAGAATGTTTCTTTTCACATATCTCACATAGATCTACCTGATTAAGAGGACATTCTCTTAGTGGAAGCTTATTCTTGCATTTAGGACAATAAATAGACAAAGGTTCAATTGTTCTTTTATCTGGCTGAGAACTAAGATGAAGGAGGATTTCTATTTTGATATTTGCAATTTATTTCATAACCTTAGAGACATCACCAGAGGAACCTTTGTTTCTTCTCCTATAACCTGGTCTTGTTCTGGAATAATTCCTACAGATCTCAATGATTTCATCAAAGGTTTGTTTATTAATATCTCTTTTTCCTATCAAATTTAGGGCTTCTCTGCAGTAATCATCAATGCATTTTAGAAAGATAGATTTAATAATTTCTCGATCTAAACTATTTCCACACCTCTACAAAATGAATTGAAACCTATCTACATAGTCTTCTAAGCTCTCGTCTTCCAACTACCTCATTTTAAACAGTTTTTCCTTTCTATCATAGACTCTACAATAATCCTGATATCTATCTAGAAAGACTGTTTCCATTTCATCCCAAGTGTTTATTTAGTTTTCATTTAATCCCACAAACCATCATATGGCTGATTCTTTAAGAGTGGATGGAAATAATTTCAATTTTTGATTATCAGATGTATAGTCATAAGTTTGACAAAATACTTTGAACTCAAATTAAAATTGATCAGGATCTTCCAAAATTTTCCCATGAAATATAGGCAAAATAGAGGGTGAGATATTTTTCATGGGTGGTGCATTTGCTTGGCAATTTATGGAAATGGGAAAGGAAGAAGTAATGTTAGGAACATCCTCCTCATGATCTCTATCTCTCATACTTTCTGATTGGGTAGATCCTTTCCTAGGTGAACTCATAGTACTAGACTAGGATCTTTCCAGGTATACCTCTAAATCTCCTCTTACAAGTCTTCCAGACTGGTCTATATACCTGTTCATTAACTAACATATAAATTCTTACCGATACTTAAGGCTTTAGATTTTATTTTGAAGCCAAATCATTCCCTGGCAATAACACCAAAAATGATGGTAGGAAGTCATTGTTGTCACAATTCCTGGGCATGTGTAGGATCATCATGGAAAAAATAGGCCCTTAAGTGGCAATACAATTCAAAAAAATCAGAGTTAGGCAACTTGACATAAATATTTGAATAAGTTAACTATATTTTTTCAAAAATATGCAAGAATAGAATCTGTTGCAAATTTAATGTAGTTTCTAAACTACTAGGTTTATTTTTATTTATTTGGTGGAAATTTGAAATTTCAATGCAGTATTACTTAAATTTCAGGGGAAAAATAAGAAGTAGGTGTCTGTTTGACCACCCTAACCACAATAAAATGATAATATTATTTTATAAGATTTTAGATATAAGTAGAAGACTCATGTCCCGATGTGATGCATATTTTTTTGTAATTTTTTTCCAAGTAAATAGTTAATTATGATTTTTTTTTTACAACTTTTAAAAAATATAAAAAATTGTACATCTGACCACCTTAACTTGGTCAAAACTTCATGAAATTCAATTATTATTTTTTAATCCGATAGTATGTGAAGCATAGAATGTGACACATGTTTCAAATTTAAAAAATGTGATACCCTTTGAAAGCTATAGATGTTTTTCAATCAATCTATCAATCAGGACAATAGTCGTAATTCAAATAGAAAATGAATAATAATTATTTATTAAATTCAAAGTAAATCATAATTTATATTGGTGGAAAGCTAAGAATCTCCTTTGAAACCCTTTTTCATTTCATCAATTTTGGATTAAAAAAAAGTCGTCAGTCACATGGGCCATCATATCACTTACATATCGCCACTTTTTGGCCCATCATGATCTTGCACATACCCTCCTACTCATTTAATCTATTGAATGTCAACCCAAGGGTGTCTGAAGATATTTGCGGTAAGAGTTGGATCGGTTCTTGGGGGCTTTTGTTGGTTTTGGCTCAATTAAGAGCGTTTCATAGGGATTTTCGTTCAATCAGGAGCGTTTTTGTGCTACCCCTATTAAATCAAAAGTAGTTCTATTCTATTATCCTATTTCCTAACTTATCCTTTTTTTTTTCAAATGGAAGTAAAAAAAGGGGATTTATTATGACTCAATTCAGATTATGGAAGAATGGAAGATTAATCTTATCTATTTCGCTGAATTATGAAATCTAATTAAAATTGAACTAACTGCTTTAGAAGTAAACTATTCCATTCCACACTTCACTAAATTGAAAAGTAACAGTTCCTTTTTGCACAAATTCCATTAAAATGATACCTTAAAATATTTCAGATCTATCAATAATTCCTAACTGAGAAACAAACTATGGAAAACATAGAAAGTGAAATAAACTCCAATCTAAGATTCTTTCTAATACATAATAAATGTTATGATTCTAATTTCTAAGAATGTGGAAATTTAAACATAGCAGTGGAAAATGAATTGAACAACTAACAAAATCACCTCACTCAGAAAATGTGCTGACAAGAATCCAACGTAGATTTGAAATCAACTTCTTTTTATTTATCTAGAGAATTTGCCCAGATGGGGATGAAATACAAAGAAAATAATTCTAACTTAAAATAAAAAATGAAATTACATGAGAAGGATAAAAAAATTGATACAATCTAACATCCAACTACGTTGGGACTGGATATTAATACCCATCTTTATTTCAAAAACAAAAGATAAGTAGGAAACTTAATCTAATCCTAGTCTTAAAAATATATCCTAGCACACAGGAACATATTTGGTGAAGATCCTTGTAACTGTCTATAATTGCATTGATTCCCAGATTTCTAAACTGACTGTGCTTATTGGAACTTAAGTTTTAGTTGGCAGAGTCTTCATTCGACATGACACGTCAAAAAGGATATCATCAGATAACAACTCATTTGAAGGTGAGTCATAAATAATCAGTCATTCATCACTTTTAAAATAAAAACAGTTATCATTTGAGTTGAGACATATATATCAACTCTAGTTGCATAATAAAGGTGCACATATAATAAAGCATTCATGGATTAATCACCACATTAATCATGCATTTAATAGAAATAAGAATTAATATTTACCATTCATAATAAGTCTTAATACCTCATTAAGTTCATAAATGCATGCATAAAGGAAAATATTATGAGTTTTTAAAGCCAAATCATAAAGTATTAAAAAGGTAAAAGCTTAATCCTTATTTAGTCTTTTTGTGCCTCATCAGTTGACACATCAAGTTCTTTTTTCGTGTTTTCTTTATTTTCAGAAGCTGTTAATCTAATGTCTTTTGATGAAGCTTTAAAGGATGAAGCATGGGATAAAGATATGGATAAAGATATTGAAGCTATTGAAAAGAATAACACTTAGGAGTTGGTGGATCATCCGCCAAGAAAGGATATTATAAGCATAAAATGGATTTACAAAATAAAGTATGGCATGGATGTAAATATGGTGAAGCATAAGGAAAGGTTGGTTGCTAGAGGTTTCACTTAGCAGCTCTTGGTATTGATTACAATGAAACATTTTACCCTATAGCTTGCTTGGATATTGTAAGAATTGTTATGGCCATTATAGCCCAAAACAAATGGCCTATTTTTCAAATAGATGTAAAATTTGCATTTTGAAATTGCTTTATTGAAGAGGAAATTTATGTGGAGCAGCCAAAAGGATATGAAATTTCAGGTCATGAATACAAGGTATACAAGCTAAAAAAGGCACTCTATGAACTCAAGCAAGCTCCTAGAGCATGGTATAGTTGAATTGATTCTTATTTAATTAAGAATGGTTTTAGTGAGTGCAACAGTGAGCCTACTTTATATATCAAGATGGATGAACAAGGTTAAATATTGATATTTTTTTCTTTATGTAGATGATTTAATTTTTATGGGAGACCTTTCTATAAGTTTCTTTAAGAAAACTATGACGAAAGACTTTGAGATGACTGATCTTGGTCTTATGAAATATTTTTTGGGAATAGAAGTTAAGTAATTAGTAGATGGCATTTTTATTTCTTAATCAAAGTACACAAGCGATGTACTAAAAATATTTATTATGCTGAATTGCAAGCCAACCCCTACACTAGTTGTGAGAAGACTAAAGTTAAGTAAACAAGATGATGGCTCATTAGTTGATCCTAGATTGTTTAAAAGGCTGGTTGGTAGTCTCATATATTTGACTGCTACAAGGCTTGACATCATGAATGGTGTGAGCCTCATATCAAGTTTCATGGAGTCTCCAAAATACTCTCATTGGAAAGATGGAAAAAGGATATTGAGGTATGTTTGTGGAACTAAAAACTATGAAATTTTATATTCAACTATAGATGACTTCAAAATATTTGGATACATGGACAATGATTGTGCTTGCAAAAATTACTTCTGGTTATAATTTTCATTTTGGATCAGGTTTTGTATCATGGGCTTCAAATAAATGACCCATTGTCACTCTTTCTTCAACAAAAGTGGAGTATGTGGTAGCCACAAGAGCAACATGTCAAGCGATATGGATGAGAAGAATGCTAGCTAAGTTGATGCATAAGAAAGATGAAGTAACAAAGATTTATTGTGATAATAACTCAACCATTGCATTGTCTAAATTTTATATTTTTCATAAAAGAAGCAAGAACATAGACACTAGATACCATTTTAGAAGAGAGTTAGTGTATAACAAAGAAATATGTTTAGAGTTTTGTAGATCAAAAGATCAATTTGTTGATATTTTCACTAAACCATTGGTAAAAGATGCATTTGAATATTCAATAAATTTTTTGGATGTTTATGCTGAAGATAGATGCACCAAAACCTTTTTTAGAAGAATGCTGGAAATGAAGATAGATGCACCAAAAGTTTTTTCAGAAGAATGTTGGAAATGAAGATGGATGCTCTAGAAGTTTTTGAGAGGAATGTCAGCTAGTTGAGATTAAGGGGGGGGTGTTAGAAATATAATCTCAGCTAATTAATTGTGCCAGTTCTCTCCAACTAAGCCTCTATATCAACATTAATGACATCTTAATGAGAAATTTTTTGGAGAAATATTTTTGGAGATTTCATATGATTCTACTTTAACTCTTACATTCTTTATGGGTTGTAAAAATAATAATATTTTATTCATCTTTCTCCACAGTAGCTTCTTAGCTTTTAATTCTTCATTTTTGTCATTTTTTGGTATGAAAAAGAAGTAAGAAAAAGAGCAACAAAGCTCTACAACAACAAGGAAGAATAAGGAGTAAGACAGAAAATAGGGCAGCAAAGCTCTACTGTAACTACACAGTTTTAATACATATATGAACCAGATTTCGTTTATTTTTTGTTGTGTTAAATTGTCTGTGTTGTGAGTAGCATTTATATGCATTTTTATTTTTCTTTTTACTATTATATGCAACTTTCAATTTGCTGCTCTGTTTTTATTTTTTCTCAAATCCTCTGCCCCTTTCCCCACACTTCCAACTAGATATTCATTTAGTGCTACAACTTTTGGTACACCTGATACACACTAGTCACATTCATCATACCCCTCTGATCTATTTCATCATCTCTACCATTGGTTTGTGGTTTTAACTAATAGAAGTAATGGGTGGTATAGAATATTGTTCAATTCATTTCCCAAGGGTGGTATAGATTATCTTTTAGATTTTTTTTGGTGAAGAGGAATTGGCATTAGCCACGAACAAGCCGTTATAATTTTAGAGAAATTTATATTACGTTTAATGTATTTTTTATTAGCTTAACAAATAAAAATATGGGGAAATTTCCAATTTGGAGCCTGAAATAATACAAAATAGCTCCAAAAAAATAAGTGAATCACTCCAACCCTTGACCACCTTAGATTCCTGGTGAATGGCATGAAGAGAAAAATGGGACTATAATGAGATATCTTGGTATAATGACTCGCCCCAACCCTCGACCACCTTGGATTTCTAGTGAATGGCGTGAAGTGAAACATGGAACTATAATGAGATATCTTGGTATCCTCTTTGGCATTGGAGTCTCCCTTAAAGATATGTGGTCTTGGTTCTTACATAAAGTTAAAAAAAAACTTTTGAATTGGAGAAATAAGTTCCTCTCTATGGCTGGTCGAATCCAAGTAGCAAACAAAATTATTTTGGCTAGTCATGTTTGCATCTCTTCTTGTTGGCTGCCCTCTAAAACATGTTACAACCAGTTGATGCAACTTATTAGAAAAAAAATTTGGGCTAAATGGGGTAATAAAAAAGGCTTGCTTATCACTTCGTGGGCTCATTGCATTCAACCAAAAGAGAAAGGAGGGTTGGGAATTATAGACCCATATACTCAGGGCATTTTCCTAATAAAAAAAAGGATTGTAAGAGCCTTGGATGGTGATGCTCCTTGGAAATATCTTGTTTGTCACCGCATTCAAACAGCCATTGCTAGATGCTCTTGGGACTTGGTCAACTGGAAAGATAAAAGTCTTCTCGCCTCATACTTTAAAACACATCATTCTACCCCCTTTAATTTTGTTTGGAAAGAGTGGAAATTGACATCCAAAATATTAACTTGGTATGATAAAAAATAGAGTCATGGTATGAGTTTCACCTCCTCTTCCATTTTGTGGAAGTGTTTAGTTTAACATGACAACAATTCTTTAGCAATAATAAAAAATTTCAAGGGCAGACTTCTCTTTAAAAAGGCATTCAAGTATTTCGGGAGTTATGGGATCCTTTAAAGTTCAAGCGCAAAACTTGACAGCAACTTAAATCTCAATTTATACTTCCCCATTCTCCTAAGACACCAATTCAAAAAACCAAACAATTAGTTAAACCTGAGCTGTTGCAGCTCTTTTCTACGCTAGGTCATGACAATTTCCTTAATGATTGGAAATTGCCCAACAATCATAGCTTTTTAAATCTTTCTCTCGAACTTATTTATAAACAAATCCTTCCATCCATCCCCTTATCTCCATGTTAAAGTGTCTATTGGTGATTGACTCTCCTTTATCTCTCCTACTCCAACTTTCCCATTTTTCTCCAAAAAATAGACTATCAAACATTCTTTTTGGTAAATTGTCCCCATGCTTAGAAGATCTAGAACTTTTTCTTCTCCAACTTCTCGATGCATTTTCCCTAGACATGGTCTTGGAGAACTACTCTTCTTGGTCTCTCCTCATCTCATAATATTTTGACTTAGAATTTTAGAGACATCATTCTTAAACACATTTGGAGATTTCGATGTTCAACGACTCTCTCATGTACATTCCATTCCAAGTTGCAAGTTGAATCAATTATTATATGTGTTTATTTCTCTTTGCAGATCTAGGTTCTCCACTCTACTATCCAGGCTAATTCACATTTGAAAAAGATATTGGATGTTCTTCAGAAGCAGCTCAAAGATCTTGAGGGAAAAACTTAATTGCAAAGCACCTGATTGTGAAGGAAGAAGAGCTAATCAATCATTGATGAAGAGCATACAGTCGATTGATAAACACACTCTCGTCAATGAGTTGAAGGCTCCTTAAAACAACAATGATCATTATCCTTATGCTGCTCATTCCTTTTAGCTGGGCATCATATGTGGTTCTAGGTAGATTATATCACAAGTTCTCCAACCAATAATTTTTTGGTATAATTTCTTGTTGTGTTTAATCAGTCTTATTTAACCATTGTTGTTTGTAAGCCTTTGGCTTCATTTGTTGACATTGATATCTGCTTATACTCTTTATTTTTGTGGCTTATTTTCAAGCTTGTAATTTCTCTTTTGGTGTTGTTTCATACCCTATAGCTGCTTGTTAAAGTCTATCTTATGGGCTTTATTTTTGTTGTGTTCTCACAGTTGTAGTTTAATTCTTTGTAACTACTTGTCTAAGCCTTTTTCTTCAATAAAAAAATATGGGGAAATTAAATGTTATATTTTAAGAAATGTATCAAAAGAGTATCAATGTTATTGTAAAATTAATTTTCAAAAAGAATAATGCATTGCTACCATAGTCTTTGTTGAAGATTACAAGAACACTTTTGCAACATATAGTACAAAAGTTTGAGACCATTTTCTTACAACATGAAAATTTATTTATAATCGATAAAAATGGACCATGTAACCTAGACAAGTTGAACTCTACAATTTAAAGTAACAACCAAAATCAATACAAATGTGTACTTTGAGAAAATAGAAAAAAGACACTGAAGGATGAATTTGATGGATCACCAAAAGTCTTCATAGCCTAAATATATGTTTGACCCAAGTGTTTGACCTCCCAAAATTTTAATTCCACTATTATCCAACATGGCTTGTGGAGATCTATTTGAGACAACATCTCGAGGAAATAAATTTTAAGGTTTTTAAGGAGTCTATCAACCTAACTATATAGAAGAATAACTATTGAAATAACATCCCTCAAATTTTTTGATGACCTTCCCTTGTAGGCCCACCCATTGCACTTCTCAAAGGAAAAATTGTTAGTATAATTAGATATTATCCTATATCAAGGGGTGAAATAGATATATAGTAAAAGGTGGTAAGAGATTAATTATATAGTTTTATACCAAGATTACAAAGAAAATTGAACTCATAAAATCTTAACTACACTACTCAATTGCATCAATAACAACAAGTTTTATGATTATCAGTGTTATTTTTCTTTATTTAACCTACCATGTATTCCTGTGAATCCTGATATTGGCTATCTGCCTTTCATTTAACTTAGCAAAATAAGTTTAAGTATCATTATGACCCTATTCAAACTTTGACCTTGGTTCATCTAGATACAATTTTGCACAACTCTCTCTACAATAGAATCATGGGCACTAATGGGCACCAATACCATGGACCAATAAAATAATGTAGTTTTAAAATACCATGAGCACCAATATCATGGACCAAGAAAATAATGTGAAAAATCCCTAAAAGAATTGAAAAAGGATCAAAATAAAGAGAAAAAAAGTGGACGATGGAGCTCGAAGGCATTTGAGCTTTGTAGTCATGTATAACATATATTACATATAGGATTTTAATTAAATTTATTGCTATTATAATAGGAAGCTATCTACTTCTATTCCTATCTTTTTGGAGAAAAAGGTTCCATGGGATAGGAAAAAATTTTACAAGATAAAATATAATATTTTCTTTGAAAATAACATAATAAACCCCTTAGTTTTAGTTGAGGAGGTTGATCATTCATATAAATTTGATTTCTAAATTTACACTTAGCAAAATTTTATTTCTAAGGAAAATATATATGAAAACACTAAGCAATAAGAGGAAGGTGGATTTGGGCAGGAAGAGGATTGGGGGCTACTTTCAAAATACTCTATAGAAGTTGACAAGGGAGGTGAAAATCTTGATGAAGATTTTGATATGTTGGAAGAGGGCCCTGCAATAGAGGAAGGAATGTCAAGCATGAAGAGGAAGGTGAAGTCATGCAAGAATCTAGGATCGTGTGGGATTCACAATCCTTTGCAAAAGGTGACAAGGGAGGTGATGATCATGATGAAGATGGGCTTGCATTGGAAGATTCTTCGCTGGTTCCAATGGACTTTTCAACGATGGGGGTTGGTGTGGATTGTGAGCAACTGTGTATTGCTATTTCTGGTGGTTCCTTTTCTATTGAAGGAAAAATGTTTGAAGCTAAGGAATATGTCGATGGTTAGTCCATAGAGGTGGGTGGTCCAATTTTGTAGGTGGTCTCCCCTATCTACCCCTTAGGGGCGATAGGGGGTGTCTCTCCTATGGAGGATTTCTTTTTCTTTGCTGATGATGCCCTTGTCTCCTCAGATGTTGATTTGTGGGAACATGAATGGGATGAGGAAGATATTCATTCTTTAGATTATGAAGATCCTATTGTTGGGTCTCCTTTTACTGATGTCAGGGATAGTGAAGGGATTGTTGAGGAGGAGGATTTCCTCCTTGATATCCTTCTTGAGACAAGGGTGAAGTCTTAGAAGAGTGCAGATATGAGATCTAAAGGGTATCCCCTTTAAAAAAATCAATTTAAGGGTCTCAAGAAATGTTTTGTTCTCCCTTCTTTTATTGAGGATTGCATGATTTCCCCTCCTCCTAATGGGATTCACTTCATTCTTGGTGAGTGGTTGGATTGAAGGATTTAGTTGGTTACTGCTTCTCCATCTCCTCCCCTAGATTCAAATACCAAGGTGTTGGATGGGTTGTGTTCTATACAAATAGGTGGAAAATCTAATCTATAGAATGATTTTGGCTACAAATTTTCATATGGATGCTCCAAAAATATTTTGGAGGATGGTCAAATTCAAATTGGCATTCTTGATCCTCTTCTTTTTGAGTCTTTGGAGTGGCTTAAAATCTCATTAGTTGGGAGATTTTATGGAAATCACTCTAATATCAATGTTGTTAGGAGATGGGTCCTTCAAGCTTAAAGGATTAATGGTTGTATTGAGGTAATTGCTATGTTGAATGAATTTTTTTTCTCTGTGAGGAAGACTATTCAAAGGTCCTTTCAAATGACCTCTATTTCCTTGGCTCAAATGGCCTTTGTCTTAGGAAGTGGTACCTTGGTTTCAACCCATCAATAGACACTTTCATGTTTCCTATCTGGGTTTGTTTTTGAGGGTTTCATTTAGAGTTTTGGAATTAAATGATTTTTCTGAGAATTGTTAACTCTTTTGAGAATTATCTTACTATTGATAAGGTCAAAAAATCTATGTAGCATTTTTTATTTGATAGATTTTGTGTGTCTGTGGAGAATAATCTTGTTCTTTCCACTAAGATTGCCTTATCCTCTATATTTAGTAAGTGGGTGCAATAGATTGATTATGAGGACTCCCCAATTATTTGTCATTATTGTGGTAAAGTAGGCCATGCCTCCTTTAATTGCTTGTAATATAAGAAACAACATATTGTTTGGAAGAAGGAAAAGATTCCAGCAATTGTGCAGGATTTCACTACTCCCCCTATGGAGTTTTAGAATGAATGTTTTAAAGGAATTTTGTCCTCCTTGATTTTGGATTCCTATTTTCTAACTTCAGGATTGGAAGTTGATATTGTAAGTGATATGGTGTCTTCTCCTTGTAAAAAGAGAAGAAATTTTTTATGGAAAAAAATCCTTGTATTACGTTACAACAAAAATCCGTGGAACATTTTTTCAAACTACCATGACTTAGTTTTGGTTGGCTGGTGCTCTGTAGTTCAGGTGTTGTCTCTTGAGTTGTAATTGTTTGTTTCTTGTAGTCTTGTCATTGTTCTATTATTTTGCCCTTTTTTTCCTAGCTGTTCTTATTTCCATATCTTTCTCATTGTACAAGGGATGAGGGCCGTATAAAAACCCTTCTTATCTATCAAAAACATAATAACCCCCTTGTTTATCATAATTTTTTCTTTATCATCATATTCATTATAGTTTCATTATAAAAGAATAACACATCACATATCTTGGTAATTTGTCGCGATAATGGAACCCAATTATAACGGCCATACATAGTTAATATGTTATAGATCTTGACCTTTCTACTAATCTTGTTCCTCTTTAAATTGTGGAAACAATGCTTAATGTGCATTAAATTATTTTAATTTAAAGTATTATCCTTTAACCTTACCAAACCTAACAATGACAATAACTCTCTACCACTTCTTGTATCCACTATATAAGACAAGGTCCCTATCATGACATATACCTATCCCTAGACTTATTCCTTGAGGGTTTATTCAAAATGTTTTTTCTTGAATATCCCTTTTAAGGAATCAAAGGCTTAATAGTTTGTGACAAACTAACTCAATGACATAAACGGGGTTGCTAACCCAAAGCAGATACATAGACCTACACGAGTGTGTGTTTGACTCATTTAACATTAACCTATTTACTTCTCATTTCTCTATTTCTCTCTCTCGCGATACTCTCCCTCTCCCTCTAGGAGGGTAAGAATGTGATCTTGCATTCAACTTAGAAAACAAGTAACATTGTTAGTCCGTTATTAGTCATAGCATCACAATCTTGATATAATAATAATCAATAAAATTGAAACACATTGCATTGCATTATAGTTTTATCAAAATATTGAATAACATATAATCATCCACTAATGTCAAGAAAAACAATTTTTTTTTTAACATGAAAGTTAAAAGTAACTTGCAAATCAAAATTAGGGGTGTAACAATGTCTCTTGGGTTCCCTACCTTTAAGTGAAATATGTGAATGCATTGTCAAAATATGTTAGAATCTATAATGACATAATAATTACTAGAATGTTGTTTAAAAATTATAAAAAATAAAATAAATCAAAATAAAATATTTTTGGGTTATACAAGATTACTCTTACACTTGAGATGCTCATGCTTTAATAAACATTTAGTTTCAACAATTTTTTGAATTTTCTACTATTGTCAATGGTTTGCTGTCTAATTTTTTTAATTAAAATCTTCATAGAAAAGATATATATGTTGTTCAGTGTGATTTTACACACACAAAAATATTTAACACACTATGAATTATATTCATTATAACTGGTTATATAAAGATTTTACAAAACTGCTGTATATAACAGCAAGACCCAAATAAGAAAAGCAGGGTTCGCAGACTCATTACAAAGAACTACTAAAAGAGTATAAAAAACAGAGTTTATGTCTCTGTTGCAGAACAGCAATAAGAAACTAAAAAAAAAATGAAACAGTGAGAAACTGCTTGGATTAACTGGCGCTGACAAAATTGCCTTTTTAACCAACAGTAATTAAATGGAAGGGGATAGTTGAAATAAAAAGATAATAAAAAAAATTCTTACAATTAAATAAAACATTTAAAAATGTACTTATTTATATGAATTCACATAAATCTAATATTTCTTGAGTGTCCATTGTGAATATAGTATTTACCAAATTCAATTTTATTTCTCAATCAATGACCAGGCATTAAACATTGATAATATGGTATCTATTTATTTAATGAAGTGTTACCCATATTTATAAGAACGTATAATATGGCATTTATTGTATCTTGCTCCCCTATAAATTAACCATGCTTGGAGAAGCATTGTAAAGGAAATCAAGACTTGAGGAAAAGGAGAATACCGGACATACCCAGTGTATTAGTGAGTATGGCTGCTGCATCTGCATCCATGTTATGCATGCTTATTGTTATCTGCAACCTTCTCTCCACTTCTTGCAATGCCAATTATGAAGTTGATGTACTGATTGATGTGAAGAGGATGATATTGCAAGACCCTTTCAATGCTCTGCGAACTTGGGATCCCTCCTCGCCCAATGCCTGCAAATGGGAGAATGTCGGTTGCGACTCCGACGACCATGTTTACTGGGTGTAAGTCTGCATTTCTCTTCCTCTTTCTCTTCCATATGCTATGAAATCCTCTTCTTCATTTGATGTGAACAAATTTCACAGGAAGTTGACACACCAAATGCTTTATGGGGTTCTCTCTCCTAGGATCGGCGATCTTCAGAGTTTATGGGACTTGTAAGCTTATTCTCACATTTACACTCCACAATGCAGGCTTTGAATGTATTTTAACTTGATGAAATGATTGCTACCATGTCTGTTAATTTTCAGGGAATTATTAAATAACTCGTTTTTTGGGAGCTTACCGCAAAGTTTGGGAAACTTAAAAAACCTTGAAATTCTTGAACTTGACCACAACAATTTTAGCGGGCAAATACCCCCGTCACTTGGTCAACTATCCTCTCTCGACATTTTGTAAGTCAGTTTATGAAACTTTCAAATGATTATCAGTTTCTTAGTTGTATATTTGGCAAGAACACATCTATACCAGTATTTTGTACTGGCCAATAATGGCTTCCTTCCACTCGTTTCTTCAGGACTCTTCAAGACAACCAACTCAGTGGCCCCGTTCCATCAGATTTGTTGTCTAAATTTGGAGAGTGGAGTTTTCTTGACAATCCAGACTTGTGTGGTGATGCTGTGGGAAAGAAGTGCCCAAACAGAAGCGTATACCCCTAGAATTAAAATGGAGTTCAATCGGAGTGTACAGTTTGGATTTAGTATTGTGGTTTGATTTATAACTTTTCATGCCTGTTAATCTGAAATGCGAGGACAGATGCATACGACGTTATGTATTGTTCGTTTCATTAATACTATTGAAATAAAACTTGTAGATTAGCTTTTAGATTTTTGTTTTGGTACAGAGGAATCGGCATTAGCCACTATCAGGCCCTTATAACTTCAGAGAAATTTATATTATGTTTAATGCATTTTTTTTATTTAGAGTGAGAAATACAAATATGGGCAAATTGAATGTTTAGTATATTTTTAAAAATGTATTAAAAAATGTAATGCTGTCATAAAATAAGTTTTTAAATAGAAGAATGTATTGGTATCATAATTTCGGTTAAAGATTATAAGAATAATTTTGCAAAGTATTGTAGAAATGTTTGAGATCATTTCCTTACAACGTGATAATTTATTTACAATCAAATAAGGTGGATCCTATAATCGCGACAAGTTGAATTATACAATCTAAGGTCACAACCAAATTCAATACAAATGTGCGCTTTGAGAAAATTAAAAAGTAGTGAAGGATGTATTTAATGGATCACACCCAAGTGTTAGACCTCCCACAATTTTAATTCCACTATTATCCAATATGACCTGTGGAGTTGTATCTGAGACAACATTTCAGGAAAAAGAATTTTTGAACTCTGCAAGGAGTCTATCAACATAACTCTATAGAAGAATAATGAAGGAACTAACGTCCCTCCACTTTTTTGATGTAACATCCACTGCACTTTTCAATGGCAAAGTTGTTTGTATGATTATAAATTATCCTATATCAAGGGGTGACATACATATATAGAAAAATATTGTAAGAGATTAATTATATAGTTTTATTCCAAGATTACCAAGAAACTTGAATTCATAAACTCTTAACTACACCACTCAATCACACAAATAACAACATGTTTTATGATTATCAGTGTTAATTTCCTTTTTCCAACCATGTGTAGTCCTATAAATCTTGATATTGGCTATCTACCTTTCATTGAATTCATTAAAACACGTTTCCGTATCATTATGACTCTGTTCAAGCTCTGACCTCAATTCATCTGAATACAATTCAACATGGCCCCCTCTCTCTCTCTCTATATATACATATATGTATTTGACATTTCTTTCTAAGCAAATTCATTTAGGCAACAAAGAAGCTCTAAGTAATAGATGCAATCACAGATGTGTCATCTTACATGATTTATACACTTGAAGTAGAAGCTGCCACTGTTTTTCTGGCACCAAAACCTGCAGTAAAACACCATGGTATAAGCATGGACTTCCTCTAGCTCCCAGAGCCATTCCTTTAAAATTTCACTTTCATCTTCTCTCAAACAAAACTAAACCTGTTGAACAAATTCTATTTTCTCTAGTAGATGTTTGACTAGTTCTTTATATTTAGCTAAAGCAATGAATAATCAGTCCATAGCATCTCTCCTCACCTTGCACAAGGTCAGTGTTTGAGTTACAATTATTTCATTATGGCTTAAGCTCCTTATAGATCCTACTGCCGCAATGCTAAAAAAATGTGTTATGTAGCTTTTGTCATTGAAATGAATCCAATCAATGGAACCGAAGAGAATGTAGCAAATTCACAGAGAAGTAAATTCTTTACTTCAGCATGCACAATCGAAAAGTGTTGTTAACATGAGATTTTTTTTTGTCACAACTAACTTTCAAAGTTCTTATGTCTATGAATGTAGGGCAAACATATTTTGGAGGGGAATGAGGGATTTCATTATATTTAGTTATCCATTTGGTTGAAGAGTTTGTTTTGCATCAATTAGTTTTTGTTTTTGGGGATTGTGTTCCCTTGTTGAAGTAGCTTGATTTGCAGGGTTATAAGAAGCTGCAGGAGTAATTGGATTTTTATTTACAGAAAATATTGGAGCAGCGAATGGAGAAGGGATTGAAAGTAAAGGAAGAGAGAAAACCGTGTTTATGTACTGGTTCTACAGGCAGGGAAGAGTGGTGAAACAATTTCCAATAAAGATGTTTTTTTAAAGGGGCTGCAATTGTAGGTTGTTTGACAACCTTTACGTTTGAGAGTTTCAATCTTTTAGTTAGTATTCTTTTTGTGTGAATCTCAAAGATTCTACTAGGAGAGGAATCATATGATTTAGTGTTGCAAGTTCAACCAGTGCTCTTCCAACCAGTTATTCATTTAGTGCTGCAACTTTTGGCACACCTGATACACTGTAGCCACATTCATCAAACCCCTCTAATCTATTTCATCATCTTCACCATTGGTTTTGTGGTTTTAACAAATAGAAGTAAAGGGTGGTATAGAAGCTTTCTCAATTCACTTCGCAAGGGTGGTATATATTAGCTTTTAGACTATTTTTGTTTGGTGCAGATGAATCAACATTAACCATGACAAGGCCCTTATAATTTTAAAGAAACTTATACTATGTTCAATGCATTTTTTTAATTATATTAACAAATAAAAATATGGGGAAATTAAGTGTTTAGTATATTTTAAGAAATGTATCGAAAGAAAGGTAATCTTATCATAAATTTTGTTTTTGAAAAAAGAATATACTGCTACCATAATCTTTGTTAAAGTTTATATGGAAGTTTTTTCAAATTAATGTACAAAACTTTGAATGGAAGTTTTTGCATAAGTATAATACAAAAGTTTGAGACCATTTCCTTACAACATGAAAATTTATTTATAATCAAGTAAAGTGGATCTTATAACCCAAACAAGTTGAACTCTACAATGTAAAGTGACAACTAGAATCAATACAAATGTGTGCTTTGAGAAAATAGCAAAAGGCACTGAAGGATGAATTTGATGTATCACCAAAAATCTTCATAACCTTAATATATCACTGACCCAGGTATTTTCATCCCACAATTTTAATTCCACTATTATCCAATGCGGCTTGTGGAGATCTAGATAGCACCTTAGGAAAAAGAAATTTTAAGGTATATAAGGAGTCTATCAACGTAACTATTTAGAAGAATAATGAAATTACTAACATCCCTCCAATTTTTTGATGTAGCTTCCCCTGTAGGCCCACCCATTGCACTTTTCAATGGAGAAGTTGTTGGTATAATTATAAATTATCGTATATCAAGGTGAGACATAGATATATAGAAAAAATTGGTAAGAGATTAATTGTATTGTTTTGTTCCAAGATTACCTATAAACTTGAATTCATAAACTCTTAGCTACTATAATCAATTGCACCAATAAAACCAATTTTTATGATTATAAGTGTTATTTTTACTTTTTTCTAACCATACCACATGTATTCCTATGAATCTTGATATTGGTTATCTACCTTTCCTTGAACTCAACAAAACATGTTTAAGTATCACTATGACCCTATTCAAAATCTGACCTTGATTCATTTGGATACAATTCAATATGATTCTCTCTACAATAGAACTATGGGCACTAATGGGAAACAATATCATATACTAAGAAAAGAATGTGAAAAGTCCCCAAAAAATTAAGAAAAGGCTAAAAATAAAGAGAAACAAAGTGGAGGATGCAGAGGGGGCATTTGAGCCTTATATTCATGTATAGCATATTACACATATATGATAGTAATTAAATTTCTCACTATTATAATAGGAAGCTATCTACTTCTATTCCTATCTTTGTGGAGAAAAAGGTTCTATGGGATAGGAAAATTTGTTACAAGGTAAAATATAATATTTTCTTGGAAAATAACATAATAACCCCCTTGTTATCACAATTTTTTTTCTTTATCATCATATTGATTATAATTTCATTATAAAATAATAACACATCACATATCCTGGTAATTTTTCTCCATAATAGAACCAAATTATAATGCATGTAGTTAATATCCTATATATCTTGATCTTTCTACTGATGTTGGTCCACTTTAAATTGTGGAACCAATGATTAATATGCAATGATTTATTTCAATTTAAAGAGTTATCCTTTAACCTTACCAAACCTAACAATGTCAATAACTCTCTACCACTACTTGTATCCACTATACAATACAAGCTCCCTACATCATGATATATCCCTATCCATAGATTTATTCCTTAAGGGTTCATTCAAAATGATCTTTCTTGCATATCCCTTTCAAGGAATCAAAGGCTTAATATTTTGTGCCACAAACTTTTATATCTCTTTCATTTGGAATAGATTCATACTCAATAATCCCATCAATTAAGGCTAACAAGTCAAGTAAACATGTAATTTTTTTCAACATGTCAAGGACTTCAAGAGAGATTACAAATTGTGCCCAAAAAGTGAACTTTCAATTATAAGGTGGTAGTTTTAACTTATTGGAAATACTACTAGTTGTTATAGTTGATAAAATACTAGCATGATTTATTCTACAATAAAGAATTACCAAGCCAAACCCAAAAATATATTAAATGTTAAAGAATAAATTAGAATGACAATAACATTATATCATTGAGTATGCATAGGGTAAATGCAATAGAATACAAATCAACCCATAATTGTTACAAAAGTTCCTATTCAAATCAACATATTGTATTCAAAACCTATAATCTTGACAAGTTAGTCTTACTACAAGAATATAAGTATCATATTTGAATACCTTTATGAAATTTATAACTCATATACTACCTACTTAATCCTCACTAACTTATCATATAACTATGTCACATGATTTGTATTCAATTATCATGATATATTTGTATGGTAATCTATAGCTAATTATATCAAACAACCATGCATAATAAACTTCCAATGTACTTTCCTCAAATTATAATAAACAAATTTGTACTGGTTATAATGCAAAATTAGACATTATCATACCACACTCTATTAAACTAATAAAATTTTAAAGACATAAAAAACTCTAGGCCAAAGATAATAA
Source organism: Sequoiadendron giganteum (assembly GCA_007115665.2). Lineage (NCBI taxonomy): Eukaryota > Viridiplantae > Streptophyta > Pinopsida > Cupressales > Cupressaceae > Sequoiadendron > Sequoiadendron giganteum. Next base: position 624,795,328 of record CM021107.1, read on the forward strand.
GATTAATCATAAAAATCTCTTCATTCTAATCATCCATCATAATATTCTATTAACTAAATACAAAGAGCTTATGTTATACAAGGGACAAGGGTTATCTAGTAAATAATATTTCCTTATAAATTTATCATCATCTTCGAAAAGTTGTATGAAAAGGTAATTAATTGACACATTCCTACCATGGTCTTGAGTATGAAAGGCAAGTGATGATTCATTTACATTCAAATTAAATCTTTATTGTTTAGAGTGGTACAATAGTTAAAGAGTAACCACCTAACCTCTTTGAAGGTTCAACCATATAGGCAACCCTAGTACAAGTATACATATTCTATAGTTATTATAAATTTTAGAAACCATAAACTCAAAAAGGTGAGTTCAGGATCATGATTGGCCAACTAGTGGCAATAGGGAAAAACAAATTTTTACTTTGCCAAGATCTGAAAATGGATATTCAAATTTTTGTATGTCTCATATGCAAAAAGTTAGTTTTTTTTGTTAAAACCAATCTAGAATGGATATATTTTAGTAATGGATATGTATATAAATTATAATAGAATGGATGTCTGTTTTATAAAAAGGAATATTCATTATTCAAAATAAATATCCATTATTCAAAATAAAAAAATTTCCATTCAGAAACAAAAACAAAAAAAAACACTTTAGTAAAATAAGCATAACTTTTGTGTTAATAATTTGTTTTTTAAATTTTTCCTAGCGATTGGAAATGTGATTAAAACTTCTATACAGTGGGTCAAGTATTTTTTCTATATTATTCATGAAAATATTAGGTATAATCATTTGAATTTAATCCATAGTTTTTGAAACTTAAATAAACTATCATTTTTTTATAGAAAAAGTCCTTCATCACTATTGATTACTCCTTTAATATTAAGGAATGAGAGAGATCATCTCAATTGAAAAAATTATTTAAAATTTCATATTTAGAAGGGTATGAAGCATTTTTACTTGAAGATCTATATTTGAAAGTATTGTGTCTTATAAATTCAGATTATAATGTTTTCACACATGCACACAAATCTATTAAAGAGGAAAATCTATATAAGTATACATTATCATGTGGATTGGTTTATATAGCCCCTTCAGATAATAGATTTTAGTTAAAATTAAAGTAAGGGGGTGATCATTTTAGAATGCATAGATTCATATCACATGAAATAATCATTTATGTGTTCATTTGATCCTTGAGAATATTCAAATAGATTGGACAAGGTTACTCAAGGTCCATGTGAATGTTGAATTTTTTTAAGAGAAATATTTTCAAATTATCGAATGAGCATAGATACCCTTGAGGAAGTGGAAATAAACAATCAATATCATAGTCTTTAAGAGTTTGTAAAAATGGATTTATTTTAGTTAAGGTAAGTACTTTTAACTAGATCTATGAACTAGAATACTTGGGATAGACGTAGACCCTAATACAACTTAGCCAAAAGGGTGAAAAAATTCTCACAAGAAGAGAGATAAAAGAAAATGCTATTAAGGACTAGTAGAAATAAAGGCCCTAAAAAACCCAACAATTGAATAATCAACACAAGAATAGGATCACCGCCTTTTGAGATAAGTTTTGGACGAAAAATATTTAACAAAGAAGAATTTAAAGAAATCATTTTCACATTCAATCATGATTTTCATTTAGAAGTGGAAGGGAAATATCTAAGGTCCACATTGGAGCCATGTGGATTTATATCTATTTAAATCTTGATACCTTACTCTTTACCTCCACAGCTTTTTCCTTTATAACCTATTTTTGAAAGAATATTGAATCCTTGACCATAAACTGGTGGAAAATCCTTAAAAGGGGGAGGGATGATCAAACTCACTCAAGGTTCTCTTAATCTATAAATTAAAAAATGAATGGTGAAAAATTTAAGAAATTTATTGTTTATAGTAAAATCAAGCTATAAAGCATATATCATGTATATCATCTTCAAACATCTCCTCACTAAAACTAGCACAACTTGGGCTTGTGAACCCCTATTTTCTAGTTGTTTATTGCATTGAACTTCTAACTTTTCCTTTTTTCTTCTCCAATTATTTTAGTCTTATTATTATTTTTGGTAAACAACCATATCAATGGCATTGCCATCAACACCATTATCAATTCAATGTGGAGAGACCACAATCCTATGTCCACATCCATAAAGTAAGTGAAAATAGGGGGAGCATACATGTACCCTTAATTTTCATTCTCCTTAGAAGTTTTTGACTATCACATTTGTTCGTATGTGCAAATGATATCAAATTTCTAATAAGTTGATGTGGCATGATGTGGTTCCTAATGCTTTGGTTTCATAGGTTATTATGTTGGGGGCTTCACCATCTCACTTGACAATGCTATTTATCATCTATAGTATGTTTTTTTATTTTTTATAATTTTAATTTTCTATACTTTAGTTTACATATGCACATAGTGTCATACAACTACTAAAGTGGAGACTAAATGTAGCATCATAAATTATGATCACTAAAGGTGAAAGCATAATGTCACACTTTATTTGGAGCTCACTTTAGTGTCCACTCACTTTGTGCATTTTAGAACCAACCTCTAGCCTTGGATTTTATCTTTCAACTCAAGAGACTGTGTCAATACTACCTCAAAATCCCCTTCTTGATAATATTTCATAATTTTTACCCTAGAAAATGCTCATTTTTTGGATAAGTCCTGATTTAGAAAACCCTAAATTCAAGGATCACACTTTAATGTGTGTAAAATGGCTATTCAAGGGTGGAAGTGGCCTAAACTACATGTTTTTCATGATAAATTTGATCTATAATTTATGTTAGTCTTTAATTTGTTTGATGTATTTCCAATTTCAAGATTTGGTGGTAAATTCATCCTAAAAGTTCAAAATTAAATTAGTCGGCCTAAACTTTAATTTATTCCTACACTCCACTATATAAACATGAAATATTATTTCAAAAGGTATGAAATCACAACTACAATGAATACTTACTAAAATTCAAATCCTATTTGATAGAATCATTAGTAATTTTTATATTTACTCAAGTGTAGCAGAATGATTAGAGTTTGATGCCAATAGAAGAAAAATATGGAATCTAGGGTTTTGGAGACAACTTTGATTTCTTTCAAACACCTATTGACTTGTTTTCAGTTTGTTCTTATCTTCAGACTTTCATCTCCTTTCTACCCTAAGTAAAGTATTTATGTATTTTGATTTCCCTTGAGTATTTGAGCTTCTCTTTGGTTGACCTTGATTTTATCATTTAGGAATATTTCTCTAACACTTGCGTAGGGTTTTATCATTTATTTTGTATGTTCAAAGCACACACTTTATCCATTAAAAAAATAGTTAGTAATGGAGGTAGAAATATCAAAATGAGGGTTTGACTAATACAAAATCCTATATAGCCACCACTTTTTGTCTCTTCATCATGAATTTGCATTTGCAAGTTAAAATCTAAAAATGATAGGTTATGGGACATGAAAGAGGGGTGTAGGTCTATAAGTTGTAGATCAAGCTTCTATAGATCTATAATGACACTTTGTATTTAAGGGTACCCTCCCCATTGACCAGTCAATTCAAGCCCATTTTTTTATGATATGTGCACAAATATCTACCGTTCTCAGATTTGTTTTTATTCCATCAATTTAGAGTTTGGTCTATGTGAATAATTTATATTTTCAAATTAGGCTTTCATAGTAAATTAGGCTAGTAAATTAATATTAATTTAGTCAATGTCATTTCCGACAAAAGAACTTAGCCCAAGGAATATCGACTCTTCTTCTAGGTTATTAGCCAATATTAACAACTTTGTGGTTCGAGTTCTTATGTTGGTGCAAGAAAAGATTGATTCGTGGAATCTACTAGTTATATTAGGATCTCATTTTCTACATGACAATATAATTGTTGGTATCTAGTTGTCCCTGGTAATATGTATAGAATTTAATTCACCTTTTTTATGATAAAAATATCTTACAATTTGGATGAAGCTTTAATGGTTCTTTATAGGACATACGTTCCAAACCTCCAAGTGAAATATGTGAGTGCATAGTGAAATATGGGAGGATCTATAGTGATTGAATAATGACTAGAATTCTACTGAAACCTACAACCAAAGAAATAAAGAATTTTTATTTTTTTTGGGTGATATAATATTGGTCTTACACTTGGCATGTTCGTACATAAATAAACCTTAAGTTTCAAATTTTTTCCTAATATTGTCAACCGTTTGGATTCTAAAATTTTGTTAATGAAAACTTATAGAAATATATATGTTGTTTAGTGTGAAGATCATTTATTTTTATTTGTATTTTTGGATATTTATTAGAGCAACTAGATAAGTACATTACATAAGTATAGTATCATCTTGCTAGGATTATATTGCACACTTTCTTATTATTTTATATTGGTTCACCAACATTGAATCATCTATATTTGGGTTTGGCCAAGGAGAACATGACCATCACAATTCAATAGAATCCCCAAAAAAATTCTTAAATACAAACCATACTAAATTTGAATATCAAAAGAGCAAGATGAATAACTTCTAGATTGTGAGAATTCACCAATTCCTTGCATACATAAAAATAAATCCTACACTCACAAGGATTACTTCTATATTCATATAAGTGGCCCCAAACAATATGCGATCACATTTACAAATTAGTAATAAAATTTTAAATTTTAATACACGAAAAAATAATTGCCTAATATTTGAAAAGATACATTTAAATACCCTTATATTTAATTTTATAATTTCTACATTTAATTTAAGTATTTAATTTTTAATAGTTTTCAATAATTAATCTCAAGATTTTAAAGATATTCATTAAATTAAAGGGATGTATATGGAGTTGGATAGACAGGTGTATGGAAAGTTTGGGGTCCCTTGGTAGAAGTAGGCTTGGAATAAGTTTTCTTGGTCTAAATGTAATTTATTTTTATGGCTTGTGGTTTAAAATAGATGTCTTGGAAAAATTTGTGGAAAAGAGGCTTATAGGGCCCTTCCATCTGTGTTTTGTGCAGTAATTGTGAGGAGGGTACTTCACTCCTTTTCTTTCAGTGTCCCTACACTACCTAGAGTATTTGTCATTTTTGGTGGGGGGTTGGGGACATCCCTATGTTCATGCCTCTTCTTTGATAAAGTTTTGGGAGAGCTAGGAGAGACCCCCTACTAAGATGGATTTTCTTTAGATTGCCTAGAATATTGGCCCTACCTTTATTATTTGGCACATTTGGCTTGAGAGAAATAGAAGGATTTTCCACAATGTTAAGCAGGACTGGGATCTTTTATGGAGGAAGATCTTCAACAAGATTCAGGAGACTATTTTGGCTAAATGTGATCTTTCAGTTACTATGGAACCAAGTTATCTTTGCTTTATGAGGACTCCGCACTTGGAGAGTAGAGGGTCTAGTTTCTTTGCTAGTAATGGCCCTCATGAGGTCAAGAAGAAGGTTCATCGAGAGGGTTGGTGGTGTCCTCCACCACAAGGGATTCTTAAGATAAATATTGATGGAACTTCTAGGGAGAATCTTGTACATGCTACGATTGGTGGTATTGGCAGAGACTATAATGGAGGTGTGGTACTTTTCTTTTCTATTTACAAGGCTCACCATTCTAATAATCTTATGGAGGCTCTTGCAATTTTACATGCTATTGAAAGAGGTTGTTCTCTAGGATGGAAGAGGATTATTTGTGAATAAGATTACCAAATTGTAGTTGATATGCTAAATGAGAAGAGATTTGATGGTGTTAACTGGAAACTAGCTGTTGTGATCCATCAAATTGTGAACTTGTGTAATTCTTTGGAATTTGTTTCCTTTTTCCATATTCTAGGGAATGGAATAAGGTGGTTGATCTTCTAGTGAAGTGGGCCTCTAAGCATGTGGAGAGATGAAATGTAGATGGTTGGGGAATTTTATCCTCAGAGCTCTCATTGTCCCTAAAAAATATAATCATGGAAGATTTTCATATGTAATTGGTTCCTTTGTTCGGTTCCTTTGACGAATTTTATTGCGGGTTTGATTGGTAGTTTTTGGTGGTTGTTGCATGTTTCTCTGTAATGTTTCTTCAATTTAATAAATTTTTACCCCTTCTTTAAAAAAATAAAATAAATAAAAGGGATGTCACAATTAAGTTAAGATATAGTTGAAATTAAAAAGCAATCCAAAAAAAATTTGTGCGAGTAAATGGTGACTCCCCAACGCCCCCAGGAATAGTTGCTAGACCAAAAGCACTTCCACAAGAGAGACAATGGAAAGAAAGATTGCTTCACAATGGAAGATTAAATTGATACAAATGTACATGAGATGCCTTGCTTATAAAGCCAAGGTAGAGATGTATGATTAGAAAATATTATGACAAGTGTCTTAATCATATCACATGAGACAACTAACAAACTAACTACCTAGGAATCAAGAAATACTAGCTAGATAAGATAAGTTCTAGAAAAGCTAACTAAGAATTCTAGAAAGAATCTTATATCCTAAGTAAACTTAACATGTGAATATGTACCCTAATTACCTAGTGAATGAATTAGCTAGGTACAAGACATTTATTCACATCAACACCCCCCTTAAGTGCAACTTAGGGAGAAGATTATTATGCAAACTATGCAAAGACTATGACTATGGGTCCCGACTACTAGGCCATGTTAGGTACCCATTTGCAATGAAATATGCAAATGATGCAATCGATCTCTCACAAGTAGAAAAAAGGAGAAAACCCAATGGGATAAAACTCCTCTCGAAAAGAGAGAAAACAAAACAAAATAAACATGATGTATGGAGGACTCAATGATACCCCCCAAGGAGTACATCCATCATGTATATACAATCAATGTTTCCCCCATAAGAGGGAAGTAGAGAGATAAGATATCCCCCCCACAATGTATGATCACATACAAAAATGGTTAATGTCTGAAGACAAAACATAATCCAATGCCTACAAACAACGTTTCTCCCCTTGGGAAGAAGATACAACAAGTATATAATTGCAGGAACGCTTCACATTCTGGATAGGAAGAAGTAGGAAGAGGAATCCATATGTATGAAGATTGTGTCTCTGAAATCTGCTCATGTGTTGTTAAGTTCTTGGATAATGAAGATGATGCCACAATCCAATTAGGTACATACCCAATCACAACAAATAGTGAAAAACTAGGAACCAATGGTAATTGATCTTGAATGAACTCCATAGACAAACATGACGTGAAAATATTTGATCCTTGACTATCATCAAATAGGAGAGATAGACCCTCAAATTGGTCTTCCAAATCTGCAATGTGAGGCTCCACAAACAAAGAAGCATTTTCTTTCAAATAGGAATCCCAATCAAGAAGACTATCAGATACCTATTGCAATGAATCACTGGAAGTACTCAATGAATCATCAACAAAAGATTATTGTTTGATTTCAACTGGAGACATAGGAGTTGCAAGAGAAGTCTTTGGATCATCAAGACACTCAAGTTCTGCATCAAGTTCAATCTCCTCTAAGGTGTCATCATCATAGGGTATATTTTCAACATCATCAAGTGGAATGAGGCAATTTGAAGTAGGATCATCTAGGAATGGAGGCTTGTGTGGATCTCCAAAAATCTCCCAAAATTTGGTCCAAACTATGTGTGGGCATGACATGTCATAGAAGACCTTTTGATAGGTCTCACTAAAGATGCTTACACTAAAAGTAGAACCAATCAATCCTATTATATGATCATTCTTATTACCCCAAACTGATTTCCTATATGTTGTTTCTGGTTCAGGAATGAGTCCATAAAGATGTGGCAAAAATTTTAGCCACTTACAATGTGTTATGATACCTTTTTACCATGACTCATAATTATCCCTAGTCAAAACTATTACAGATGGATGAGTTGAATAACCCATGATTACAATAATGATACACTTCTCAAATCATACAATGTGAGATCAACATATACAATATAGCTGAAATGACGTACAATGATCAAAATAACACTTTCCCAACTGCCAAAATATCCAAGTATTCTTCAGTAGACCCACTAGACAAAATCTGAAATCATAAAATACCTGGGACAAAATCAAGAAAAAGTGAATGAATGACTAGATAGAGCTCCTCAATACCTTTCCAATGCCGCAAGAATCACGAAAATCAGAGATTGTGATAAGAAGTTACGAACGCGAGAGCCAAAATACATATCATATGACTTCAATCAGAATAAAATGGTACCAAAAAGAAAAATTTCTGAAAAACAACTTCACCACTGGAAATTTGAGATCTTCAGCTTTCTAGCGATATTTTGTTTCAAAAATTTTGCCCCCGTATGAAAAATTTATGCCAATTTGAAAAAAACCCCTATTTTAGGGCACTTGGGACTAACCATAGACAAAAAAAATTGAAGCTTGGGCTAAAAATTCGACCCACACTTATCATGGTTGGATTTTCCTTTAATAAAAACTTAAAACAAATTTTCTAAAAAAAATTTCACCACTATAATGAGATAGTCGGCATATTGTATAGTTGACACATGTGTTAAAAAACTTTATTACAAAGTTATATATATATATATATATATATAAAGATAGCCGATTAACAACAAATATTTATATCGATGGTGAAAAGAGTTACAAGAAGGCATGTAATATTTAATATTTTCTGACAACTAAATAATTAAGAAATGTACTATTTATATGGATTCACATAAATCTAATATATCTAGGGGAGAGGAGCCGATACATAGGTGGGGGCTCGAACATGCGATGGGACATGCGCTCATTGGGGCCCACACCTATACGCCGGTCCTCCACAACATAGCCTTAGGTTCATCCATAGATAGGTGAGATCACATCAAACATAAATTAGATATAAAATGCACACAAGTTAGCATTCATTTAAAAACTTAACAAGTACATGCTGGCAACCAAACATGATGAAGTGTATCCAAATTGTATCTGACATATAACAAGTACCATTCCAACATGGAATTTAAATAGCCCAAACATTAAGATATGCATCCTTCCCCATAAACTATTAAACCCAAATTTCACACCAATGCAGGTGTCACTTTCACATTAGTCCCAACTACACAAAATAAATATGGTGCCAAGTCAACAACTTTGAAACCCATCCGAACCATCTTTGACTGACTAGCGAACCCATTACAAGAATGTTTCCCATCGTAGCATAACCAAACCAACATGCAAATGCATTTGCCTATCCCGTCTACCATTATATCTACAACATGTATCAGCTTCAATCTGTCCCATCTTGCCAAGTAGGGTGCGCACGTAGTGGAGCCAAATGCAAATATCCCACCTACATCCATTTAACACTCCTGTAAGGCCGCCATTATTCAAAACAAAAACATGGAAACAATTTCAAACAATCCGCCAAACCAATCAAGTCAAGAATTAAAGGCTGAAATCAATCAAATCTCCAATTCATACGAAACAAAACTAAAATTCAAAAGAGGACAGCAATTTATTTCACCACACCAAACAACCATCAATCAAATTCAAATAATTCCCAATTCAAATAGTTGTGAAAACCAACAAGTATTTAGTTATTCTGCAGTGAGTGACACAAGAAAAGGAGGAGTGACAAGCACATAATTGAATGAGTTAACATCAAGGGGAGGCAACAACTCAGATTCCAATGCACCAGCATCCATATTGTACCAAGTTTTTCTTTTCACACTTGTTCTTCATTACAAACATTACCAACATCCATATTGATCTTCATTACACCCATTATAGTCATAGGTTTTTTTTTATGTTTCCCTAGGGTTTATATTGCAAATATTACAATCACGGGTGTTTCTTTATGTATCGGTAGGGTTTATATTGCAAATATTGTAGTCATAGGTTAGCATATGTGTTCTATAGGGTTTATAATGCAAATATTACAGTCATGGTTTACCATTTAAAGCTTTCCCTAGGGTTTATATTGCAAATATTACAGTCATAGTTTACCATCTCTATTTCCATGTGGCTTTATATTGAAAATGTTATAGTCATAGTTTAGCCTTTCTGTTTTAGTATGGTTTGTATTGCAAATATTACACTCATAGTTTAACATTTTTGTTTGATAGGCTCTGCATTATCATTCACTCTACTTTTCATGTGTCTCAATGGTTCTGCATTATCATTCACTCTGCTTATCGTAGTCTCACGTCGTAGTCTCATAGGTTCTGCATTATCGTTTATATGTTAAATATTGTTCATGGTTTACCATTTCTGTTTCAATGGTCCTGCATTGTCATTCACTCTGCTTATCTTATTCTCATAGGTTTTGCATTATCATTCACTCTAGTTATATTATTCTCATAGGTTTTGCATTATCATTGACTCTGCTTAGCATAATCTCATAGGTTCTGCATTATCATTCACTCTAGTTATCTTATTCTCATAGCTTCTACATTGTCATTCACTCAAGATGTCTTATTCTCATATCTTCTGCATTATCAGTCTCTAAAGTTTCTAATCCTAGAAGACTTTCTTTTCATCATTTTCATATTTTTTTGCTTCATCAATCGACAAATTTTTATGCCTGTCAATGAGTTCGTCATAGACAATATATGTGAGATTTGTTAAACTCTTACTGTTTTTCATTCATAAGCTTTCTGTTGTTCAAACATGAGTGTGGTTTTCACTTTGTTGTGCATGAGAATGTTATTGTTGTAAACACTTAAGAGATATGAGATGTGCTTAAACTCTAAATCCCTTGCATAGTTTGTAATTTTGTGCTTCTTACTTCTCTACTTACTTATGTCGCTCACTCCACAATAGATAACACAAGATAACAAACTCCTATTACAAAAGATAATCTCAATTGAAATGCGAGAAACTAAAAAGATAACACATACACAAACTAAATAATCTTCTGTTCAAGCATCACTCTCTTCATACATATAAAGATAACTATTAAAGCATTTGTGTTGCATAGTTTACCATTTATCTTTCCTAGGTTCTGCATTATCATTTACTTTGGTTATCATATTCTCATATGTTCTGCATCACAAACTAATTATTCTTCTATTCAAGCATCACTTTCTTCATACATATAAAGATAACTGTTAAAGCATTTGTGTTTCATAGTTTACCATTTATCTTTCCTAGGTTCTACATTATCATTTACTCTGGTTATCATATTCTCATATGTTCTACATCACAAACTAATTATTCTTCTGTTCAAGCATCACTCTCTTCATACATATAAAGATAATTGTTAAAGCATTTGTGCTTCATAGTTTACCATTTATCTTTCCTAGGTTCTGCATTATCATTTACTCTGGCTATCATATTCTCATATGTTCTGCATTACAAACTAATTATTCTTTTGTTCAAGTATCACAACACTTTGTTCATACATATAAAGATAACTATTCAATCATTTGTATTTCATAGTTTACCATTTATGTTTCATAGGTTATGCATTATCATTGACTCTGCTTATCATATTCTCATATGTTTTGCATTAGAAAGTGATTGTTTATCTGTTCAAGCATCACTGATTTGATTCTCATTATTCTGTGTAGATGGCCAAGGGAAATGCAGTGGTGTCTCATACTGGGAACAAAAAAAAGAAAAGAGCCACAACAAGGTTGCCTGTCGAGAAACGAGGATGCAGATTCCCCCATGAAATAGATCATGTTGCACAAGTAGATGAGGTTTCTACTCCTCAAATACCAGAGATTGAGGTTACTACACCTCAAATACCGTAGAAGGTAAAACAAATATAGAAGTTGTGGTCTGAGGATGACATGAAAAGGGTACTCTATGACATTGAAGAGAATGACATGTTGATAAGGGGGGCTTCCAAAAAGTGGTCAATACCAACAGCCACACTGTCCAAATGGCTAGGGGGTCTAACAACAACTTCCAAGAAAGGTCTGCCAACGGTCCTCACAGAAGAGGAAGAAAATTGCATTGTGGAATGGTGCGAGCAAATGGCTGATATTGGTCATGGTCTTGAGATAGTCAATCTTAAGTATGAGGTTGCTCAAATATGTGAAAATAGGCCAACCCTTTCACCAATGGCTTCCTATGGAAGTCTTGGTGGACAAGCTTCAAGCACAGACATCCTCAACTCACATTACGAACTGCTGAAGGCCTAGACAAAGACAGGGCATTCAATCTTAGACCTGATGTTGTAGATGTATTCTACAAAACACTGTTTGCAGCATACAAAGCCATGCCATATGGTCCTGATCGCATATGGAATTGCAATGAAACTGGCATCCAAGTAGGCAAAAATGGGTCCATGAAGGTGCTCACAAGAAAAGGTAGCAGGAATGTCTCTTACATTATCCCAAAGAGCCGTGAATGGATAACCATTCTATGTTGTGTCAATGTTGCTGGGTAGATCATTCCAAGATTCTACTTGTTCAAGGGGAGTGTGAACATAGATAATTACATCATAGATTGTGAACCAAGTGCTTGCATGGCAGCCCAACCACATGCATGGATGACCAAAGAATTGTTCATAGATTGGTTGACCCACTTCAAAACCTCGATTCTAGGTGGTGTCTCACCCATGAACAGGGTCTTGCTGATCTTTGACGGCCATGGAAGCCATGTAGCACTCGAAACCATCTAGGAAGCAAGAGATATTGGTATAGATTTGTTAACATTGCCATCACACACATCACATAAGCTACAGTTGGATGTGAGTTTGTTTGCACCTTTCAAAGCTTACTTCAAATCAGAACGTGCAGAATTTTTTTCAAGGTTTCCAAACATTGAAGTGAGGAGGAGAGAACTTGCAATGTTAGGCAGCAAAGCAATGAAAAGAGCTTTGATAGTTGACAACATCAAGGCTGGGTTTAAAAGGACTGGTATATGGCTGTTGAATCCCGATGCACTTGTCAATGACATGCATCCCAGTGAGACATTTGTGGTCAGCGAGGATGCTGATGCAGTTGAAAACATTCTCAGCCTTTCTGGACTTGGTGTGTCAAGTGATGATGTCACAGTATTGCAGTCCACTCTTCCAGATGGACACATGTAGCCTACAATAGAAACACAACACTCACCTCATACATGTCTTGTTGAATTAGTTGTACAAGTGGTGGTTAATGAGCACACCCCTACCATGGTGGACAGGGTCGTTGATCAATTTAGTGAAAGTTTAGATCTTCCATCACAACGAAGCCAACCATTCTAGTTGGTTAAGGGAGCAATGAACTTGGGCATTGATTTGGAAGTTCGAGAACAACAGGATACCTATACTTTTCCATCACCACCACCACAAATTGACCTTTCTCAAGTTGTCCATTACTATGCTCCTTCTTGCAATTCAGATTTACAAGCCAATGAAGATGTACCACAAGGCTCATAGGTAGTTGAGGAGGTCATTGGCACATAGTCAGATGGGACACAAGAAACACAAACAATTCCACACATCAGCAAGTTCCTCAAGTTGCCTATGCACACTGTCCGTCAAATGAAATCCAAAGCAGGTGCAATTCGGATCAGTAGACAGCCTCAATTGTTGACAACAAATGACTACATGAGGCTGTTAATGGAGCAAGAGCAAAGGAAGAAAGAGGTGGAGGAGATAAAAGAAAGAAAGAGACAACATAATGTAGAGAAAATGGAAGCAAGAATTGTGGTAGCGGAGTTGAAGGAGAATGCCAGAATTGAGAAGGACAAACCACGAAAAGAAAAAGAGCAGCAAAAATTACAACAAAAAAGGATAGAGATGCAAAAAAGGAGCAAGAGAGGCTTCACAAGGAATAGGACCGAAAGGAAAAAGAGATTGAGGAGGCACATAGGGCTTTACAGAGAGAGAGGCTGTTAAGGAACACTTCTAATCCATTGTCTCAAACTAATGGAGTGTTCCATGATATTCTCAACATTAATATCCCTCAGTTCTCCACAACAATGAATTATTCCAGCCTCTCCCAATCTGACTTCAGGGGCAGTCAATATGCATATCAATTTGGCACTCGGGATGTACAAATGTCTTCACCACCACCCCCAACACATGTCACTTGCCCCCAATTTACCACTCCAAGTCCCACTCATGTATTTAGCAATCCCTGTCGACTGGAAGGGGACGAGAACATGGCAATTGGCACCCCAACCAGCCAAGATCCTTTTCACAACAGAAGCAACTAGATTACAAATGCTAGTTTCATAGACTTTAGAAGTATTGATATTTACAAATGCACCGAAATTAAAGACAGTTGTAATTTTTTGAAAAGTATAGATTGACCATTATTGTTTTGTTTTGTGAAGTAATCTGATCATATTCGAAAAAGTGTTGTATGTAATTTGCAATTTATGTTATTGTTTTGATTTGCAATGTATGCTTCTTCTTTGACATTTTTAAATTTATGAGAATTATAGATGCATCATTTTTGTTTTGATTTGCAGTGTATTATGATCATATTGCAATGTGTGTTCTATGTAATTTGCAATGTGTCACTGTTTTCATTTCAAATGTTTGCTTCTTCATTGACATTTTATCATTTTCTATTCCTTTTTTCCAAATATTTTGCCACATGGAAGGTCCCACTTTGTCCACACATGGAAAAGAACGGAGAAAAGACTCGTTGACCGATACAGACGCACCTCGGGTGCCACTACCTATGTGGCTCGATGCCCGAAGGTGATAGCCTCGCCATGTCAACTCCTCCCAATCCACCACCCTAACAATCCACTACTGAGCATTTATCACTTGCCGCAACTTCCTATTCCTATCGACTGTCCAAATTAAATGTTGTCACCTCTCCTAAGCTCCACGCCATGCCGCAGTTTTATTCCAACCAACCTATACATATACATATCCATATGCATAGACATATATGCATATATATGCATATACATATCTACATATACATATGTATATGTATATGCATATACATATCTACATACACATACATATACATATACGTATGTAGATACATATCTATATACATATACATATGTATATGTATACACATATACATACATATTTTCTAAGCCAACCTACATTGAATGCTCCTCAGTGCCTCGCTCTTCTTACCATGTTTTCAGCCTTCCATTTTAGCAAGTAAACATTCCATCTTCACTTGCTCGCTGGTACCTGCTCGTTTCATCATTTGCAACCTTCGCCATCTCACCACAACCTGCAATGCTCAGAGACCATATCATGTTTGGGTAGAAGCCAATACGGATATGGGTAGACACTAGTTACCAAACGTCACCAGCAGCTCCACTTCCGCCATGCAAGCAACGAACGGGTTCCTCGCCGCCATGAACGGGTTCCATATACATATGTATATACATATGCATATGTATATAGATATACACATACATATACATATACATATATGTATATACATATACATATGCATATGTATATAGATATGTATATGTATATGTATACATGTACATATCTATATACATATACATATGTATATGTGTGCACATGTATACACATATACATATACATACCAATATACATACACATACACATACACATATACATATTCGTATACAATCAAGTCGTGCAACTATTCTATCTTTTTCAGGTGCCATTGATGAATTTGGGGGTGTTAAATTTTTCATAGGTGATGGCAACCTATGGTGCATGGGTCCATAACTCCATTCGAATTGTGAAGTGTTGCATAGGTAACCATGACAAGCCTTCACAAAACCAAGTCCCCTAAGTCATTCAAATGCAAAGCTATGGTAATCTATGTGAAGTGCTACACAGGCCACACATGTATATACATAAAACATAGACTTACAAATATACATATGTTTTTGCTTCATCAATTCAATCAACTAAGCAATAGAGACATGTTTTAGGGAGACTTGATTTTGTGAATGCTCGTTTGATGGCAACCTATGTTGCACGGGTCCACAACTCCATTCGAATCGTGAAGTGTTGCATAGGTAACCATGACAAGCCTTCACAAAACCAAGTCCCCTAAGTCATTCAAATAAAAAGCTATGGTAATCTATGTGAAGTGCTACATAGGCCACAGATGTATATACATAAAACATAGACATACAAATATACTTATAGGTTCTGCTTCATCAATTCAATCAACTAAGCAATAGAGACATGTTTTAGGGAGACTTGATTTTATGAACGCTCATTTGATGGCAACCTATGCTGCATGGGTCCAAAACTCCATTCGAATTGTGAAGTGTTGCATAGGGAACCATGACAAGCCTTCACAAAAGCAAGTCCCCTAAGTCATTCAAATACAAAGCTATGGTAATCTATGTGAAGTGCTACATAGGCAAGCATGAAAGGCCTTGGGAAAACCAGGGCCCCTAAATACATGTTGTAAGAAAGCTTTAGTGCTCAATATTGATCTATGGTAATACATGTGAATACTTGAAGGTTTTCATGGCTATTTGAATTGAGAATTATTTGAATATGATTGATGGTTGTTTAGTGTGGTGAAATAAATTTTTGTCCTCTTTTGAATTTGAGTTCTGTTTCGTATGAATTGGAGATTTGATTGATTTCAGCCTTTAATTCTTGACTTGATTGGTTTGGTGGATTGTTTGAAATTGTTTCCATGTTTTTGTTTAGAATAATGGCAGCCTTACAGGAGTGTTAAATGGATGTCGGTGGGATATTTGCGTTTGGCTCCAATACATACATATACACTACTTGGCAAGATGGGATAGATTGAAGTTGATATGTGTTATATATCTCATGGTAGACAGGACAGGTGAATGCATTTGCGCGTTGGTTTGGTTATGCTATGATGGGAAACATTCTTGTAATGGGGTCGCTAGTTGGTCAAAGATGGGTCAGATGGGCTTCAAAGTTGTTGACTTGGCACCTTGTTTAAATTAATGCTAACTTGTGTGTATTTTATATCTGATTTATGTTTGATGTGATCAAGCCTATCTATGGATGATTTTTTATTTATGTTGTGGAGGACCGACGTATAGGTGCACATCATATAAAGTTGAGGACACCCCCAAATTAATCAATGGCACATACAAAAGATACAATTGTTGCAGGTGAGAATTTATGAAGCATACACATAGGCATATACATAGACATAAACATAGACATAGACATAAGTGAATTAAACAAGACTGTAGAGAAGTATAGGAAGGGGCAGCAAGTGATAAATGTGATGTGGTGGATTGTTAGGGTGGTTGACTGAGAGAAGTAGACGTGGCAAGGTTGTCCACTTAAGACCTCTTCACACATCTATACACACACACATTTACATATAGACATACACATTCACACATACACATTTACATATAGACATAAATATAGACATACACATACACATATACATACACATACACATAAACATAGACATACACATAGACATACACATAGACATACACATACACATATACATATAGATTTACATAGATTTACATACACATACACATACACGCAGACATAGACATAGACATACAGAAACACATACACATAAACATACACATAAACATACACATACACATACAGACATTGCCATCATTGTGAAGATAAAATGAGAAGTTGCTAGAATGAAAGGTTGTAAAGTTGACAAGTGTGTGAGGCATTATGAGCATTGGATGCAGGTTGGCTCAAAAAATATGCAGTATGTCATGAAAGTAGTATATGTAGATGTATATGTATATACACATATACATATACATAAATATATAGACATATTCATATACATATACATAAACATAAACATAAACATATGTATATGTATATGAATATGTCTATACATATGCATATATATATAAGTAAGATGCAAAGACCTTAAGCATATACAAGTTGGATACACTTCATCATGTTTGGCTGCCAGCATGTAATTGTTTTGTTTCAAAATAATTACAATTATGTGTGCATTTAATATCTCATATACATATACATATACATATGTCTATGTATATGTGTATGTATATGTCTATCTATATGTCTATGTATATGTCTATGTCTATGTATATGTATATGTCTATGTCTATGTATTTGTCTATGTCTATGTTGATGAAGCAGAACCTTAAAAAAATAGAACACCCCCATATATTTCCAAGACACAAAATTAAGGTACAATAATTGGATGACTGATATGATGGAAAATAACCTATGCAAAAGATAACACACCCAAAATAACCAATGGCACCTAAGAAAAGATAGAAACATTTGCATTACAAATTTATTGAAGTATATGGGTTTTTTTTTAAAAAATGCTATTGGTCCAGGTGGCCTGCCATGTGGGCTGTGTGATTTTGGGTGCGTACGTATCGGCTCCTCTCCCCTAATACGTAAGCGAGGGCCCTAATGTGTGATGGGACATGCACTCATTGGGGCCCACACCTATACGCCGGTCCTCCACAACGTAAGCTTAATTTAATCCATAGATAGGTTTGATCACATCGAACATAAATCAGATATAAAATTGATGTAGCATTACCCAGAATAAATAATACCAACATATTTATCTATGGCACATAAACAACATCAATTTATTAAGTGACTTAAAAGATGAAGTAAAACCTAAAAAAAGATTAACCCACATTTTATTTTTTGTTAATGAAACAAAGAACACAACCTAACTCAATGATAATGACCTATGATAATATGATAAGCAGAGTCAATGATAATGCAGAACCTATGAGAATACGAAAATCAGAATCAATGATAATGCAAAACCTATGAGAAACAATAAGGAGAGTGAATGATAATGCATAACCTGTGAGATTACAATAAGCAGAGTGAATGATAATGCAAAACATATTGAAAAGAGATATGATGTAATATAAGCTAGACAATTATTTGAGTTTTGCTTCCCCTTTGACATCAAATAGTTTCTTATTTTTTGTAGTTAGGATATTCTTTTCACTATGTACCTGAGCTAGAGGATTAGTTGGTTGATTGTGATAATGAATTTTAGGTGAGAATAAGAGATTGGATGAGACTATCATTAAGACATGTTATAATGTTGAATCTAAATTGGGATACCCAAGGCATGAATAAGGATGAGTCTGATTCAATGGATAAAATATACTTCGATCATGTATAAATGATGTTCATTCTTGCTATCAATTTGAATAATAAGAATGTTAAACAAACATAGATGGGAGAACAATAGTTCCACTAAAGAGGAAAAATGGAATGGATACTAAAAGGACAACGTAGAAATAATATTATAAGGAAAAAACTATAGATAGGATCCTCTTCATAGCTTTTATTTCTATCACATATGAGAATTGAGACCTATATGCTATGGGATGATATCCTTCTTTAATGAATCTTGAGTGGCCCTTATGGTTTATTGGGGTTTTGTGGTCCTATGTATGTCTAGTTGGTGTAGACATCATCTCTTTTTTTCCCCAATTTACTTCCTATGGAGAATAGTTACTAGGCTTTAGCAAGATAGTTGTCTAGATGTATTGAGACACCAATATTTTTGGTTTTCAAGTGTTTCTCTCCTCTATTTTTTTTTGTTTGGGAGGTGGGGGATCAATTTTAAACTCCCATTTTACATTCTTTCACAAAAAATATATATACTTTTCTTTTATCTCCTATCTTTATGTGAACTCAAATATTAATATTTTTATGCAGCTTGTATTGATTACTTTTAAGTTGTTATCACTTACTCTTGCTTCTTTCAATTATAATAGGTCTACTTAGCTTAGCTATGTTTAGTGCATTTTGGCTATGATTTCGACATCATAGGATGTTAATACTATAGGCTTTTTATTGTTTCTCTCCTCTATTTATTTTTGTTTGGGAGGTGGCTGATCAATGATAACAAAAATTTATGAGCTACATTAATTAATCAATGCCTATTGTAAAACCATAAATCAAAATAGAGTCATTTGACTATAAATGATAATAGTAGCTGAAAATCAAAATCCATTACAAATGAGCTGAAAGTTCAAATTACCAATTACAGTCCAAGGTTTGTATGCACCTTTATTTGTTGTTTTTAGATGATTTTTTTCCTACCGAATATTCTTATTGGCAATTTGGATCTACTCATTATGTCCTGCCATGTGATGACACTAATGACTAATGAGATGTTGATGGTAAATTCTTATCAAATTCTTTAAAAACTTGTATAGCAATATGTTCTACGAATAAGTGAAACTATTTTAAAAATCAAATCTAAACAAGCACAACTTTGCAATGCTGATATAACAACAGTTTTGTAATGCTTATACCCATTATATGAGCATAAGAAAGTATCAATATAGAATCATCAATGAAGACCAAAACATGTATGATGAAGAAACTGAAAAGCCTGCATGAGCTCGAACATCCAATTTAAATGAGGAACTTGGGCAAGTTGACACTATACTTTCTGATAAAACTAGTACATTGACTTGCAATTCAACTGAGTTCTTGAAGTGTTCCATTGCAGGTATTACATATGGTGGAGGTTTGATAGAGGTGGAAATAGAAATGACATACACATACACATACACATACACATAGTCACATACACATAGACATACACATACACATAGACATAGACATGGACATACACATACACACATACATAGAAATAGACATAAACATACACATAGTCACATACACATACACATAGTCACATACACATAAACATACACATAGACATACACATAGTCACATACACAGACATACACATAGACATAGACATAGACATAGACATAGTCACATAGACATAGACATAGTCGCATAGACAGACACAAAAATAGACATAGACATAGACATAGACACATACACATACACATAGACATAGACATAGACATAGACATAGACATAGACATAGTCACATAGATAGACATAGACATAGACATAGACATAGACATAGACATAGACACATACACATACACATACACATACACATACACATACACATACAAAAGACGACAGCTCACTCTTCAAGAAGTGTAACTCCCAAGGAGAAGCTCACTCTAAAAAGAGAAGTGCAAGTCCTAAGGAAAAGCTTAGAAAACACCGATTTATGATTACACAAACCAAAATTTTTGAAAAACTTGGAAAATTACATAGAAATCACCGATTTATGATTAATCACTATTTTTTCTTGAGAAATGCTACTATAGTTTCAAAAAAATTTCAAGAACTATATGCTCCCAAGTATTCTGAGTTCAAGGAATATTCAATGATAATGTAGAACGTATGAGAATACAATAAGCAGAGTGAATGATAATGCAAAACCTATGAGAAAATGATAAGCAGAGGGAATGATAATGCAAAACCTGTGAGATTATGGTAAGCAGAGTCAATGGTAATGCAAAACCTATGAGAATACGAGAAGCAGAGTGAATGATAATGTAGAACCTATGAGAAAACGATAAGTAGAGTAAATGATAATGCATAACCTGTGAGATTATGCTAAGCAGAGTCAATGATAATGCAGAATGTATGAGAATACGATAAGCAGAGTGAATGATAATGCAAAACCTATGAGAAAATGATAAGCAGAGTGAATGATAATGCAGAACTTGTGAGATTATGGTAAGCAGAGTCAATGATAATGCAGAATGTATGAGAATACGAGAAGTAGAGTGAATGATAATGCATAACCTATGAGAAAATGATAAGCAGAGTGAATGATAATGCAGAACCTATGAGATTGTGCTAAGTAGAGTCAATGATAATGCAAAACCTATGAGAATACGATATGCAAAGTCAATGTCAATGCAAATCCTATGAGAATAGGATAACCCTAAACTATGACTGTAAAATTTGCAAAATAAACCCTACCGAAACATAAATGCTAAGCTATGCATGCTATATTCTTAAAATAAACCCTACTGAAAGAGAAATGAGGTAAATATGAGTGTAATATTTGCAATATAAACCCTACAGAGAAAAACTCATATTAACAACAAACATTATTACATGTCGAAAGAAGAAAACAACCAACTGCATTAATATATTGAATGTAAATAGAGCGATGCTTAAACAGAAGATTAATTTCGCTGCGATTTAGTGTGTTTATGAACACAAATAGTGCAGTGTTCATAAACACTAAACTTCAATGAAATAAATGAAATCTACAACACCAAAAAAGCAATAAAACAAAGCGAAATTGCAAACCAAACACAAATAGAAGAATAATGGCCAGCCTTAGTGAGCAAGCTCACCTGGGTCGAATGTGCAACGAACCCCTTTGTTGCTTGCGGTGACCTTCATGGTGGCGAGGAACCCGTTCGTTGCTTGCATGGTGGAAGTGGAGCTGCTGGTGAGGTTCGCTAACTGGCGTCTACCCGTCTTCGTATTGGCTTCTACCTAAACATGATATGGTCTCCGAGCATTGCAGGTTGTGGTGAGATGGTATTGGTTGCAGATGACAAAGCGAGCAAGTACCGACGAGCAAGTGAAGAAGGAATGTTTACTCAAAAAAATGAAAGGTTGAAAACATGGCAAGAAGAGTGAGGCACTGGGAGCATTCAATGCAGGGCGTTTCAGAATAAATGCGGGGTAGCGTGGAACTTAGGAGAGGTGACATAATTTAATTAGGACAGTAGATAGGAATAGGAAGTGGCGGCGAGTGATAAATGCTCAGTAGTGGATTGTTAGGGTGGTGGACCGGGAGGAGTTGATGTGTCAAGGCTATCACCTTCAGACGCCGAGCCACATAGGTAGTGGCACCCGAGGTGCGTCTGTATCGGTCGACGGGTCTTTTTTCTATTTTTTTCCACGCGTGCATGGAGTTGGACCTTCCACGTGGCAAAATATTTTAAAAAGATTTAAAATTATAATTTATTGTTTAATTGAGGTTTTTCTCTAATGGGTTTTTTTTTTTAAATGCTATTGGTCCACATGGCCTACAAATTAGACCGTGTAGTTTAGGGTGCTTACATATTAGCTCCTCTCCCCTAGAGCGTCCACTGTGAATATATTATTTTCCGAATTCAATTTTATATGTCAATGACTAGTCATTAAAGATTGATAATGTGATATATCTATTTATTTAATGCAGTGTGACCCATATTTATAAGAACGTATAATATGGCATTTATTGTATCTTTCTCCCCTATAAATTAACCATGCTTAGAGTAGTGCAAAGGAAATCAAGACTTGAGGAAGAGGAGAATACCGAAGATACCCAGTGTATTAATCATTATGGCTGCTGCATCTGCATCTACATCCATGTTATGCATGCTTATTGTTATCTGCTACCTCCTCTCCACTTCTTGCAATGCCAATTATGATGTTGATGTACTGATTGATGTGAAGAGGATGATATTGCAAGACCCTTTTAATGCTCTACAAACTTGGGATCCCTCCTCGCCCAATCTCTGCAAATGGAAGCATGTCGGTTGCGACCCCTATGACCATGTTAACTGTTGGAAATAATTCCAACTCCCACCTTACCGCATTACCTCTCCTTGCAGTTTGGTCTCCTGCGGTAGCACATGTTCTCCATTCTCTGCTCACACCACCTCACCGTGGCCTATTTCTCACCTACCCGCGACTTCTCGATTATCGCTCACTATCCATCGGGTTACCGTGGCCTAACCGCATGATGCCTGCAGCAATGCGGTTAGCCGCCAAAATGTATTTACCGCCCCCCCGCCATTACCCTCTTGACCATGTGCGCTGGTGTAGTGATTGTCGTTGCTCCTTGCTCTGTCTACTCGAAGCTATTACCGCTTTATCGTGGTCTGTTCCCTAGTTGTGTGCGGTGGCGCGGTGTTCTTTGTTCCTCGATCTTTCACTGTTTCCTGACCGTGCCAATGCTGTTACCATGCCCACCACGGTCTCTCCCAGAACCTCTGCGGTTAGGTAGTCTGCTCTCATCTACACCGTGATATCGCGGTCCTGTTTCGTGCTCCTCGCGGTGGAGCGGTTCCTCGTCATACCATGGCAAGTCTTTCCGTATGCGTCGTGCGCGGTTTTGACATTTTGTGGCGGCGCTCTATGGAGACTTCCAGCTGGCGTTTAATGAATTCGGAAGGACATTAATTTAATGTTATTTATCACTGTTTAATGATGCCAGGACATGATGTGATTTGTTTGGAGTTTGTTGCAAGCTTTCACACATTTTTTGGGTGCAAGGAAAAATATTATTTTATGTATGCTCTCTCTATATAATGAAGTAATCTATTTTGTTTAATTACTCTCTGGAGTCCAGCGCAGGAGAGCTGCCTGTTAGTTGGTGGTCATCTGAAACCATCCTTGCCTGTTAGTAGGTGGTCATCTGAAACCACTCAGTTAGTTGGTGGTCACCTGAAACCATCCCAGTCAGTTCGTGGTAATCTGAAACCACCAAGTCAATTTCGTGGTAATCTGAAACCACATGTTTGAGAGATTAGATCTGTTAGTTGATTTAGTGAATTGGTTGTATGAGCAGAAGCTCTGTAAGTCACTGTAACTGTTCATGTCAAGAGGTTGTAGTAGTGCTTGTTTGTGTGAAAGAGCTCAAGCTCGTATGTTAGGAGAATGCAATGGTAGTTGATTGAATGAGCAGCAGCTCAGTTAGATTTTGTATAAACTATTATGAATGAATCAAATTAAAATATCCTGGCGGTTATTTCTGTGTAAGTTATTTTTGTTTTTCTCCTGTCATTGCATTCCATCAGTGGTATTAAAGCTTCATTGGTCAGGCTCACTAAGAGTAGAGATATTTTGATAAATCTGTGAGGTGTCATTGTCTAGTCTGAGAAAAGTTATAAGGTGTCTAGAAGCATTATGTGTGCAAAATATGAGAAGTTCATCTGGGTTGAAGGTTCTAGAAGTCTGTTTGGGTTTGTAGTCAAAAGAAGAAAATGTGAAATCGTTGTTTCCAGTTGAGTCCAATCTAGGCTGGGAGATTTGTAGAAAATAAAGTTGTTTGAAGGAAATTTGCTGCGAAGACAAGAGCAGTTTAGAAAGTGCAGAGTTGAAAGAATGATTAGAAATTGTTGAGAGAAAAGGTAGATGTGTCAAGTATGGTTCATTGGAGTTTTGTCAAGCTTAAAGAAGCCCATAGGCTGTCCAATGTAGATGCAAGCCAAGTTGATGTTGTCCAAATAGACTTGCAATTGTGAGTTGATATTGAAGAGGATTCAGAAGAATTTGTCAGTGGTATTGCAGACCCAGAGTTGGGAAGCTATTTTTTTTTAAGAAAGACAGTTAGTTTTAGAAGTCATTGCTAGTATGCCAAAGAAAAGAGGCCAGTTCAAAAAGAAAAGAAGTTGTAGCATTTGTGTTTGAGAAAGGGTTCTGAAGAACCTCATGTTCATAGAGAAGGTGTACCGGTTAGAACTTGGAGGAGGTGAAATTGTTGTTGTTTGCAGACAAAGAAAAAAAAAGGAGTCAATGGTTAAAGCTTGGAGACCCAGAAGAATCTGGGAGAGTTTTTCTTGTTCATAGCTAACAGAGAAAAGTATTATGATGATTTAGTGAAAAGGAAAAGGTAGAAATCGACTAAGCATGGATCAGGTGGAAGTTGAAATTAAGGGGGAATGTTGGAAATAATTCCAACTCCCACCTTACCGCATTACCTCGCCTTGCAATTTGGTCTCCTGCGGTAGCACACGTTCTCTGTTCTCTGGTCACACCACCTCACCGTGGCCTATTTCTCACCTACCCACGGCTTCTCAGTTATTGCTCACTATCCATCAAGTTACCGCGACCTAACCGCATGATGCCTGCAGCAATGCGGTTAGCCGCCAGAATGTATTTACCGCCCCCTCGCCGTTACCCTCCTGACCATGTGCGCTGGTGCAGTGACCGTCGTTGCTCCTTGCTTCGTCCGCTCGAAGTTGTTACTGATTTATCGTGGTCTGTTCCCTAGTTGTGTGCAGTGACGCGGTGTTCTTTGTTCCTCGGTCTTTCGCTGTTTCCTGATCGCACCCACCGCAGTCTCTCCTAGAACCTCTGCGGTTAGGCAGTCCACTCTCATCTACACCATGATACCGCGGTCCTGTTCTGTGCTCCTTACGGTGGAGCGGTTCCCCATCGTACCGTGGCAAGTCTTTTCGTATGCGCGGTAGCACGGTTTTGACGTTTTGTGGCGGCACTCTGTGGAGACTTCCAGCTGGCGTTTAATGAATTTGGAAGGACATTAATTTAATGCTATTTATCACTGTTTAATGATGCCAGGACATGATGTGATTTGTTTGGAGTTTGTTGCAGGCTTTCGCACGTTTTCTGGGTGCAAGGAAAAATATTATTTTATGTATGCTCTCTCTCTATATAATGAAGTAATCTGTTTTGTTTAATTACTCTCTGGAGTCCAGCGCAGGAGAGCTACCTGTTAGTTGGTGGTCATCTGAAACCATCCTTGCCTGTTAGTTGGTGGTCATCTGAAACCACTCAGTTAGTTGGTGGTCACCTGAAACCATCCCAATCAGTTCATGGTAATCTGAAACCACCAAGTCAATTTCGTGGTAATCTGAAACCACCTGTTTGAGAGATTAGATCTGTTAGTTGATTTAGTGAATTGGTTGTATGAGCAGAAGCTCTATAGGTCATTGTAACTATTCATGTCAAGAGGTTGTAGTTGTGTTTGTTTGTGTGAAAGAGCTCAAGCTCGTATGTTAGGAGAATGCAATGGTAGTTGATTGAATGAGCAGCAGCTCAGTTAGATTTTGTATAAACTGTTATGAATGAATCAAATTAAAATATCCTGGCGGTTATTTCTGTGTAAGTTATTTTTGTTTTTCTCCTGTCATTGCATTCCATCATTAACGTGGTGTAAGTCTGCATTTCTCTTCCTCTTTCTCTTCCATATGCTATGAAATTCTCTTCTTCATTTGATGTGAACTAATTTCACAGGGTTTTGAAACACCAAAAGCTTTATGGGGTTCTCTCTCCTAGGATCGGCGATCTTCAGAGTTTATGGCACTTGTAAGCTTATTCTCACATTTACACTACACAATGCAGGCTTTGAATGCATTTTAACTTGATGAAATGATTGCTACCATGTCTGTTAATTTTTAGGGATTTATTTAATAACTCGTTTTTTGGGAGCTTACCAACAAGTTTGGGAAACTTAAAAAACCATAGTATGCTTGAACTTTAGCGCAACAAATTTAGTGGGAAAAGACCTCCGTCACTTGCTCAACTATCCTCTCTGGACATTTTGTAAGTCAGTGTATCCAACTTTCTAGAAAAGGATATGCAAGATTTCTAAGTGTTTTGGTCACCAAGGAAAAACAGGCACAACTTTCTACAGTGGCTTATTACCATGGAGTTTCTCGACTCACAGGCTGCACAAAACGAAAGTTTACACATCAATATTCTTCTACCATTACCTTCAAACGCACTTGATGCATCCCGAGAGGAACAAATGAACGAGAAAAAAGAAACATTGATGTGCAATAGAAAATCGTAATGCAGGAACCTTCAAATTATCCCACCATGAATCTTAAACGTGAATTGAAAACTAGGAAATTAGGTTGAAACAAATCTGCACCTTACATTCCAGCGGACATTGCAATGAACAAATTGTAAATCTCTTTGCTCTGATTTCTTCTCACGTCGCTTTGTTGCTTGTCTACAGGTCTGGCGTTATTTTCCTTTTTCCAACCATGTGTAGTCCTATAAATCTTGATATTGGCTATCTACCTTTCCTTGAATTCAGTAAAACACGTTTTCGTATCATTATGACCCTGTTCAAGCTCTGACCTCAATTCATCTCGATACAATTCAACATGACTCTCTCTCTATATATATGTATTAGACATTTCTTTCTAAACAAATTCATTTAGGCAACAAAGAAGCTCTAAGTAATAGATGCAATCACAGATGTGTCATCTAACATGATTTATACACTTGAAGTAGAAGCTGCCACTGTTTTTCTGGCACCAAAACCTGCAGTAAAACACCATGGTATAAGCATGGACTTCCTCTAGCTCCTAGAGCCATTCCTTTAAAATTCCACTTTCTTCTTCTCTCAAACAAAACTAAACCTGTTGAACAAATTATATTTTCTCTAATAGATGTTTGACCTATTATGCATCTGAGATTTGGCAGCTGCCTAATTCTACTGATCAGTTCTTTATATTTAGTTACAGAAATGAATAATAACTCCATAGCATCTCTCCCTCACCTTGCACAAGGTCAGTGTTTGAGTTACAATTATTTCATTATGGCTTAAGCTCCTTATAGACCCTACTGTCACAATGCTAAAAAATATTGTTTTGGAGCTTTTTGTTGGGATTTCACCCAACTCCCACGCATCAAACTGGCCCATACCGCGCAACCGTGCCATCTCTTTTTCCTACTCGTGGTACTACGGTGTTCACCGCAATACCGCGGCCCATCTTCATGTAGTCTGCGGTCTTGCGGTTTCCTCATTTTGTCTTCCCCGCGATACTGCAGCCTAACTATTTGTTGTCTGTAGTTGAGCGGTTAAATGCTAGAGCGATGCTACTATTATCCCGTGATTACCTTCCTGACCACCCGCGGTGGCGTGGTGTCCACCATCGCACCATGGCCTATTTGTTTGCTGACCGCGGTAATGCGGTTACCACGGCCCCACGGTCTACCTTGTGATCCCTCACGATGGAGCGGTAACCACTGCGATACCGCCGAGCTTTTCTCTCTCCTCTGCGGTTATGCGGTTTTCTCGATTTCTGGTGGCGACTGTATATAGAGTCTGAGTTGGCTTCTTAGGACAGTTATTTATAGCAAAAGGACTTGTTTTTAATTCGAATGTCTTAGACAGCTCAACATTTCATAATTGCCTTAAATATTGTATTAAATATAGTTTTGGCCATGGACTTATGTTAAATACTGTGATGGTTGTATATTTTAGATGGACAAAAGAAAATTTTGTATATTGCTCTGAAGTAGCAAAAGGAAATTGAATAGCTGTTCTGATAAAAGTTTCATGAATAATCTAATATATTTTGTGTGTAAAAATTTCTGGTCTCTGTCTCTATTCCTTCACTTTTGTCTTTGAAACAAATCCAACCAATGGAACCCAAGAGAATGTAGCAAATTCATAGAGATGTAGATTATTTACTTCAACATGCACAATCGAAAAGTGTTGTTAAAATGAGATTTTTTTTTTTTTATCAACTAACTTTCAAAGTTCTTTTGTCTATGAATGTAGATCAAACATGTTTTGGAGGGGAATGAGGGCTTTCATTAGATTTAGTTATCCATATAAAGAGTTTGTTTTGCATCAAGTAGTTTTTGTTATTGGTGATTGTGTTCCCTGATTCAACTAGCTTGATTTGCAGGGGTATAAGAAGGTTATGATGAAGTTGTAGAAGTGATTAGATTTTCATTTCTAGAAAATATTGGAATAGCGCATGGAGAAGGGGTTGAAAGAAAAGGAAGAGATAGAAAACCTTGTTGATGTATAGGCTTTGCAGGAAGGGAAGAGTGGTGAAGCAATTTTTGATAAAGATGCTTTTGTTAAAGGGGTTGCAATTGTAGGTTGTTTGGCAACATTTAGCTTTATGAGTTTTTATCTTTTAGTTAGTATGTTTTTTGTGTGAATCCCAAAGATTCTACTAGGAGAGGAATCAAATGATTTAGTGTTGCAAGTTCAACTAGTGCTCTTCCAGCTAGATATTCATTTAGTGCTACAACTTTTGGCACATCTGATACACACTAGTCACATTCATCAAACCCCTCTGATCTATTTAACCATCTCCACCATTGGTTTGCGGTTTTAACTAATAGAAGCAAAGGGTGGTATAGAAGATTGTTCAATTCACTTCCCAAGGGTGGTATAGATTACCTTTTAGATTTTTGTTTAGTGCAGATGAATTGGAATTAGTAATGACCAAGCCCTTATAATTTTAGAGAAATTTATATTAAGTTCGATGCATTTTTTTATTAGCTTAACAAATAAAAATATGGGAAAATTAAATGTTTAGAATATTTTAAGAAATGTATCAAAAGAATGTCCGGGTAATTAGAATGCAAGAACTGGGCTTTCAGATAATTTCAATGAGAAAGAATGGAATGAGGCATGAAATATGGAAAGGTTCTGTTCAACGACGTTAACAGAGAAGGTGGACATGTCCCATATACGAGTAAAGTTTTGGAGGCCTAAAATTCAAGCGGGTATAATGAGCTCAAGCAAGGTAAACCCAAATCACTCTTTGGTTGTGTTATCAATGGTATGAGATAGAGAATGGAACGATTCTATAAATTTTCTGAAAGAACACGCCTTTTTTTGAAATAGGGGCAGAAAATGGCCAACAATAACAAAAATCAGAGCTTGGTGCGACACCCATTGGGGGAAAACTTGCGGCATCAAGACTTTGGAGAATGGGTTTTATTTGGTGACTTGTCAAACCACGCAAGATAAGGATTGGGTTTTCCTTCTAGATTGGAGCCCGAACTTTAATCCCAACCTGGTGGTAACAAGTGAAGTGCCTATCTGGATTAAGCTCAAGAACCTTCCATAGGAGTATTGGGGTTAGGATACTCTGAAACAAATTGTTAATAAGCTTGGTGTGTTCTTGAAGGTAGAGGAAAAGGTGGATAAGGCAGATTTGAGTATGTATCCATGCATTTGCATTTTGTGGCAAGCTATTCACCCTCTACCCGATATCCTGGAATTGAAATCTATTGAGGGAGAATGGTGCCAATTGTTGGAGGTGGATGATAACCCAGGGACTAATGAAATGCAATCTAGGAACAATCCTAGAGAGGTACTTTGCTCAACTTTGGATAAAGGGGAAGATTTAGCTTGGAACTCATTAGCAAGAGAGGTGGTTAGGTTGTCTGAAACATGTGATGGAGAAACTCGGTGGAATCAAATGATTTGGGATTGTTTGGGAGAACATCTAAATAGATCCTTAGTAATGGTGCCAAGGAGTATTGTAGTTGAGTATGAGGTCCATAATTTGGTGGTTGTTAATGGATAAGCTCTGAAAAGAAATTTGGATCTGGATCCAAAGGAGGTGGGGTCAATAGACGATGAAAACTCAGGGATGCTGGAAGCGGTTATGGAGTCCAAAGATAGTTTCCAAAGCAATGACTTCGGGCTTACCGAAGAAGGAATTTTTTAGCTAATTATGTGAAAGGACCAGACCCTGATTCCCTCTCATAGAGTGAGGTGGTGCTTGTGAGGAAGGAATTTGTTAGCTAAGAATAGGCTATCTTCCTTCCTTCCTCCGGTAATGATAATGGACTAGCCTACAACCAAGGTTAGAAACCTAATGACCTTGAGAATCATGATGCCCTTATTTATAAGAGGTGCGATGGCTTGGAATCTGTAAATTTTCAGGAGGAAAATCCAATGGTTGGGCAGAATGGGGTCATTTTTAAGGATATTCAAATTCCCCCCATTCAGAACCTTGAAAGCTAGTTTGACAAAGCAAGGGATAGTGGGGGTAACATGGAAGATTCTGAATAAGACTTGATCTCTGATGATAAATGTAGAGTTGAGGACTTGTTAGGCTTGAATGGAGGTGTCAGAATTGTGGAAAAGAGGTCTCTAGAGAAAACTGATGCATCCAATCCAAGGGTGAAGGTAGGGGAAAAGAAGAGGCATGGCCCAAAAACCAATCGAATGAGGTTGGAACTAGCTGGCAATGCTGTTGGTTAGACCAAATTGAGATCAGGAAAAGGCTATGCCTTTTCTTGACAGCCATGAAAATCCTTTCATGGAATGTCAGGGCCTGTAATGCCTGTGACAAAGTGAATTTGATCAAAAGATGTTCTGATCAAAGACCAGATTTGGTGCTAATCCAAGAAACAAAAATCAAGGAAGAATATTTTGATTGGTTTAAGAAACTTTTTTGCAAGTGGAATTGTGTTCTTTCTGGGAGTGGTGGGTGCTTCAGGGGGAATTGGGGTGTCCTGGAAGGATTCAATGTCCAAGGTTTGGCTCATACAAATATATAGATATTGGCAATGGTCGGGTGTTAAGTCCAAGCAACTTGGTGTTAATTTCTCAATCATAAATATGTATGGCCCAATCAATAATAATTTGAAAAATGATCTTTGGTGGGACCTTTCTGCAATCTTGGGGAATGAGGAGGAAAGGATGTTTGTTCTTGTTGGTGATTTCAATGTTGTTGTGAGACCTTCAAATAAAATGGGAGGAGTGTGCTGGACTGGCCAAAAACAATAAAATTTTCAGTGAGTTTGTCATTGGAAATGGCTTGTTTGAGCTCCCCTTTAAAAATGGGGACTTTACCTAGAACAATTGTAGGAGTGGGTTTCTCAACATTGCTGAGAAGTTGGATAGATTATTTTTGGCTAGGAATTGGGCTATTAAAAGAGAGACCTATGAGGTAGAAATTGTTCATGTGTCTGGATCGAATCATTATCCAATTAGCCTGAGAATCCAAGATGAGATCACTCTGGATTAGTGCCCTTTTAAGTTTGAAGCAATTTTTGTTTTGAGATGGGGGTTTTAAAGACTTGGTGGAGAGTTGGTGGAAGAATGCTCTGGCACGTATTGGTAACTATACTTTTACTTTCTTTAAAAAATTACAATTCCTAAAGGAACAACTCAAAAGGTGGAATAGGGAGTCCTTTAGAAACATCTTTGTTGAGAATTTTAGGTTGGAGGAGAAAATAAAAATATTGCATTCCAAAGTCATTGAGCATGGGATGAATTAGGATGTTTTTTCTATTGAAAGATCCTGAACAAAGAATATACTAAAACCCTAGCTAGAGAAGAAGTTTATTGGAGGCAGAAATCTAGAGAGATGTGGCTAAAAGATGGTGATCGAAAAACAAAGTTTTTTAATAACTTGGAAGAGATGCAAAGGTCTTGAAATAACATTATTTCAATAAAGGATGCTTCAGGTTCTATGAGGAATAATGTGGGTGAGGTTAATAAGGCTACAATTCAATACTTTTTGGAGGCTTTTTCTACTAATCAAAATGGGACACATTTTGATCCCAATATCTTAGAGGTTATCCCTAGTTGTGTATCTGATGCCCAAAATGAAATTTTAATGGGGGCTATCACTATCAGCAAAGTGAAGAAGGTTGTTTTCAGGCTGGGTGGTGATAAGGCTCTAGGGCTAGATGGCTTCTCTGCAATTTTCTTTTGAAAATTATGGGACATTTTTGCAATTGATATATGGGAAGTGGTTGAGGAATTGAGAAGGGATGTTTTTTTTCTCAAATATTTTAACAACTCTTTCATAGCCTTAATCCCCAAAAGATAGGTGACTAAGTCTTTCGAGGATTTTAGGCCGATCTCTTTGTGTAACACCATTTACAAAATCATCTCAAAGGTTGCAACTAATAGGTTGAAAAAGGTGTTGGAATTGGTCATCTCTATGGAGAAAAGTGGTTTTTCTCCTAACAAATCCATATTTGAATGAATCATTGTGGCCCATGAAACAATTCACTCTATTCATTTGGCAAAATTTGATATTATGATGGTAAATTCAGACATAAAACGAGCGTATGATGAGGTTAATAGATATTTTTTGTTGAATGTACTTGAGAAATTTGGTTTCTTTAAGGAATGGGTGGCCTGGATCAAAAGTTGCATATGTTCCCCTCTCTTCTCTATTCTTGTGAATGGGAGCTCGCAAAGTTTTTTTGACTCAAGCAAAGGAATAAGACAAGGTAACCCTATATCTCCTTTTCTTTTTATTATTCTGGCTGAGGTGTTAGTGAGGCTAATTTCGAAGAAATGTAGCTCTAGTCACTAGAAGGGGATCAAAATTGTTGAGGGCATTGATCCACTTTCGCATTTGCAATTTGTTGACAATACTTTTTTGATGGGAGAATCTTCCTTCTGTGAAGCTAAGGTGATGAAGGAAACCCCTGATGTCTATGGCAAAGCTTCTGGGCAATGTATCAGCTAGCACAAATCTGAAATCTTCTTCTTCAATACTCCAATTCGAAAGCAATTGGAAGTGTTCATAATTCTTGGTATGAAGGTTGGGGCTCTACCTAGTAAGTTTCTTGGGATTCCCTTGTTTGGGGGGGCTAGCAAGTCCCACATCTGGAAATATTTAGTGGATGCTTTTTTGAAAAGGTTGGATGGGTGGAAGAGCAAGTGGCTAACAGCTGCAGGAAGGCTCTTAATGCTGAAATTGGTGGTATCAACAATCTTGGTGTACTCCATGACGTGTTAAAAAATTCCAAGAAATTTTTAAATGTGATTAGTCGGTGTAGAAGAATTTTTTTTTGAAATGGCGCTAATGAGCAAGATAAAATTCCTCTCTTAGCTTGGGAAAACATTTTCCAATCAAAAGATATAGGCGGGGCTGGTTTGAGAAAGTGGCAAGTGATGAACGGTGATCCCACAAAGCTGGTTTATGATTTTTGAGAGGAACTGATTTATGCTGAAATCACATATTTTTACAAAATATAATGATTTAAGACTTTAAAAGTTCCATTTTAAAGATTCCAATTGAAGAGGGTTTGATCAAAACACCTTAGATCAAACCCCCTTGGATAGAACCTCGCTAGTTTTAAACCATACCTATAAATGAGTCTCCTTTACACCTATCAAAATGCTGATAAAAAATCACTTTTGATTTACCTTTTAAGGAATCAAATGAATTCATTTAAAATTTATTTCAAATGGTTATGGTAGTCCTCAAAATGATCTATCCCACGAATATAATTTTAATATGTTTTGGTTTTATTATGTATGTGTTTTTTTAGTTTTACTAAACATAGGTTTTTCACCAAAAATCAAGCTCTCTGTTTTGCACATGTGGAAAAATAGAAAATTATCAAAATAAAATTTAAAAAAATATGTTCATGCTAGGTATCGATTTCCTTGCTTCATTAAAAAAAAAAAATTGAATTTTGATGCATACAAAAAAAGTTATGTTGTATACAGTCCGCTTATGTCTAAATTGCAATTGGTTTGACTTCAAAACTCTATTAAGGAAAAAATATTCAATAAAAAACTATGAGACCAAATGAAAGTGCTAGATATTGTAGTTAAAAATATAAATTCTAAAAAAATAGAATTTTATCCTTCATACAAAAAAATTTATGTTGTATACGGTGAGCGTCACTTTTTAAAAATGTTGTTTTCTGAAAAAAATTAGTTTTTGTGGGAGATGGATAAAGAAGTAAAATTTTATTCCAAAAATTTTGAAAAAAATATTTTTAGAATATACAGACAAAATGTGACAAGACTCAAGTTTAGATCATCTTCAAATTCCTCACGGTTTAGCTGCAATAGGTGCCCGAATGTGAATATTTAGTTAAAAATAATAGTTTCAGTGTGCAATTTGGCCAAAAATTGTAAACCACTATTGTGGGATCACCCTGAATGAAGTGCTCAAAGATAAATTGGTTTGGAACTTGTACTTGAGGCCGAACCTCCTTTGGGGAAAATTACTCAGGGTGAAGTACTTGGATTTATCAGAGAATCATAGGATCTTTACCATTCGAAATCTGCCTAAGGGATCTGCTATTTGGAATTTCATTATCTCTTGTAGGTCCGTCATTACGAATCATCTATCCTGGAAGATTGGGAATGGGATGAAGGCTAACTTTTGGGATGATTCCTGGGATGGGAAACTAGCAATGAAGGATAATGAAGCTTTGCAAGAACTTAGAGACATGGGTATGTGTAGGATCATCATGGAAAAATTAGGCCCTTAAGTGGCAATAAAAGGATAGAAAATCAGAGTTAGACAACTTGACGTAAAAATTTGAATAAGTTATTTATATTATTTCAAAAAAATGTAAAAATAGAATTTGTAGAAAATTGAATGTAGTTTCTAAAATACTAGACCTTTATTCAAAATAAAAAAATCTATTTGGTGAAAATTTGAAATTTCAATGTAGTAGTATTTAAATTTCAGGGTAAAAATAAGAAGTAGGTATCTGTTTGACCACCCTAACCACAATAAAATGATAATATATTTTTATAATATTTTATATATAAGTAGAGGACTCATGTCCCGATGTGATTTATATTATTTTATAATTTTTTTCCCAGTAAATAATTAATTATGAATTTTGTAATATAAATTTTAAAAAGTATAAAAGCTCATCTATCTAACCACCTTAACCTGGTTAAAAATTCATGAAATTAGATTTTTATATTTTTAATCCTATAGTATGCAAAGTATAGAATGTGACGCATGTTTTGGATTCAAAAAATGTGATATCGTTTGAAAGGTATAGATATTTTTCAATCAGCCTATCAATTAGGACTTTATTCGTAATTCTAATAGAAAATGAATGATAATTATTTATTAAATTCAAAGTAAATCATAATTTATATTGGGGGAAAGATGAGAATCTCCTCTAAAAACCCTTTTCGTTTCATCAATTTTGGGTTAAAAAAAAGTCTTCAGCCACATGGGCCATCATATGGCTTATAGATCGCCACTTTTTGGCCCATCATGATCCTGCACATACCCACACCATGATTCAAAAATTGGGCGTTAAGGTGCGAGATTATGTGGATTCAAAAGTGGGAATTTTTGGAAGGGAATGGGTGTGGAATAATGTGGAAGGTGAAGGTCTATTTGATCAGGAATCGAAAAGGATGAAGGTTGCTTTTCGGGAAAGGAAGGTTTTGTTGACGAGTGATGAGGACAAATTGGTGTGGTGTGGCTCTTCAAATGGGTGTTATTTGGTTAAAATCGGATACCATATTTTAGATCAACAAGAGGGTGATATGTTTTGGGAAAAGAATCTATGTTGGAGCAAGGTTTTGTTATAGAAAGTCGACACCTTTGCTTGGCTTTTTGTTAAAGGAAGAATTTTAGTAGGGGAAAGAAGGAAGAGGCTTGGTTTTGCAGGGCCAAAAAAGTGTGTCATTTGTGACAAAGCTGAAGAAATGGTGGACCATCTACTTTTCCAATGTGATGTATCTTCTGAATGTTGGGATAGCTTGAGAAGGAAACTCAGGTAGCATGGGCCTCTCCAGAGAACACTAACAATTTTTTTGAGAGCTAGCCTTTTGTTCATACGAAATCTATTCTGTCAAGCATATGGATTTGTAGCCCTTCTATTTTGGTATGGGAGATTTGGAAAGAGAGAAATAGGAGATTTTTTTTGAAAAAAAGGAGGATATCAAGAGGCTTGTAAGCAGAATTTATAATACAATTGAGGAGGTTGTTGAAAGTGTGGCTTAACAATCCTTGGGATTGAGGACTCCTTTTACAATGGAAGATCAAATTGTGCAAAGTAAGTGGCCAGGAATCAAGGTAAGAATAGGTCAAAGCAGTGGGGTAATGGAGAAGAAACTTGCTTGTAAGGAAGTGCATTGGGAGTGTCCATTTGTTGGGTGGCATAAAGTGAATTTTGATGGGGCCTCTAAAGGTAACCCAAAACCCTCAGGGGCTAGTGCTTTAATAAGAGATTTGTATGGCGTTATTGTGGCTTTTGGGGCTAAAAGGTTAAATAATAGAAAAAATAATGTTGCTAAAGCTAAAGTAGCGTTGTTAGGAGTAGGGTTAGTTCGGTCTTTGGGTGTGTGTAAATTACACCTTGAAGGTGATTCAATGATTATTATTCAGGCCACAGCAAATGGTGGTGTAAATGTGTGGTATTTGCAGGGTTTAATCAAGGAAATATTAAAGGAATTGGAAGGCTTTGAAGAGTTTAAGGTAAGCCATATTAGGAGAATGGGTAACTGTGAAGCGGATAGACTTTCAAACTGGGTGGTCTCCTTTGCTAACGAATGTGATTTGCAATTTGAAGATTGTAGGAATGTGGAGCTAGGGGAAGTTATATGAGATGGATGGTGAGTCATCAAGGTGGCGGGGGGTGATGACACCAAAAATTATTTTGTAAATGGGTGCGGGATGGTTGTGTTCCTCTTCATGATTCCTTTTGAATCATGGATTTAATGTCTATTTTATGGTTTTCGAGGCACTCTTAGAATTGAAGTACAAAAGGATAATGCCCACTTTTCAAGGAAGAGGCAGACGTCCTTCGATGAGGTGGGATATCTTTTCATCTGAGTTTAAGTGATCACTTATTGATTGTTCACGGTGATGGAAAGTTTGCATTTATGATGACTAGCAGGCGAGGTGTTATTGTTGGTACCTAGAACGTGCTAGAGGCCTTTTTATGGAAATCTTGGTGGGCTAGGTGTGTTCAATGTTTGCAGAGTAGTCAAGTGTTTGAGGAAATTTGTAGTTTCACGATGAAGGCCATGTATTTGTTTAAGACCACTTTGCAGGAGAAGGCGTTTTTTGGACTAGTTACTAAATTTAGGCTAAAATTCATTTTGAAGAGGTCGTCCAACGATGTTGTGGAAGTGGTTTTGGAAGCATTGGAAGGTTGTTCATGGAAGCAACACAAAGAGGTGAATCAATGTTGACATTGCCTTGATGATTTTCTCTTGGGGACTAGAAATAAGCAAAGATACAAAAATTGTTAGATGGGTAATGGAGTCACTTTTTGAAAAGGAGATGTTGCTGGGAATGGACTCCTTCTTGGAGTGGGCTGTCTCAGGGGTGGGATATGATATATCAGAGGGTTTCGAGGATATGGAGGATGTTGAGGAGCTAGGAGTGGTCCCATTCGTGAGGTGGCGTAGGAGGCTAGATAAGGATGCATATAGAATGGAGATTCTAGTGGCCTAGGAAAATTTGAAATTGGTCCTGAGGAGGCAAAAATTTGTCCCAGAGCACAAGGAGGTGGGAGTTTCATAGGTGTTTCCCAGGAAGAAGTGGTCATAGAGTAGGGGTGGTGCTTGTTGTGCATAAGATGGACAGTAGGCCAGGATGTAGTGTGGGATGAATTTTTTTGGGTCTTCTTTTGAAACAGGTAGACGGGTCATGTGAAGATGGTTTTGGGCAGTCTTGGTTTTGCTGCGAGATGGAATCTCTACGACAAGAGGTGGTTGATGAGATTTATGCCTTAATGTTCTGTGATGGCATTTAATAGTGGTTTGGCTTCCATGGCAGTCTGGACTGGGGAGGGGTAAACCTAGGTAGCATTTTTTGTACAGGTGTAGTAGCGGAGTGTTTATGTTTTGGGATGGGTTCCCATGGGAGGATTGGGAATTTTTTTTATGTATGGGTGCAACGTGTTCGGGGTTGGTTTGTCTATATTTTGGATCTGTGTAGCTAGGTGGTTGGGGTTGGCTGAATGCCTTTTATTATGTATTCCTTTATCTCTTAAACATTAATTGAATATATATTATTACCGATCAAAAAAATTAAAATAAAAAATTATATAGTTTTATACCAAGATTACCAAGAAACTTGAATTAATAAAATTCTTAAGTACACTACTCAATCACACCAATAACGACAAGTTTTATTATTATCAGTGCTATTTTTCTTTATTAACCATACCATGTATTCCTTTGAATCTTAATACTGGCTATCTACCTTTCGTTGAACTCAGAAAAACACGTTTAATTATCAATATGACCCTATTCAAACTCTAACATTGATTCATTTGGATACAAGTTAGCTCAAATATCTCTACAATGGAATCAAGGGCACTAATGGGAATCAATATCATGGACCAAGAAAATAATGCGTACGCGTTTTAAAACGGGTACCCGTTTCTAAAAAGTATTTTTTTAAAAAAATAATCAAACAAATAAAGAACGCATATGCATTTTGTAACACGTACGCATTTTTAAAAATGCATACACATTATTAAAAATTTAAATCTCCAACCCACATGTAGCCTTGGTTTTAGGCTCGGGAATGGCTTGGCAATCCGACCCTTAGCCTTTGACCTACAACTAAAAAACTAAGGCAGATTGAAGAAGAATGTCCAACTTTGCCAATATGGCTATGGACTTTTTTTCTGAATCAAGCTATAAAATTAAAACCCATTAGATAACATAATGTCTAGTTTCCAAATATATAATTTTTATTAATATTGGATTATATTTGATATTTTTTAATTAATTTCTAGGCAAACTAGTCCTTAAACTTGAAATATCAAACTTTTTTTTTTAATAACTTTTTTTTGGTTAAGTTTCTTGTAAAAACAATTACATGGCATCAATCTTCAGACAATTCTCTACACAATAAAAAAATAAAAATCAAAAAATGTTTAGTTTAGGTCCAATTATGTTGTCCGTACACGTTGATTTTTAAAAACAGCAATTAAGGCCAATAAAAATTCAACAAAAAAAAATTAAAACAAAAATTCTTCATCAATCTTCATGTTGTTAGTTTTCTTTCCCCAAAAGGAATTAGAAAAATACTTTTATTTGGGTCAAAAAGTGGTGTTTGTACACGTGCATGGTATGGTAAAAAAACAGGGACTTTTAAAAAGTGGTATTTATACATTTCTATCAAATTTTAATTTCTATCATCTGGGCATTTGAATAAATTACATATTTGGAAACTAGATTCAAAATGATAAATTTCATATTTCTGACGTTTTTCAAGATTCATTGTGTAAGTGCCTCAAATTTTCAGTCCAAGTGTGACAAATTCTGAAAAACAGCAAAAACACTTCCACTTTTTGAGTTTTTTGTGGACCCAACTTCTTGCATCACCCCAAATATTTTATAATACCATGGACACCAATATCATGGACAAAGAAAATAATGTGAAAAATCCCACAAAAAAATTGAAAAAGGCTCAAAATAAAGAGAAACAATGTGGAGGATGTAGAGTAGGAATTTAAGCCTTGTAGTCATGTATAACATATTACATATAGGATTTTAATTAAATTTATCACTATTATAATAGGAAGCTATCTACTTATATTCCTATATTTTGGAGCAAAAGGTTCCAAGGAAAAATTGCTACAAGATAAAATATAATATTTTATTCGAAAATAACATAAGAAATCTCTTAATTTTAGTCGAGGAGGTTGATCATTCATACAAATTTGATTTCAAAACTGACACTTAGCAAAATTTGCTTTCTAAGGAAATATATGTGAAAATACCAAGCAACAAGAGGAAGGTGAATTTGGGCATGAAGAGGAGCGAGAGGTGCTTTCAAAATACTCTACATAGGGTGACAAGGGAGTGAAAATCTTGATGAAGATGTGGCTATGTTGGAAGAGGTACTTGCAATAGAGAAAGGAATGCCAAGCATGAAGAGGAAGATGAAGTCACAAAAGGCAACAAGGTAGGTGAAGATGGAATTTTCAATGGTGGGGTTGGGTGTGGATTGTGAACAACTATGTGTTGGTGTTTTTGGTGGTTCCTTTTCTATTGAAGGAAATTTTTTTAAGGCTATGGACTTTGTCGATGGTTAGTCCATAGAAGTGGGTGGTCCAATTTTATATGTGGGCTCCCCTATCTGCCCCTTAGGGGTGATAGGGCATGGATCTCCTGTGGAGGTATTTTTTGTTGGTATCAGAGAATTCTATGTGTTTGCTGATGATGCCCTTGTCTCCTCAAATGTTGATTTTTGGGCACAAGAATGGGATGAGGAAGATATTATTTCCTTAGATTATGAAGATCATACTATTGGGTTTCATTTTACCAATGTCAGGGATAGTGAATGGTTTGCTGAGGAGGATGATTGCCTCCTTGATATCCTTCTTGAGACAATGTCGAAGTCTCAGAAGAGTGGGGATACAAGATCTAAAGAGTATCCCCTAAAACATAATCGATTTAAGGGTCTCAATAAATGTTTTATTCTACCTTCTTTTATTGAGGATTGTGTGGTTTCCCTCCTCCTAATGGGATTCATTTTCTTTCTCCTTCAACCCCTTTTGTTCTTGGTGAGTATATTTTTAGGGTTTAGTTGGTTACTACTTCTCCATCTCCTCCCTTAGATTCAAACCTTAGGGTGTTGGATGGGTTGTGTTCTATGCGAATGGGTGAAAAATCTAACCTACAAGATGCTTCTAGCTGCAAATTTTCATATGGATTATCCACAAATGTTTGGAGGATGGTAACATTAAAATTTTCATTCCTAATCCTCTTCTTTCCGAGTTTTTGAAGTGGCTTAAAATCTCATTAGTTCGGAGATTTTTCGGCAATCGGTCTAGTATTGATGTTGTCAAGAGATGGGTCCTTCAAGCTTGAAGTATTAATGGTTGTATTGAGGTAATTTCTATGTCAAATTATTTCTTTCTTTTTTCTTTCTCTATGAGGAATACTATTCAAAGGTCCTTTCAAATGACCCATATTTTCTTGGCTCAAATGACCTTTGTCCTAGGAAGCGGTCCCTTGGTTTCAACCCATCAATAAACACTTTCAAGTTCCCTATTTAGGTTTTTTTTCGAGGGTTACCTTTAGAGTTTTAGAATGAAAAGATTTTTATGAGCATTGTTAACTCTTTTGTGCATTATTTTACTATTTATAAGGCCACCAAATCTATGAAGTGCTTGTTGTTTGATAGATTTTGTGTGTATTTGGAGAATGATCTTGTTCTTCCCACTATGATTGCCTTATCTGAGCTATATTTAGTAAGTGGGTGCAATAGATTGATTATGATGACTCCTCAATTATTTTTCATTATTGTGGTAAAGTGGGTCATGCCTCCTTTACTTTCTTGAAATATAAGAAGCATGTTTTGTTTGGAAGAAGGAAAAGATTCCAGCTACTATGTAGGATTTCACTACTCCCCCTGTGGAGTTTTAAAATGAAGCTTTTAAAGGAATTTTGTCCTCCTTGATGTTGGATTCCACTTTTGTAGCTTCAAGATTGGAAGTTGGTATTGTAAGTGATCTGGTGTATTCTACTTGTAAAAAGAGAATACAAGTTTTATGGAAAAAAACCTTGTATTCCATTACAACAAAAAACTATGGAATATTTTTTCAAACTACCATGACTTAGTGTTGGTCGCGTGGTGTTTTGTATTTCAGATGTTGTCTCTTGAGTTGTAATTCTTTGTTTCTTGTAGTCTTGTCATTGTTCTATTTTTTTATCTTTTTCTTTTTTCTTCTAGTTGTGCTTAAATTTCCATATCTTTCTCATTGTGCAAGGGGTTAGGGCCTTATTAAAAAACCTTCTTATCTATCAAAAACATAATAACACCCTTGTTTATCATAATTTTTTCTTTATCATCATATTTATTATAGTTTCATTATAAAAGAATAAAACATCACATATCTTGGTAATTTGTCTCTATAATGGAACCCAATTATAATGGCCATACATACTTAATATGTTATAGATCTTGACCTTTCTACTAATGTTGGTGCTCTTTAAATTGTGGCACCAATGGTTAATATGTAATAAATTATTTTAATTTAAAGTAGTATGCTTTAACCTTACCAAACCCAGTAATGACAATAACTTCTACCACTTCTTGTATCCAGTATACAAGACAAGCTCCCTACATAATGACATATACCTATCCCTAGACATATTCCTTGAGGGTTTATTCAAAACGATCTTTCTTCCATATCCCTTTTAAGGAATCAAAGGCTTAATAGTTTGTGACAAACTAAATCAATGACAAAAATGGGGTTGCTAACCCAAAGCAAATACATAGACCTACATGAGTGTGTATTCGATTCATTTAGAATTAACCTATTTATGTCCCATATCTAGACTCCTCTCTTTGGCAATACTCTCCCTCTCCCTCGTGGAGGGTAAGAATGTGAACCTGCATTCAACTTAGAAAACAAATAACATAGTTAGTCCATTATTAGTCATAACATTACAATCTTGATATAATAAGAATCATTAGAATTGAAACACATTGCATTGCATTATAATTTTATTAAAATATTGAATAACATATAATCATCGACTAATGTCAAGAAAAAAAGTTCATATTCTTTTTATCGTGAAAGTTAAAAGTAACTTGCAAATCAAAATTAGGGGTGTAATAATGTCTCTTCATATAATGTGGGCTCCCCACCTTTTAAGTGAAACATGTGAATGCATTGTGAAATATGTTAGAATCTATAATGACTTAATAATTACTAGAATGCTATTTAAAAATTACAAACAAATAAATCAATCAAAATACAATATTTCTAGGTTATACAAGATTACTCTTACACTTGAGATGATCATGCTTTAATAAACATTTAGTTTCAACAATTTTTTGGATTTTCTACTATTGTCAATTGTTTGTTGTGTAATTTTTAAAATTAAACTCTTCAGAGAAAAAATATATATGTTGTTCAGTGTGAAGATCATTCATGTGCAATTATTTTATATATTTTGGTTATTATTTAGTGCAACTAGATAAGTAGATTATATTAGTATTATATCATTGTCTTAGATCATATTGCACACATACCTTCTTTTTCTTACCTTGTTTAATCAATATTGAATCTATTTTTGAGTTTGGTTGAGGAGAACTTGACCCTCACAAGTTAGTAGGTTCCTTAAAAGTGTTTATATATTGACCCTCCTTACTAAATTAAAACATCGTAAGGTGAAGGCGAATAAGTTGTAGATTGTAAAACTTAATCAAATCAAGTCCATAAGTCACGAGTTCCTTTCATACATCAAAATTAATCCTACACTCACAAAAATTACTTCTATACTCACAAAAGTTGTCCCAAACAATGTGCAATCTAATTTACAAATCAATAATAAAATACAGAAATTTAATACAT
Organism: Sequoiadendron giganteum; assembly: GCA_007115665.2. Classification (NCBI taxonomy): domain Eukaryota; kingdom Viridiplantae; phylum Streptophyta; class Pinopsida; order Cupressales; family Cupressaceae; genus Sequoiadendron; species Sequoiadendron giganteum. The sequence continues at coordinate 624,839,529 of CM021107.1, forward strand.
GGAAAAATAATTTTCTCATATTTAAAAAATACATTTACATCAAAATTGAAAGTGAATACCCTTACATTTAATTTTTATAATTGCTACATTTAATTTAAGAATTTATTTTTTTAATAATTTTCAATAATCAATTTGAATGTCTTAAAGATAGTAATTGAAGTATTTAAACAGTCCCCCCAAAAAATACAAGTAAAGAACATTTTGCAACAGAGAGATTTTACACACAGACAAGTATTTAACACAAACTATGAATTGTATTCATTAAAACTGGTTATATAACCAAACTGCTGTATATAACAGCAAGACCCAAATATAAAAACAGAGTTCGCAGACTCATTAGAAGAAACTGCTAAAAGAGTGACAAAAATCAGAGTTTATGTCTCTGTTGCATAACAGAACGCAGAACAAAACTAAGAAAGTTTTTGAAAAATAACAGTGAGAAATGGAAACTGCTCGGATCAACTGGCGCTGACAGAATTGCCTGTAGAATTGGATCAACGGTCAGAAATATTTCTTGAGTGTCCATCGTGAATATAGTGTTTACCAAATTCAACTTTATTTGTGACTGAATGACCAAGTATTAAACATTGATAATATGATATCAATTTATAAGTCTTAACGTATAATATGGCATTTATTGTATCTTGATCCCCTATAAATTAACCATGCTTAGAGGAGTATTGCAAAGGAAATCAAGACTCGAGGAAAAGGAGAATACCGAGGTGTATTAGTGAGTATGGCTGCTGCATCTGCATCTGCATCCATGTTATGCATGCTTATTGTTATCTGCAACCTCCTCTCAACTTCTTGCAATGCCAATTATGAAGTTGATGCACTGATTGATGTGAAGAAGATGATATTGCAAGACCCTATGAATGCTCTGGAAACTTGGGATCCCTCCTCGCCCAATCCCTGCAAATGGGAGCATGTCGGCTGCCACGGCGACGACCGTGTTTACTGGGTGTAAGTCTGTATTTCTCTTCTTCATTTTCTTCCCTATGCTATGAAACTCTCTTCTCCATTTGATGTGAAAAAATTTCACAGGGATTTGAAACGCCAAAAGCTTTATGGGGCTCTCTCTCCTAGGATCGGCGATCTTCAGAGTTTAGAGTACTTGTAAGCTTATTCTCACATTTACAATGCACAATGTAGGCTTTGAATGTGTTTTATCTTGATGAAATGATTGCTACCATCTCTGTTAATTTTCAGGGCTTTATGCTATAACTCGTTTTTTGGGATCTTACCAACAAGTTTGGGGAACTTAAAAGATCTGCGTGTGCTTGACCTTTCGGACAACAAATTTAGTGGGCAAATACCCCACTCACTCAGTCAAATGCCCTCTCTCCGAGTTTTGTAAGTCAGTGTATCAAATTTTCTAGAAAAGGATATGCAAGATTTCAAATGATTATCAGCTTCTTAGTTGTTAATTTGGAAAGAACACATCTACATCAGATCTTTTACTTGGTCAATAATGGCTTTCTCCTCTCATTTCTTCAGATATCTTCAATTCAACCAACTCAGTGGCCGCGTTCCAAGAGACGGATCGTTGTCTGAATTTGGATACCTTAGGTGAGCGAATTTTTAGCTACTTTGTTGACTGAATTGCTTGGCCTATTGTTTATGCTGATAACTGGGATTTTGTTGTGCATGTTATGTTGGTTGATACAGTTTTCAAGGCAATCCAGACTTGTGCGGTGATGTTGTGCAAAAGGAGTGCCCAAAGAGAAGCTTAAACCTTTAGAATTAAAATAGAGTTCAATTTAAGGGTAGAGTTTGGATTTTGTAGTTGTGGTTTGATTAATAACTTGTCATGCCGGTCAATCTGAAATGCGAGGAAGTATGCAGACGATGTTAATGTAATGTCTGTTTCATTAAAACTAATGTAATAAAACTCGTAGATTAGCTTTTGGATTTTTGTTTGGTCCAGAGGAATTGGCATTAGTCACGACGAGGCTCTTATGATTTCAGAGAATCTAATTAATAAGTATTAATTAGCTTAAGAAATACAGTTATGGGGAAATAAATGTCTAGTATATTTTAAGAAATTTAAGTTAGTTATTAAACAATAATTGTTAGAATGGTATAAAAGTTAAATGTTCAACCAGCACTCTTCTTGCCAGTTATTCATTTAGTGCTGCAACTTCTGGCACACCTGATACACTACAAGCCAAATTCAACACACCCGTCTAATCTATTTCATCATTTCCACCATTGGTTTTGCAGTTTTAATTAGTAGAAGTGGATGGTAGCAGCTTGGTCACTTCAATACCCACAAAAGTGTTGTTAAAATAAGGTCAATACTACACCATCAAAAAGAGGCAGAAGTCTAAATTATTATTATTTTTTAAAGTACATTTGCAATACACATTTTCTTTTCAATCTAATAGCATTCTAGATGCCCCTATCTTCTTGTGAAATATCTATACAACTTACTACTGCTACCCCTCAAACATGTGCAAATATAAATAACACATAAAAAATGTTGTTTTAAAATATCATGGGCATGAAAATCATGCCCCAAGAAAACGATGTTAAAAGTATCCAAAAAATATTAGAAAGGGCTCAAAATAAAAAGGAAACAAAGCGGAGAGTATAGAGGAGACATTTCAGCCTAGTAGTCATGACTACTATATTGTACATAGGATTGCAATTAAATATCACACTATTCTAATAGGAAGCCATCTACTTCTAGATCTATCTTGATGGAGCAAAAGGTTCCAGGAGAGAGGAAAAATTGTTGCAAGATAAAACAGAATATTGTTTTGGAAAATAGTGTGATAACCCCCATGTTTACCACATTTTTTTTAATTTTTAATTATATTCATTATAGTTTATTTATCAAAGCATAACACATCACATATATTGGTAATCAATCTTCTTCTAGAACACAAATATTATGGCCAACTTGTTAATATGTTATATAGTTCTTCACCTTTCAATTGAATGTTGATCCACATAAATTGTGGTACCAATGAATCATATACAATAACTTATTTTAATTTAAATTGCTAGTATTTAGCCTTATCAAACCTAGAAGTGAAGATAACTCTCTACCACTACTTGTATACACTATACAACACAAGACCCCTATATCATGGCATGCCCTTATTCTTAGACTTATTCCTTCAGGGTTCATCCAAAATGATCTTAGTTGCATATTCGTTTCAAGGAATCATAGGCTCCATAGTTTGTGCCATTGATGTAGGAGCATCCAATGGTTTAAGGACAATCTTACATCACCCAAAATATTGTATTTTCATTTTTTTTGCAGTTTCTTTAGTTGTTTTGGGGCCCATGGTGACTAATGCATTCTTTGGAATAGCTAGAAGTTTGAAACAACAAAAAATAGTCACATACTATTTTTAGTAAGTCGGCCTATTCGAGTTCCTATGGACATGAAAATTGACCCGAAGGAGTGAAATTGGAAAATAAGATTTTTGGTGAAAGAATTATCTCAAATCCTATACCATTTGGAAGATATTAAATTTTCATTTCAGGGAATTTTTCTAATGAAGTTTAAAACTGAAAATTGAGGCCCCTCGGAGCCCTGAAATAGGGTGCAAAATCTCTAATCTTGTAGATTTAGTGAAATATGGTTGTAGATCTATTCACAAGCTTTCCAACAATATATTACAATTGAAAATTTGATGGTTGGATCGAAATTCATGACTTTGAGAAGTTGTAAATATATAAAAATAGACAGTGGAATTTTTGGTACCAAAATGAGGTTACATCTTCTAGAATATTCTAAGGAAATTACACTTCTTGGGTAAAGAGGGAAAACATGGGTTACAAAAGGGAGCTCTAGTACTGCAAATTGTGGTTTTTGCCTTGCATATTTCTATAATGAGAAGATGTCATGCGAAGGAAAGAACAGAGAAAGGAGAAAGGGTTGCCCCCAAAATGAAAACACCAAACACATAAGGGATCTATGGATTTGACGTCAATATGTTCGTTGTTGAAATGTTTGTTTAGAGAGCTTGGAACTGTCATCATCCCCCAAATACATAGAACTAGAAGAATGACACAAGGAGAGTGAAAACAAAGAAAAAGAAAGAGTCGTTTTGGTTCAACATGGAAGAGACATAGGGTGTCTCAACGCTCTGTTTTGTCCCAAAAAAGACAGCAAAAGAAAAAGACAAAGAAAAAGAGCCTTTTGAGTCAACATGAAAGGGACATTTCAGTCTTAATGCCCTGCATCATCCCTAAAAGGAAGGCAAAAGAAAAAGATAAAGATAAAGAAAAAGAGCCTTTTGGGTCAACATGAAAGGGACATTTTAGTCACAATGCCTTGCATCATCCCCAAAAGGAGAACACAAGAGAAAGATAAAAAAAAGAAAAGATAAGGGGGGATTTTTGGGTCAACATGAAAGGGAACTTTCGGTCTCAATTCCTTGCATCATCCCCAAAAGGAAGGAAAAAAATAAAAGTGAAAAGCGAAAGAAATGCATGACATATAGAGGACTTAAGATACAAATAGAAGAATGTCACAAAGAGAGGGAAAATTAAATAGAACAGTATGGGGGAACATGTTACACACATATACGAAAGAAAAGGAAAATGCAAAAGAATAGTAAGTCAAATGTAAGTCAACCATCAAGCAAGTCATCTGCCTCCCAATCTTGTTCAGTGTAAAGTGAGGGTGGGCAACTAGCTAGAGGGACAACAACAATTGCAAAACTAGCATCAAGGTTAATGCTTGTCCTAGGAGAATTGTCATGCAAGCTCATGGAAGAGGAAAACAATGTTTTCCAATTGTTATGTACCTCTTCATCTATTTTAGCAATCTCATCATCATCATCATCCAGATTAATGGTAATAGGAGGATGAATGATGATGTCGGTTGAAGTGTGTAACTCTGGTTGTGGTTGTTAGATAGGATCATGTTGTGGTGGTTGGGGAGGAGGATCATCATGCATTGCTTCTTTCAAGTTTGGATTATGATTTTCTTTATTTTCTTCTTCATGTAACTTGCGAGCAAGGGCACGAAGTCAATGCCTACACTCCCTAGCTCCTCGGTTTCTTTTGATTCGGTTATCAAGTTGTGTTTGTGAATGAATAGGTAGATCAACAATAGGTTTATTTTCATCCCTAGGGGGAGGAACAGAAGGAACCATGGAAGGTTGTTCATCCACTTTCTCCTTTGCTTTGTAAACTTGTTTTATGCGAGGAGGCATGACTGAGTTACTTTCATAATCTCTAGGTCTCTTGGATGATGTAGATGAAGTTTAGGTGAAGTTTCAGGTGATGGTTGAGCTTGGTTAGGTGGGTCTTGTTCAGGTTGAAGCATGGTTTCATCTAGGATAGGAGTGTTTGAAGTGGATTGGGACATGTTCTTGATTGAGGAAAAAATAGGTTTTACAGGGACCCAAAACCACAAAGTTTACAAACCAATAAAAGAGACATGTTGCAGATCGGGACATGTTTTTGATTGAGGAAAAAATGGGTTTTAGGATTGTTCGAAGTGGATGGGGACATGTTTGGGGAGAGACAGTTCTATAATTTTATTTTCTTTAAATTTTTGATAAGCAATCAAAAAGAAATCTCTTCGAGGTGTGATGGGTTCCATGGGCTTGAACTAGAAGGCTCCTAAGGAAAAGTTTCCTTTGGAAGATAAGGGGTTAAAACCACTATGGTGGAAAGTGAATCTATCATTGTTCAATTGAAACTTTAAGCATTTGTGAAGACGTAATGGACAAATTTCATTGAGCAAAACCATGGATGGCCTAGCCTCAAATGAAACTAGTCCGATTGTGGGATGATGGAGAATGTAACATCCAATGTTTTAGGTCCTATCTATAATGGGAGGAAAATTGATCCTATCATAGGGCAAGCAAGACCATTGTGCATTTTGATCCATGTTGTAGGTTTATCATAATCATCTCGATAAAGATCATGTCATACCAAAAATTCCTCAATGATCACATTCTCTCCGCAAGCGGGATCTATTAATATCCCATTAGTGGGCTTATCATAGATACAACTGGCTATGTAAAGAGGGCCATCAGGGAGATTTTTAAGTATGTCTTGAGAGGAAAAAGTAATATCAAGAGATGTTTTAGGTTGGCCCTTACGAGGGATAACGTCTATTTCACCTACCATTTCATCCATAGGATTAACATCAAGGATAAATTTAAGAAACCCCCCCTTGGCGAAGGTGTAAAATCCTGGCAAATCCTTCCTTTTTGTTTGAAAAAAATATCAATTTTCTTGGCGAATCTATACACATTATTAAAAAAAATTGTAAAATATTAGCGAATCCTAATGAATAATTGGTAAAAGTAATAATGAAACTAGCGAATCCTAGTGAATAATCACTAAAAATATTAATTGCAATGGCTAATCTCTCCTTTAAAATATTGCATAGTTGATCGGCGCAGTTCCCCCATATATTTTTGTTTTTTATAATATTGAAGTAGGGGCCCTGGGGCGGTAGCCACCAACGGGGTCAAGGGGTAGCGCCCCTTGCGGGGGTCAAGGAGGCAGAGCCCCCTTGTGGGGGTCGAGGGGGCAATGCCCCCTTGCGGGGTCCGGGGACAATGGCCCTCGCCACCAAGCATGAATTCATTATTATAAATGCATTGGAGCACACACAGATTAAGCGTTTTATAAAAATATCACTTTAAAAGTAAGACTGAATGAAAGCTGAAAAATTTACCATCGATTAGTTATTTAATCAGATGGTTGTAAGTTGATTCCACGGCCTAAAACACATGTGCCTTTTAAAAGGCTTGTTGAGGCCCGAAATATGTTTTGGACCACAAGATTAGATTTAATCGTGTGGCCCAAAACAAATTTCGGGCCTCAAAAAGCCTTTGAAAAGGAAAATGCATATTAGGTCGCAAAATCAAATCACAACCATCCGATTAAAAATCTAATCAATGGCAATAGATAAAATGAATATTCAAGGCTAAGCCGCTAAAGTATCCCAAAAATTAAATAGTATTTTATTATTAGTGGTGATATTACCCCAAAATTGATCAGAGGAATATAATATTACTGGCGAATATAATTAATATTTTTAATTATGGTATAAACTACTGGCGAATAATTTCCAATGACGCATCGTTTACATGGTGAATTAATTGAGACAAAATTATTTTTTTGTAAAAACCTGGTGATTCAGTCTCCTTTTTAGCTTGCACTATTCACCATTTTTGGAGGTCCCGATTTCTATTATTCGCCAATTTGTGAAGATTCGCCACTAAAGTTTTCCCTGATTAACATGGGTCACATGCGAAATAGGATCAAAATGTTCATCATTTGTATCAACATTCATAACATCATTTTGTCGAGTTTCACTAGCTTTGACTAATGAAATATTATGTTTAGGCATTAGATTAGTGAAAATTTGAAATTTTTGATTGGGAGGTGCAACAAACTTATTGCCTTGATCATTAACACAAGCAACACATAGACGACTAGAATCAATGAGGTCTTGAACAAGATGCTTAAGAAGCTTGCACTATTCTGTGTCATGTCCATTTTGTATATGAAAATGACAATATGCTTTGGAGTTAAGATTCAAAGGTAAAGGCTTAGTAGGATTAGGTGCATGTTAAATAGGTAAGGTAATCATTTCTTGTTGTAAGAGTTGACACATTGTGTTATGGAGGGTGTTGGGTAAAGGTGTGAAGTGTCTTTTTGGCTCTCCATAACTAAAAGGCACCATGGTTTTAACAGTTTCCACTTGCTTGTTGATAGGTACAGGGGATGGTTGAGGAGGGTTAAATTGTAAGAACCCTTTGTTTTTATTTCTAAATGGTTGGGAATTGGTTTGGCTGGCATTTTCAGATTTCTCAATTTGACTTAGAGAAGTGGATCATGTATCTCAACTACAAATCGAATTGTGATAATCACAAAGGGTGGTGCATAAATACATGAAAGAGGGAAATTTCATCATGGTGATTTTGTCCTGAAGGTGAGTTAGCATTTTTTCTATAAATATCTTTTGAAAATGTGGGTCAGGGATCTTGACATCGATTTGGGAATAAAGTGATTGATAGTGTGAGATAAAAGTAGTTATCTTTTCATCATTGTTTTGCTTACATCACATCAAATCATCCAAGGTATTCTTGGGAGTCATATTCTCTTTGAAATGATTGATGAATACATCAAAAAATTTATTAAATGAATGAATTGAATTGTTCTGTAAAGAAGAAAGCCATTCCAAGGCAGTGTCTTTTAAAGTCTTGGGAAATAGTTTAGCTAACAATTTATTGTCAAGGAAAAAGTCACTGTACACAAAGTGGTGTATGCATTAACATGGTTAGAAGGATCTCCCTTCACTCCATATTTCTCAAATCTAGGCATCTCTATTCCTTGTGGCATTGGGGTTGGCAAGATTTCCAAGGACAAGGGGGTGTTGCGAACATAATATGTGGGTGGGTCATTCTAATTTTGATTGATGGTAGAAATTTGTTCTTGCATGGATGAAACAGTTTAGAAAATTTGTGTTATGAGAGGGTTAGTGTAAGTGGTGTGAGGTGGAGGGGAAAGTGGTGAGGGGTGAGTGTAGTGGTAGGGAAAGTGAAGGGAATTCTAATGGATGGTATGGTAGAAGAGGATAAAGCGTGTGATGCCACATAGGAGTTAGAAATACTAATAGGAATACCAAGGGAAGGAATCACATTTCTAACTTGTTGCATTGTGGTTGTGACATTAGGTGAGGCATAGATAGGTATGGAGGCTATTGTTGAGGGAGGAGGTGTTTGAGGTCCTCCTTGGCTAACCACAATGTTTGTTGGTTGAGAGACACTAGAGGTGGAAGGAACATGTTTTTGATATATCTCAATTATTTTCTTCACAACGTTTAGGCCTTCGAGATTGTCAAAACATGCGGTGGATACTGTCTATAGTGGGAATTGTAGTAGCGAAAATGGTTTCAAGGCTCACTTGATGTTGCAAGTGTGCTAAGTCTTCATGAAGGTGAATGATCTTGTCTTGTGGGATATCAACAGGTTGATGTTCAATATGCATACTACCTGAATGCAAAGAGTTACTAAGGGTAGTTTCTAGGCCTAGTGTACTATTATCAATACTAGGAGTGGAAAATCTAGATAACCCAAGATCTACAACAAGTGTGTTGTCGTGAGATTCCATGAGTCGCGAACTTCTTCTCAGTAAGGTATCAGCAATAGGGAACCGAAAACTCATGAAAAGGTTTCTAAATGTAGAATGAAAGCAAATGAAATGTAAACAAAGAACACTAAAATACTGATAACTAAAATTTTGGAAAACAACACAAAAATACAGAAACAAAAAACCAAAATGCAAAAAATGCTCAGAAAATGCTAGAAATTACTGTGCAAAATGTGTAGGTGGACTAAGTCACCCAGTTTGACGAATTATTCCCAATAGTGATTTTTTTAACAATTTTCAGAAATTTTGAATGGTTTTTTATAATTTATAGGTGTGCAGATGCAACTACAGAATGAAAATGCAATGCAAAAATGCAAGCTATATGAGATTTTTACTAATGCAATTTTGAAACCCTACAATGAAAAACCCTAATGCAATGTTGATGCAATTTTTTCCTAGGATGCAAATGCACTTGAGAATCAGAAGCAAAAAGTGTTCTAAAGACAGGTTCACCAAAATGAACCACAAATTTTAGGGGAAAAAGAGGGTTCTCTAGCACTTCTAGGGTTTTCACCTAAAAGGAGAGATGTCTTTCACACCCAAAATATGGAGGGTTCATTCAAGATTAAGTGCTAAATGTGTGTGATTAGAATATGTTTAAATGAAATAATATGATAAATTTAACTAACTAAATTGAATGAAAACTAATGAAATGCAAAAGAGTATGGAAAAGACTATGTAAAATGACCTAAGAATGCATGTAAATTGTAATAGAACTTAAGGAAACAAAAGGGGTGCACCTGAAAAGTGAAGTGCGATGAAGAGGATCTCTCAAATCTTCTAGATTTTGTTGTTGAAGGCCACTTGGACACTTACGCCAAGCTGGGCGACTTAGTCCTACTTCAGGGAGACTCTGCTAGAACAGGTTTCGGGGAAATGGGTATCCAGAACTGCAAAAACCACTTTTCATGCCTGGTAGTGGGACTAATTCGCCAATGATGGCAACTTAGTCCACCTGTAGCTTTCTGAAATATTGAAGTTGGAATCTATAGCTTTCAACTTGTACTTTTTCTCTTGATAGAAATTTAGATCCGAATCTGTAGACTTTGACCTGTAGGTTGTCTCCAAGCTTCTTTTAGGGTTTGCTAAATTTGAATGATGTTGATGGGATGTTGAAAATTTTTAGCACCTCCCTCTTTGACAAATCTACATACAAAACTTGCAAAAAACACATGCAAAGAGGGGGAAAAGGGTTAGGGTTAGAGAATAGGGGTTTTCCTTAGTCAAACCCCATTTTGGTAATCAAAACCTAGAAAATGAAATGAAATGTAAAGGGAAAAATGATTGAACAACATGCAAGTGCCACAACTCACCAAACCCTTGATGTAGAAGTCTTAAGATATACAAGTAATAAGCTCCAATGGATGAATTCTTGAAGTGATAAGAGTTCTTGAATGCTTGGATTGTTGAGGAAGATAAATAGCTTGACCATGAGAGAATGAGGAGGAGAGGATGAAAATGAGAGAAAAACCCTTTATTTATACATGATTTTTCCTAATTTCCCAAAAATACCTCATCACAAGTCAACCTTAGGGTTTAGAGGACAATATCTCGCTAGAATATTAAAATGATTTTGAATTTTTATGTCTAATGGGACTAAGTTTCCCAAGGTGGTGACTTGGTCCCATCAGGGCAATTTTGCTAATTATCAAGAATTAAAGTGTGATTAATGTTTCTTATCAAAATTTTCTTTTGAAAAACACTTAAGTAGGGCCTATAAGTGCATAATGGGATCATTTTAACATAATAAAGGATTAATTTATTGATGAAAAGCCTAGGAAAGTATGAGAGTTTGTTACAAATCCTTACAACACTTTGAAATAAGGCTCGGTAAATGGTAAACAAAGGTTGTTTAGGTGAATTATGATAGAAAGGTCCTATGAAAGTGTGAAAGTGGGTTACAAAACTTCACAACACCTTTGTAAGACATCAGTAGGTTTTTGTTGATTTACAAGTGTTCAAGGCCTGATGTGAATGTGTTGTCTACATTACAACATTAAATCTGAGCAAAATCAAGCCAAAATCCATAGGAAAGGCCCAAATGAGTGAAAATGTCAAGGATACATTTTTTTTTCGATACAACCATGAGGTCCATCCCATCCACCTACCATCAATGCCTCAAATTCCCACACAATGGCACTGAAATGACTATTCTAGGTGACCCTGATCCTTTTCAGTATTGTTCAAACCTAAGAGGAACTGTTGAATGTCAAGTGCCCATTAATCAAGAGGCCTCACCTTCCACCTCATCCACCACTCCATTTCAATGCATTGACCCATCTACTCTAGTCAAATCATCCACTCCATTCACCACACCTTCCATGCCTAAGATCTAGATCCATGAAAAAGGATGCAGAGAATATAACATGAAAAGTCTCATTTTCATCAAAAAATTAACTAAATCGCCAAAGTATTATGAAAAACCACATCTCATGCAGCCTAAGGTCATCTTTCATAATCCCCCTACCGCCTTCACTAAATGGGGGGAACTTTCCAAAGAATCTCTAGATGATCACATTCCCACATGGTTGTATAGAGAGGACACTGAAATTAAGAAGTTTCAAGTTGAACAATATCCAAAAGGTTTCCCAATAATGAAGCAACAAGGATATGATGTACATAGTGTCCCTAGCCTAAATAAACAAGGAAGGGTTGAACCCTTGCAACATCCTAATTTATTCAAACACCATGGGTTAGGGTTTGTACCTATAAAAGTGACTATCTAAGGTATCAAATTACCTTCGAGTGAGGTTGCTAATGCTTCAAATGAAATCAAGACATATGAGGAACCTTGGGATATTGATACCGATTCCAATGAATATGAATGAGATTCCTTATCCTCCACTACCTTTATACACTTAGATAAAAATTTTGGAGTATTCGATGAGCCTCCCCTCAAAACATGATTTAGTAAAATTCTTACAATTGGTTCCCCACTAAGTCTACCAACTCCATGACCAAAAGCCCCCTTGAATAGAGAAGAATGGATTGAACACTTTTGGGAAACCATTGACGATGCCTCGTGAAACCTGATGACTCTACATCTATCTTTACCCTATTTTCCTACACCATAGATCTTGATAACACTGATGATGGCTTACCCCTTTTCTACCCACAACTCATAGATTGGGATCAACAAGACCCACCAAGTTTGGACACTTTCGAGAATGATGTAACAATCACCAAGTTTATGGGATTTCGTGAAGGAATACGTAGTGGGGATCATAAGGATGGATTTTCCATAGAACTCAATTATGCAACATACTTTGGTGAGGCTTTCCTATCCTCTAATCATAAAAGTGAAAATGAAAAAAGTAAAAATAAAATTAATAGGCATTCAAGAGAAAATCGAAAGGCACCTATTGATCGTGATAAATTAAAAATAAAGGATCTATCTAAAGGTGAAAAGCTCCCCGAGGTTCCTGAGGATGGAGGATTGGACTGTCTCCCAATAAACTGAGAGTGATCATCATTGCTAATAGAAGAAACAGAAGATGTGATTATTGGAACACAAGATAATATCATAATCATATAGTTAGTAGCATCTTTGACTGACAAGGAAAAGCCTAAGTTCACAACATTCTTTGCAGAAAGACAAGTCAATTTTTCCTAGTCATATGTTGTCATTCCTAGATTGGATCCTGAATTGGTTCTACATCACTACCACTACTACCTAATTCTAAACCATATAAACAAAGTCTAAGAAAAATGCATCCACATATTGTGCTTCTTGTCAAGGCAGAATTAAAGAAACTTCTAAATGTTGGATTCATTAGGTCTATTGATTACACAAAGTGGATATCAAACATTGTTCTTGTCACCAAACCCAATGGTCAAATCAAAATGTACAGAGATTTTAGAGATCTCAAAATTTTTTTTCCCAAAGATGATTTTCCTTTACCAAACATTAACATCATAGTAGACCTCACCATTGTATATGAAATGCTATCACTCATGGATGGATTCTTAGGTTATAATCAGATTAGGATTGCTACTGAAGATCAACCAAAAATAGCTTTTACATGTGCTTGGGGAAATTTCTATTGGAATTTTATTCCATTTGGATTGAAAAATTCTGGAGTTGCATATCAAAGAGTGATGACTACAATCTTTCATGACTATATGCATGTGCTAATGGAAGATTATGTTGATGAACTTCTTTTTGAATTGCTAGAACAAAGTGGAACCTAGTATTATTGGACAAGATTTTTGCATGATCGGAAAAATACCAACTTCGATTAAATCTAAAGAAATGTATTTTCAGGGTCCAATTGGGAAAACTTCTTGGATACATAGTCTCATGCAGAGGAATAGAACTAGATCCAAAAAAAATCAAAGATATCTTAGAAATGCCACCTCCAACCAATATTAGTCAGTTGAGAACATTACAAGGAGGGCTACAATCAATCTACACATTCATTGCCCATTTAGTAGACAAGATCCACCAATTCCAACACCTGTTAAGAAAAGGCATTCCATTCAATTGGATAGAAAAGTTTCAAGAAGCATTTGATCAAATCAAAAATTATATACTAACACCACTAGCTCTTATGCCTCCAATTGACAGAAGATATTTGATATTATATACATGAAAGCAACAACATCAACACTGGGGCCATTATTAGCACAAAATGATAATGATAGAAAATAATAGGCTATATATTACATCAGTCGCACCCTATTTGGGTATGAGTTGAACTATAGTCCTGTTGAGAGAGAATGTCTAGTAGTGGTATTTGTAGCATAGAAATTAAGACATTACATGTTGAATCATAAGACAAAATTGATTGCAAAAACTGGTCCTCTGAAATATCTTTTCAGCAAAGAAACACTGATAGGAAGACTAGCTAAGTGGTTTATTATGCTAAGTGCATATGACATTGAGTATGCATATCAAAAAGCAATAAAAGGATAGGTGATAGCAGACCAACTTGTAGATGTTCCCGTGAAAGAAGATAATCCTTTGATATCTGATTTCCCAAACGAATCAATCTTTTTCATAGACACACCAACTAAATGGAAGTTATATTTTGATGGATCTTACACAAATCATGTTTCAGGAGTTGGGAATCTATTCATCACACGTCAAGGAAACTCCATTCCTAAGTCATTCTGAATAGCATTCCCCTACACTAACAACATAGCAGAATATGAGGCATTGCTGACAAGACTATGAATATAAATAAAAGGAAAATCAAGGATCTTCAAGTCTACGATGATTCTTAGTTAGTGATAAAGCAAGATAATGATGATTATGAGACCAAGGATGAGAAATTGATGCCCTAAAAGTGCATGGTGGATAGTTTCAGATTATACTTTGATAATGCTTCTTCTGAATAGATCCCAAGAATCTAGAACAAAGCAGCTAATGAAATAGCTACCATCAGATCTCTCTTGGATATTCCCAATAATGCATCAAAATATGAGTTCTTGGTAGAACAACTATTTATCCTTGTGTTTGATGTCCTCAAAATCAAACTTGTGTGTGGACTTGTTGGTCTTGATTCACCTTGGTACAAAGGTATTTATGCCTATTTTCATGACCAAATTATACCTCTTGAATTGTCCCTTAACCAATGTAAGACCTTTCTCTAACAAGCATCTAAATATTCCATCATTAGAGATACCCTTTATCGTCATAGCTTAGATAGTACCCTCCTTTGATGTCTTGACTCAAATGAAGCACAAAGAACCTTAAAAGAGGTACACATGGTATATGTGGAGCTCACTTTTCTGGTCCTACCTTAGCCAAAAATCTCATGAGAATTGTATATTACTAGCCTACAATGGAATGTGATGCCTATCACTTTGTGAATAAATGTCACCAATGTCAGATTCATGTTGATCTTATACATACACCAACCCAATAATTTTAGGCGCTTACTTTGCCATGGTCATTTTCTCAATGAGGACTAAACCTCATAGAAAAATCCATCCCACCTCTTCTAATGAACATAATTTTATCTTTATTGCTACTGAGTATTTTATAAAATAGATTGAAGCCATCCCACTGACTTACATTACTAGTAAACAGGTAGCCAAATTCATCCTAAATTATATCATTTTCTATTATGGTATCCCATAGTCCAGCATTACAAATAATGGTCTTCCTTTCAAAAATCAGGATGTCTATGAGATCTGTGACAAATTCCATATTCAACATCATTTTCCTACTTCATATTACCCCCAGGGTAATGGTCAAGCTAAGGCATCTAATAAGACTATCCTAAAAATATTGAAGAATAATGTCAATGACACTGGTCATGACTAGCACTTACAACTTAACCCTACTTTATGGGACCAACTTAACCCTACTTTATGGGACTATCACACCAATATCCATACCCCTATAGGAGCCACACCATATTCTCTTATCTATGGATCTGAAGAAATACTTCCTATAGAGGTCGAGTTACCATCCCTACAAGTCTCTATGCAAGGACTAATTGATCAAGAAGAATACTGTGCATCCTATCTACAAGAGCTAGATTTATTAGATGAAAAGAGGAAAAATGATTTGACACATTTGCAAGCATATCAGAATCACCTCTAATGCAATTACAATAATAAGGTTCATCCTAGAAGTTTTCACATTAGCGATTTAGTCCTAAAAGAAAATCCAAAGATTCAAGCAGAACAATAAAAACCTCAGAAGTTTGAGCCTAATTGTTTGGGTCAATACATTGGAATAACATCATATGGATCTAGTGCTTACCAACTTTCTACTCCTAGAGGAGAATCATTGTCTGAACCTATCAACAACATGCACCTTTGCAAGTACTATACTTGATTCTGAGAGTATCCCTTAAAAAGTCAAAAAAATCAAAAAAATAGTCACCTTAATGAAATCCTAGCAAACAAGCATCTTGGTGACAACAAATAAACAAAAAAAATGAAAAATATTAAAAAAATATAGTAAAGAGAAATAATTCATCCAAAAGTGAAAACCACTACGGTGGCACTTTGGATAAGTACCATGGTGAAAACCTAGAAAATAGGCACCATACATAGTTAGTCTATGCTCCTCCATCTATTTTCACTCCATCTGGTCTTTCATCCATTCACACACATCTCCCATCCATAATAAAGCTTCTTCATTCTACCATGGCCTGAGAACAATCGACATTTAGTCCTATTGCATTCGTCATTACCCCTTTATGCATAGTAAAATATTCCTACACCCGACTAGGGGAAATTCCTTTATTTACATCTTCATGGGAAACAACACATGGTATCAACCCTTCAAAACATCTCAAAAATCCAAAAAAATCAAAACATCTCAAAAATCGAAAAAAAATCAGAACATTCCAAAATCCAAAAACATCAAAAAGCTTCAAAAATCCCAAAAATAGAGTTTGAGTCTAAGTTAGTTTTTGTTAGAGTGGTCAAACTACATTGTCTTTGTGCATTTTCTATGTAGGCAAGGTTCATCTTAAATGGGCCCTCGAGACTTTAGGTTATTCCTATAGGTTTTATAAATTAAAATCATGAGTTGGTCTTTTGTCAAATATGGCAAAGTCAAGTTGTGTCTAACTACAAGGTCTTTGCATGTATAATGTAGGCAATTCCATCAATCGATTAGCAACCAAGTCCACCTAGGTTATTCCTTTAGGGTTTTTCAAGTCTGGTTGTAGTCTTGGTCTATAAACAGTCATCATTTGAACCAAATTATGAATCAACATACAAACATAACAAACAAACCTCTCAATCAATGAATTTTCAAATCAATCGATGGATCAGTCTTCTTATCATCAAATCAATCAACTAGGTCATTGGTCTCATATCAAAATGGGGCATTATGTCATTTGTCTCATTTGGTCCTATCTCTTGTCTCTTGTCAAGATGTGTCCTTCCTGAGATTAGATTTTGTCAATTTGGTCATTCACCTTAAGCGAGATGTGTCCTTCTTGTAGTTAGGTGTCTTGTCAATACTTGTCACTTGGTCAACTTTACCAAATGTGTTCCTTGACTTAAATGTGATATGCATTTCTTAAAAAAATTATGTATTTTCACATCGCTTGGTCAACCTTATCAATCAGTCTTGTCAACCTTGTCAATCAATCTTACCTTAATCAGGATATGTCTTTCCTGAAATAAGGCATAATCAATCAATCTTTTCAATCTTGGTCCATCAACCTTGTCTTAATTAGGATGTGTCCTTCCTAAGACTAGGCATGGTCAATCAAATCTAATTGTCAAAAAAAAATCAACTTATCAATCAATCCTTGTCAAAATTATCAATCAAAGCCTGTTCATTCTCATCAACCTAATCAATCATATCAAACAATCTTATCAATATTATTGGTAAACACTTTCTCTTTGGAAAAAACTGTTGGTCTAAATTTGTCTTATCTTTTTGATTAGTTCTAGTTCATATTACTAGTCTCCTCAAGGATGTCCTATTAATGGATTTAGAGGGATGATGATGGAACACGACCTCTTTTATTTGTTTGTTGTTTGTGGTTTGTCTTGGAAAAAAGACTAGGATAATTGGATCCTTAGTATGAGCTGGGACATTCCTTGTCTTTTGGATTTGTCTTTTGAATACTTGTCTCTCAAAAATGGTCACCTTGTACACCTTGGTCTATGTCATTCCATGGTGTTTGTGCTCCATTTGAGATATATCTTGCACCCAATGATGATAAATATAAAAATGGAAGTATGAAGGTTGGTCCCTTATCATCTCCCATCTAATTTTCCATCTTCATCTTTCTTTCCTTTTTCACGCTAACATCAAACCTCTTCGATGCTCACATTTCTTCCATCTACATCTTGACCGAGTCCTCTGACACACTTGCACACATAATGATGAGCATTGATTTCATATTAGGTCACATGTATTTGCATAAGAAAAATAAAAAAATACAAAATGTATTCATCATCATATATATATAGCATTCATCATCATACTCACATCACCATTATCACCTTATCATATTATTATTGCATTTCACAAACCATTATACCATATGGCATGGCATTTCCCATCATGTTGTATCCCATACATATAATATCACTTCACCAGAAGAATTACACATCATAACCACTATCACATCTTACCTTCATACTAGAGTACATTATCCATCATGACATTAATCATTATCACATAAGTCATTTCTCATAAAATCGCATTGCATTTCACACATATTGCATCACATTAATTATTATATTTTGCATTCACATTAAATATTTCCATTGAAAAATTTCCATTATCATATAACTATCCCATAACATTACTATTTTATTACATCAATAGATTTCCATGTCATATCACGTTAGGTCATTTTCATTACTATTATCCACACATAATAAAAACACTTATAAGCCATCAATACATTAGATCATTCATATTGCAATCATAGAAAATAATCATAAAACATCATAGAGCATTATCATATAAAATGCATCAATAAACACCATAATCATAGCATGAGTATCCATCACATAACATATCATCATAACTACATAAATATATCACAATGCATATCATTAACCATTGCCAAAATCATATCATATATATATCACTCAAAATAAATAATGTGTCATAAAAAAATTTCAAGATGTGTCCAATAAAAGTGGAGCTCACAAGCTCGATAATAACATAAAAATGTCCATATAACAACAAAATAACAAGAGGCTCTATCTCAAACTACCTTGATCGCATGTCCTTGGGGCATCCTCTTTGCATGGTGCATCACCGACCCTGTGGTCTATAGTAGGAGGCTTGTCATATGGAGTGGCTCGTCTGGCATCCAAAGTCTCTCCCTCTAACCTACTTTGTGTCCTTCTGTTGTGGGTCCTGCTTTGTGACTTGCCTCATGACCCACTTTCAATCTCTGAGAATGACGTCTCTCTCCTCTCAAGTGGTACCAATCTCTCATATAGGTCCCTATAATATTGACTGGCCTTGGCATACTCTCATGCAACCTCAACAACTGACCCACTGCATGTGGTTGTGAAATCAATCATCTTCTATTTAGTCTGCTATTGACTGATAATTGCCAGAACTCTCTCCACCTGAAATGAATCTTTCTCAGCCTTAAGACCATCTCTCTCAGTTGTCACAATCCTCAACTCTTCCTCCAATTCCTATATATGTGCTTGTAGCGCAGCTATCCCCTACTTAGCAGTCCCATCATCCACTTAGATCTCCTCTCCCACATCTCCCATAATGATCCTCTTAGGAAGGATCCACTCCTCCTCATCCATCTCACCCTCATCCTCTCCTCCTCCCACCATCTCATGTACACCCTCTCCCCTAGCCTCCACCTCCATCACCTCTGACTCCACATTCTCTTTAGGTTGCTCTACTACCTGAGCTACAACCTCTACATGTTGCTCCCTTCCCTATTCCAATAACTATGTGTCTGCCCTAACCTATGGCTGGTCCTCCTCCATCTCCTCCTCCTCTCGAATAGTTGGAAGCTATCTAGCCTCCCCTCGCCCTCCATCCCTCATCCATCTATTACCATCTCCTCCTCCTCATACTCCTCATCCATCCCCCCTATCTCCTAGTCCCCGTCCATCTCCTTGTCCTCTATCTCCTCCATCCCTACCACCTCTGCCTCTCTGACGACCTCTCACACCCCTGACTCTATGCTCTACGAGTGCTAGTTATTGTGAATCTGTGAGTGGAACTAGTCTGCACATTGACCACCAGACATTATAGACTAGTGTCATCCAGGCTACATTTTCCTCACCACCTTGCCACTCCAAATCTAGTACTTGCATGGCATTTATCTCTTGCTCCAATATCATGGTCACAATCTGCGGACCCTAGGGATGCACCTCCCTTGATGATCGAACATACTCTATCGTACCAAATAGGACTCCTTATCTCTCACCAAATTGATGTATGACCCTCTCTGGTAGGTACATCTCAATATTATGTTGACTTTGTATTGTTTGCCCCATTAGATACCTAGGTTGTCGACACCACAACAAGTGGTCATCCTCATTTATCCATAACTAAAAGGTATTGTATTGTCTCTAGATAAATCTCACTAGGGTGTGTAGACCATGTTTCTAGTATCCCACATCTTTGATGTGTGTCTGAGTCGATCACCCCTAATATAGATACGCATAAGGTGCACTGCCCACTATCTGTCAAACCGTTGGTGGCCTAAACACCACTATGTGCTCCCATTTCGAGACTGTCAACAAGGTCACTCCATAGTTCAAACTCTATCCCCCTTTGTGCATAATATCATGTAATTGAAAATATAATATGCTGAACAATCATGGCCCCTACACATAAATGGTCTGTGAAGTAACTATAGATCCAAGCACCTCCACCCATCCTACTAGGAATTCATGCCCCCTGCGATTAGGAATAAGAACCCTTGTTATCAACACACATAATAGGCAATCAAATCGGTCATATGTCTCCACGAGGGTCTCCCATCAGATCTCATATCCTTGGATACCAAGATTATTATCATCATCAGTCTCATAATAGTCATACAATTCCTATAGCCTCTACACTAGATCATATCATACTCACTCACCCTAAATGGGTAGCCTCGAAATTCGATACACATCCTCCAGAGTAACTATCACCTCCTCTGTAGGTAAATGGAATTTGCTTGTCTCCGAGTTCCACTGCTCCACTAATGTTGTTAGCATCCCTTTGTTTTCCCTGATCATGGGCATATAAGTCACATAGAATAGGCCTAAATCCAATAACACTTGTCTCTCCTCATTGCCTAATTATTCTCGGAGTTAGAACAAATCTGGCCTTGACTCATGAGTGTAAATCAGTGGTAGCCTCTCTTGAAATCAACATGCATTGAATAATGTCAATCCTAGACCTTCAATTGAAGAACGAAACCTAGTTTGACCAAGTCAAAATTTCCTATCATGGGGAGAATTTGTCACCAGTCAATTGTGTTACAACTAATTTATAACCGGCCGACAATTGTAATTATGTCACTTGCTTAATGCATGGATCACACCTAGTCACTTGTGTGCTTCTTGACCGCATATGTGGCTCGAAAAGTTAGTTGTGCCACATCAATTCATGTGTTGCATCGTAAATGATCCTACCCCTAACCTAATGCACTTGCATCACGCCAAGAGGATTGTGGTGAACCACTTATCGAATGCATCAAACACAAATTAAAATGCATCACAAAATTTTGCAATGCAACTAGCTACTAAATTATTTCCTAAGCTAAATGCACACAAAATGAAAAAATAAAAGTTGGTCTAGTAGTGTGTACCTGAGGGTACTCCCTCAAGATGATGGTAGCTACACACTCTGTACACGTGGTGGGTGGCCTCTGGAATAGGTGACATTCTCACTAACTAATCACTTTGAGCTCTCAAATTTCTATATTTGGAATATGAAAATGACCCCTTTTTCAAACATTGCCATTTATAGGTTCCAAATTAGGGTTTTTGACCTACTTTGCTTATTGGTCACACATTTTGAAGCCTTTGATCTTGAATTTGACCCTTCCATCACCTTTGACTCTCGATTTTGTCTTCATCATCGCATTCATGGCCATCTCTTTGTCTTAGTGGGACAATTTTCCAAATTTTTGTGAAAGTTTTGAGAAAAAATTAAATTATCCCGAGGGGCATACTTGTACCTTGTGACCACCAAGGCACATTGGGCCATGATCTAAACCTGGTTTTTGTTTTCATTCTTTGACACAATGCTCAAATCACATTATCCCAAAGAGGGGAAAAATGTAGACACTGAAAAATGTCCTAAGTCTGCGAGCGTCATTTTTTCTTGGTCATTGTCCTCTGATAATTGAATGATTTCAATTATTCAATTATGCTTAATAATATTCCTCCATTAATTAAAGAATTTTAATTATTTAATGTGATATAAGAGGGATTCGATGCACACGAGTCTCTTTATTCTCAAGAGATCACCAGGGAATGAACTACCCTTATACACCTCAAACTGAACAAATCGATGAAATTGTGAAGGGAAGTGAGAAAGTCATCTCAGATCTTGAAAGAGCAAGACTTCAAGATTCCTATCCCCCGCTAAGGATCTCTCAGCCAAAAGATGGCAGTGCAATTTCAGGATGCCAGTGCAGCGCGTTGTCATCCACAAGACGCACTGGAGTCCTAAGTCGCAAAGAACTCAGGAGCTCAAACGGATGAAACTGAATCTTACTTCTTGACTCTGGTCAAGAGGTGTGAAGGGCCAAATAATCAACAGAAATCTAGGAACTAAAGGGAAATGCAAGAGAACTTGAAACAAGATTACCTTCTTGTGTCCAAATCTTTATTCCAAGTTTCCCTTCCTAACCTGCACAAAAAATATCAAGGGGAAAAGGTTCGGGCTGTATAGGGGCCTACCTTAGTCAGACGCCTGTTTTGGTGTTCCCACCTCCACAGAAAACTAATTTTTGAAGTAAACAAAGTGTGTGGCAAAAACAAAACCCACTTTGGAGTAGATACCGCACCACAAAGTAGTAAATGAACTAGTATGAAAGAATGATAGGGAGAGAGACTTTTGCCCATGGGTCAAGACCCTCTTTCAAAGCACACAGGCACATTGTGATGTGCTTGCTTGAGAGCTGGTAGCTTCTAGAGAGTTGGTAGCTACTGGAGGGACCTCAAACTAGCATGGATTTTCCAGTAATAGTGTTTCTATTCAAGGATGGAGCTTATCCAAGACTAGAGCAAGTGGTGACAATGTTTGAATTGATGGCTTCCAACCCCAAAATGAGGGCCAAAAAGGGGTTTTTATGCATGCTAGGATGACTTAGAGCCATTTACTTGAGACCTAACCACCAAGACATGTGTGACAAAGGTCAGGGTTCTGGATTCATCGTTTTAGACTCAAAAATTTGTCAGGACACTAGCATGCCGCATAGGCATCTGCACATTGTGCAGGCATCTAAGGCCTACGTTTTTGGGAAACACCCTATCAAGCTTCTATCATTTCACCATGTGTCTAAATGGAGTTAGAATAACAAAATTCTATCTCACGGGATTTTGTCATTAATGCTTCTAAGGTGTCATAAATGCTAGGAAAGATATGAAAATGTGGAATTACCCCTAGGTACAATTCTATGACATTACATTTTTCTCCCACTTTAGTGGGCTCGATTTTGGAGAAAATCAACCTCACTAAAGTAGAGAAGAAATATTTCACCCAAATTTTGAATTTTCCAGAAATGTGTGCCAAAAAGAGGGACCGTAGAGGTCACTGAGGCCAAGCTAACTAGTACCAAGGATGCCCCTAGCTCCTGAACTCAATAATCAGCAACACAACAGTCATGAAGAACTATTCAAAATTGTATCCTACAGAACTGATATTTTGAATCAGTTTCAAAATATTGGAAGAAACTACCACAAAGAAAAGAATGATCAAGGAAAAGTGGTCACTTCGGAGGAAAAAAAATATGCTCAATAGGTGGTTATATGCGCCCTCTTGATTTTACCCCCAGCATGGTGGGGTAAAGTCAGGATAAATAGGGGGTCCACGAGCTCTAAGAAAAATGGGCCCTAGGGGGCCTATATATACCTAGGTGGGCCCCAAGAAGGGTAATTTTCACTATTCACCATGAGTAGATTGTTGACTTTTGTGAGAGAAAATTTAGAAAAATTCTGAGTAGGAGAGAGTACAAGGTGTTGAGGCTAGAGAAGCTACACGAGGACATCATCATAGGTCGTGAGAATGGCCAGGTAGGCTTCTTAGTCTCGATCTTCATGCATTTTAGCTCATTTTCTGGATTTTTTCACTCATCAAAGTGCGCTGGTGTCTGAAATGTGTGCATGCATCCTCTTTCCACACTATCATTTGGGATGCACGTTGGGGTCCTGGATCCATGTTGTCATCCCATGGACATGTTGGTGTCCTCTGGGGGACCATGGTGGTCTAGGACATAGGCGCATCCCACAGACGTCTGTAAGGTGCATAGGTATCCTTTTATATGTTTTGCCCATCATGATCATGTTTCTGACTTAGAACTTTTGTAACTTTTGCAAGAGTATCCGAAGATTTGGGAGCATCTTGGGAGGTGAGCATTCTAACTCATCTACGAGCAGAGGGATCATCTATCGCAAGATGAGATCACACACTTGGAGTGGGTCGGTCTTTGGCACGTATTCACTATGCTAGAGATGTGATACCATGATGGGATGCTCACCATTTTGGTGGAGCAGTGGGATGCTACTACTTCATCTTTCCATCTTCCATGCAGAGAGATGACCATCACCCTCGAGGACATCTATTAGATCCTCGAGCTCACCATCCGTAGATGGTAGGTGGCCCTAGATGATACCCGATCGACATGGGAGCGCAATGTGGGCATCCAGTACTACACAAGGCATACCAATGACAACAACGACACTAGTCATATCTACACTCACTAATATGACTACGTGAGGACTACATCACAATTGCTATGTCGGGTGATGTTAATCATAGTCACCGAGAAACAAATTATGGAAAATATAGTCAGTGAAATAAACTCTAATATAAGATTCTTTCTAATACATAATAAATGTTATGATTCTAATTTTTAAGAATATGGGAATTTAAACATAGCAATGGCAAATGAACTGAATAAATAAACTGAACAACTAAAAAAATCACCTCACTTAGAAAATGTTATGACAAGAATCCAACATAGATTTGAGATCAACTTCTTCTTTTTATTTATCCAGAGAATTTTCCCAAATGGGGACGAAATACAAAGAAAATAATTCTTATTTATCCAGAGAATTTTCCCAGATGGGAACGAAATACAAAGAAAATAATTCTAACTTAAAACAAAAAATTAAATTACATGAGAAGGATCAAAGAATTGATACAATATAACATCCAATTGTGTTGGG
Source organism: Sequoiadendron giganteum (assembly GCA_007115665.2). Classification (NCBI taxonomy): domain Eukaryota; kingdom Viridiplantae; phylum Streptophyta; class Pinopsida; order Cupressales; family Cupressaceae; genus Sequoiadendron; species Sequoiadendron giganteum. The sequence continues at coordinate 624,864,480 of CM021107.1, forward strand.
ACTAGATATAAATACCCATCTTTATTTCAAAAACAAAAGATAAGCGGGAAACTTAATCTAATCCTAGTCTAAAAGAGATATCCTAGCATGGAGGAACATATTTGGTGAAGATCCTTGTAACTATCTATAGTTGCATTGATTCCAAAATTTTTGAACTGACTATGCTTACTGGAACTTAAGTTGTAGTTGATAGAGTCTTCATTTAGCATGATATGTCAAAAAGGAGATCAGTGGATAACAACTCATTTGAAGATACGTCATAAATAATCAGCCATTCATCACTTTTAAAATAAAAACAGCTATCATTTGAGTTGAGACATAAATATCAACTCTATTTGCATAATAAAGGTGCACATATAATAAAGTATCCATGGATTAATCACCACATTAATCATGCATTTAACAAAAATAAGCATTAATATTGACCATTCATAATCTAAGTCTTAATACCTCATTAAGTTCATAAATTCATAAATAAAGGACAATATTATGAGTTTTTAAAGCCAAATCATAAAGTATTAAAAAGGAAAAAGCTTAATGATTATGAGGTCTTTTTGTGCCTCATCAATTGACACATAAATTTTTATTTTTTTTTTGCTTTATTTTTAGAAGTTGCTAATTCAATGTCTTTTGATGAAGCTTGGGCAAAAGCTATGGATGAAGAGATTGAAGCTATTGAAAAGAATAGCACTTTGGAGTTGGTGGATCATCTGCAAGGAAAGGATATTATAAGCATAAAATGGATTTACAAAACAAAATATGGCATGGATGGAAATATGGTGAAGCATAAGGAAAGCTTGGTTGCTATAGGTTTCACTCAGCAACCTGGTATTGATTAAAATGAAACATTTTCCCCCATAGCTTGCTTGGATATTGTAAGAACTGTTTTGGGCATATATCCCAAAACAAGTGGCTTGTTTTTCAAATGGATGTAAAATCTGCATTTTGAAATTGCTTTATTGAAGAGGAAGTTTATGTGGAGCAACCAGAAGGATATGAAATTTCAGGTCATGAATACAAGGTATACAAGCTAAAAGAGGCACTCTATGAACTCAAGCAAGCTCCTAGAGCATGGTATAGTCAAATTGATTCTTATTTAATTAAGAATGGTTTTAGTGAGTGCAATAGTGAGCCTACTTTATATATCAAGATGGATGAACAAGGTAAAATGTTGATAGTTTTTCTTTATGCAGATGATTTGATTTATATGGGAGACCTTTCTATAAGTTTCTTTAAGACAACTATGATGAAATAGTTTGAGATGACTGATCTTGGTCTTACGAAATGTTTTTTGGGAATAGAAGTTAAGTAATCAGTAGATGGTATTTTTATTTCTCAATCAAAGTACACAATTGATGTACTAAAAATATTTATTATGCTGAATTGCAAGCCAAACCCTACACTAGTTGTGACAAGACTAAAGTTAGGTAAACAAGATGATGGTTCATTAGTTGATCCTAGATTGTTTAAAAGGCTAGTTGGTAGTCTCATGTATTTGACTTCTAGAAGGCCTAACATCATGTATGGTGTGAGCCTCATCTCAAGGTTCATGGAGTCTCCAAAATACTCTCATTGGAAAGCTGGAAAAAGTATATTGAGGTATGTTTGTGGAACTAAAAACTATGGAATTTTATATTAAACTGTAGATGACTACAAACCTTTTGGATACAGGGACAATGTTTATGCTTACAACATCGATGATAGAAAAATTACTTCTGGTTATACTTTTCATTTTGGATCAGGGTTTGTATCATGGGCTTCAAATAAATGACCCATTGTCACTCTTTCTTCAACAAAAGTGTAGTTTGTGGAAGCCACAAGAGCAACATGTCAAGCGGTATGGATGAGAAGAATGCTAGCTAAGTTGATGCATAAGCAAGATGAAACAAGAAAGATTTATTGTGATAATAACTCAACCATTGCATTGTCTAAAAATCATATTTTTCGTAAAATAAGCAAGCACATAGACACTAGATACCATTTTATAAGAGAATTGGTCAATAAAAAAGAAATATATTTAGAGTTTTGTAGATTAAAAGTTCAATTTGTTTATATTTTCACTATAGCATTGGTAAAAGATGCATTTGAATATTTTAGAAATTGTTTGGATGTTTATGTTGATGATAGATGCACTAGATTTTTTTTGAGAAGAATGTTGGAAATGAAGATGGATGCACCGAAACTTTTGAGAAGAATGTTGGGAATGAAGATCAATGCGCCGCTTTTTTTTTAGAATGAAGATGGATGCTCTAGAAGTTTTTGAGAAGAATGTTAGCTAGTTGAGATTAAGGGGGGGTGTTAGAAATATAATCTCAACTAATTAATTGTGCTAGTTCTCTCCAACTAAGCCTCTGTATCAACATTAATGAAATCTTAATGAGAAATTTTTTGGAGAAATATTTCTGGAGATTTCATATGATTCTACATTAACTCTTACATGCTTTATGGGCTGTAAAAATAATAATATTTTATTCATCTTTCTCCATAGTAGCTTCTTAGATTTTAATACTTCATTGTTGTCATTTTTTGGTATGAAAAAGAAGAAAAAGAGCAACGAAGCTCTGCAACAACAAGGAAGAATAAGGAGTAAGGTAGAAAATAGGGCAGCAAAGATCTGTTGTAACTACATAGTTTTAATACATATATGAACTGGATTTTGTCTATTTTTTGTTGTGTTAAGTTGTGTGTACATTGTGAGCAACATTTATATGCATTATTCTTTTTCTTTTTTCTATTGTATGCAACTTTCAGTTTGCTTCTCTATTTTTATTTTTACTCAAATCCTCTGCCCCTTTCCCCACACTTCCAACTAGATATTCATTTAGTGCTACAACTTTTGGCACACCTGATACACACTAGTCACATTCATCAAACCCCTCTGATCTATTTCATCATCTCTACCATTGGTTTGCGGTTTTAACTAATAGAAGCAAAGGGTGGTATAGAAGATTGTTCAATTCACTTCCCAAGGGTGCTATAGATTATCTTTTAGATTTTTTTTGGTGTAGAGGAATTGGCATTAGCCACGACCAAGCCTTTATAATTTTAGAGAAATTTATATTACATTTAATGTATTTTTTATTCGCTTAACAAATAAAAATATGGAGAAATTACCAATTTGGAGCCTAAAATAATACAAAATAGCTCCAAACAAATAACTGACTCACCCCAACCCTCGACCACCTTAGATTCCTAGTGAATGGCATGAAGAGAAACATGGGACTATAATGAGATATCTTGGTATAATGACTCGCCCCAACCCTTGACCACCTTGTATTTATAGTGAATGGCATGAAGTGAAAAATGCGACTATAACGAGATATCTTGGTATCCTCTTTGGAATTGGAGTATCCCTTAAAGATATGTGGTATTGGTTTTTACATAAAGTTAAAAAATAAACTTTTGAACTGCACAAATTAGTTCCTCTCTATGACTGGTCGAATCCACGTAGCAAAAAAAATTATTTTGGCAAGTAATGTCTACATCTCTTCTTGTTGTCTGCCCTCTAAAACATGTTACAACCAGTTGATGCAACTTATTAGAAAATTTCTTTGGGCTAAATGGGGTAATAAAAAAGGCTTTCTTGTCACTTCGTGGGCTCATTGCATTCAACCAAAAGAGAAAGGAGGGTTGGGAATTATAGACCCATATACTCAAGGCATTTTCCTAATAAAAAAATTGATTGTAAGAGCCTTGGATAATGATTCTACTTGGAAATATCTTGTTTTTAGCCATTTCTAGATGCTCCTAGGATTTGGTCAACTGGAAAGATAAAAGTCTTCTTACCTCATACTTTCAAACACATCATTTTTCCCCCCTTTAATTTTATTTGGAAAGAGTGGAAAATGACATCCAAAAAATTAACTTGGTATGATAAAAAATAGATTCATGGTTGAGTTTCACCTCCTCTTCCATTTGGTGGAACTGTTTAGTTTAACAAGACAACAGTTCTTTGGCAATAGTAAAAAATTTCATGGGTAGACTTCTCTTTAAAAAAGGCATTCAAGTATTTCAGGACTTATCAGATCCTTTAAAGTTCGAGTGGACAACCTATCAGTATCTTAAATCTCAATTTAGACTTCCCCATTTTGCTAAGACACCAATTCAAAAAATCAAACAATTAGTTAAACCTTAGTTGCTGCAGCTCTTTTCTATGTCAGGTCTTGAAAATTTCCTTAACGATTGGAAATGGCCCAACAATCATAACTTTTGAAATATTCCTCTCAGACTTATTTATAAACAAATCCTTCCATCCATCCCCTTATCTTGTAGGATTAACCTCAAATGGCATTGCAACCTTCATCAATCAAAATGGAACAAATTAAGCTCCTTAATTTAGAATTTAAAGCTGATGCACAAGCCTAGTTGACTACCTGGAAAATTCTCCATGTTAAAGTCTCTATTGGTGATCAACACTCCTTTATCTCTCCTACTCCAACTTTCCCATTTTTCTCCAAATAATAGACTATCAAACATGCTTTTTGGTAAATTTTCCCCATGCTTAGAAGATCTAGAACTTTTTCTTCTCCAACTTCTCGATGCTTTTTCCCTAGGTGTGGTCTTGGAGAACTGCTCTTCTTGGTCTCTCCTCATCTCACAATATTTTGACTCATACACATCATTCTTAAACACATTTGGAGATTTTGATGTTCAATGACTCTCTCACACACATTCCATTCCTTGGAAGTTGAATCAATTATTATATGTGTTGATTTCTCTTTGCAGATCTAGGTTCTCCACTATATTGTCCAAGCTAATTCACATTTGAAAAATATATTGGATGTTCTTTAGAATTAGCTCAAAGATCTTGAGGCAAAAACTTAATTGCAAAGCACCTGATTGTGAAGGAACAAGAGTTGATCAATCATTGATGAAGAGCACACAGTCGGTTGATAAACACACCCTGGTCAATGAGTTGAAGGCTCCTTAGAACAGTAGTGATCAATATCCTTATGTTGCTCATTCCTTTTAGTTGGGCATCATGTGTGGTTCTAGATAGATTACATCACAAGTTCTCAAGCTAGTAAATTTTTTGTATAATTTCTTGTTGTGTTTAATCGGTCTTATTTAAGCATTGTTGTTTGTAAGCCTTTGGCTTTATTTGTTGACATTGACATCTACTTATACTCTTGTTTTTTGTGGCTATTTTTCAAGCTTGTAATTTCTCTTTTGGTGTTGTTTTATACCCTATAGCTGCTTGTTAAAGTCTATATTATGGGCTTTTTTTTTGTTGTGTTCTCATAGTTTTAGTTTAATTCTTTGTGACTACTTGTCTAAGCCTTTTTCTTCAATAAAAAAAAATTGGGGAAATTAAATGTTTAGTATATTTTAAGAAATATATCAAATTAATATCAATGTTATTGTAAAATTAATTTTCAAAAAGAATAATGCGTTGCTACCATAGTCTTTATTAAATATTATAAGAACACTTTTGCAACATAGAGTACAAAACTTTGAGACCATTTTCTTACAACGTGAAAAAATATTTATAATCGAGTAAAATGGACCCTATAACCTAGACAAGTCAAACTCTATAGTTCAAAGTAACAACCAAAATCAATACAAATGTGTACTTTGAGAAAATAGAAAAAAGGCACCGAAGGATGAATTTGATGGATCACCAAAAGTCTTCATAACCTAAATATATCTTTGACCCAAGTGTTTGGCCTCCCAAAATTTTAATTCCATTGTTATCCAACATGACTTGTGGATATCTATTTGAGACAACATCTCGAGGAAATAAATTTTAAGGTTTGTAAGGATTCTATCAACCTAACTATATAGAAGAATAACTATTGAAATAACATCCATCAAATGTTTTGATGTACCTTCCCTTGTAGGCCCACCCATTTCACTTCTCAATGGAAATTTTTTTAGTATAATTAGATATTATCCTATATCAAGGGGTGACATAGATATATAAAACAAGGTGGTAAGAGATTAATTATATAGTTTTATACCAAGATTACCAATAAAATTGAATTCATAAAATATTAACTACACTACTCAATTGCATCAATACCAACAAGTTTTATGATTATCAGTGTTATTTTGCTTTATTTAACCATACCATGTATTCCTGTGAATCTTGATATTGGCTATCTACCTTTCGTTGAACTTAGAAAAACAAGTTTAAGAATAATTATGACCCTATTCAAACTCCGACCTTGATTCATCTAGATACAATTTTGCACAACTCTCTCTACAATAGAATCATGGGCACTAATGGGCACCAATACCATGGACCAAGAAAATAATGTAGTTTTAAAATACCATCGGCACCAATATCATGGACCAATAAAATAATGTGAAAAATCCTCAAAAGAAATGAAAAGGGATCAAGATAAAGGGAACAAAGTGGAGGATGGAGCTCGAAAGCATTTGAGCTTTGTAACTATCATGTATAACATATTACAAATAGGATTTTAATTAAATTTCTTCCTATTATAATAGGAATCTATCTACTTCTCTTCCTATATTTTTGGAGCAAAAGGTTCCATGGGATAGGAAAAAAATTTACAAGATAAAATATAATATTTTCTTTGAAAATAACATAATAAACCCCTTAATTTTAGTTGAGGAGGTTGATCATTCATAAAAATTTGATTTCTAAACTTACACTTATCAAAATTTTCTTTCTAAGGAAAAAATATATGAAAACACTAAGCAATAAGAGGAAGGTGAATTTGGGCAGGAAGAGGAGTGGGGGCTGCTTTCAAAATACTCTATAGAAGTTGACAAGGGAGGTGACAATCTTGATGAAGATGTGGATATGTTGGAAGAGGGACCCGCAATAGAGGAAGGAATGTCAAGAATGAAGAGGAAGGTGAATTCATGGAAGAAGAGGATCGTGAGGGATTCACAATCCTCTCCAAAAGGCTACAAGGGAGTTGATGATCATGATGAAGATGGGCCTGCACTGGAAGATTCTTCGCTAGTTCCAATGGAATTTTCAACATGGGGGTTGGTGTTTTTGGTGGTTCCTTTTCTATTGAAGGAATTTTTTTTGAAGCTAAGGACTATGTCGATGGTTAGTCCATAGAGGTGGGTGGTCCAATTTTGTAGGTGGTCTCCCCTATCTACCCCTTAGGGGTGATAAGGGGTAGCTCTCCTATGGAGGAATTTTTTGTTGGTATTAGAGCATTCTATGTGTTTTTTGATGATGCCCCTATCTCCTCAGATGTTGATTTGTGGGCACATGTGTTGAATGGGTGGAAAATCTAACCTACATGATGCTTTTAGCTACAAATTTTCATACAGATGCTCAAAAAATATTTTGGAGGATGACCAGATTCAAATTGGAATTCTTGATCCTCTTCTTTTTGAGTCTTTGGAGTGGCTTAAAATCTCATTAGTTGGGAGATTTTATGGAAATCACTCTAATATCAATGTTGTTAGGAGATGGGTCCTTCAAGCTTGAAGGATTAATGTTTGTGTTGAAGGAATTTCTATGTTAAATGATTTATTTTTTTCTCTATGAGGAAGACTATTCAAAGGTCCTTTCAAATGGCCTCTACTTTCTTGGCTTAAATGGCCTTTGTCTTAGGAATTAGTCCCTTGGTTTCAACCCATCAATAGACACTTTCATGTTTCCTATTTGGGTTTTTTTTTAGGGTTTCCTTTAGAGTTTTGGAATGAAATGATTTTTCTAAGAATTGTTAACTCTTTTGAGCATTATTGTACCATTGATAAGGTCACCAAATCTATGAATCATTTTTTATTTGATAGATTTTGTGTGTCTGTGGAGAATAATCTTGTTCTTCCCACTAAGATTGCCTTATCCTCTATATTTAGTAAGTGGGTGCAATAGATTGATTATGAGGACTCCCCAATTATTTTTCATTATTGTGGTAAATTAGGTCATGCCTCCTTTAATTGCTTGAAATATAAGAAACAACATATTGTCTGGAAGAAGGAAAAGATTATAGCAGTCGTGCAGGATTTCACTACTCCCCCTATGGAGTTTTAGAATGAAGATTTTAAAGGAATTTTGTCCTCCTTGATGTTGGATTCCTTTTTTGTAACTTTAGGATTGGAAGTTGATATTTTAAGTGATCTAGTGTCTTCTCCTTGTAAAAAGAGAAGAAAACTTTTATGGAAAAAAATCCTTGTATTATAGTACAACAAAAATCGGTGGAACATTTTTTCAAACTACCATGACTCAGTTTTGGTTGGGTGGTGCTTTGTAGTTCGGGTGTTGTCTCTTGAGTTGTAATTGTCTATTTCTTGTAGTCTTGTCATTGTTCTATTTTTTTGTCATTTTTTTCGTAGTTGTTCTTATTTCCATATCTTTCTCATTGTACAAGGGATGAGGGCCCTATAAAAACCCTTCTTATCTATCAAAAACATAATAACCCCCTTGTTTATCATAATTTTTTCTTTATCATCATATTTATTATAGTTTCATTATAAAAGAATAACACATCACATATCTTGGTAATTTTTCTCAATAATGGAACCCAATTATAATGGCCATACATAGTTAATATGTTATAGATCTTGACCTTTCTACTAATCTTGTTCCTCTTTAAATTGTAGAACCAATGCTTAATGTGCATTAAATTTTTTAATTTAAGCTATTATCCTTTAACCTTACCAAACCTAACAATGACAATAGATCTCTACCACTTCTTGTATCCACTATATAAGAGAAGGTCCCTACATCATGACATATACCTATCCCTAGGCTTATTCCTTGAGGGTTTATTCAAAATGTTTTTTCTTGCATATCCCTTTTAAGGAATTAAAGGCTTAATAGTGTGTGACAAACTAACTCAATGACATAAATGGGGTTTCTAACCCAAAGTAGATACATAGACCTACATGAGTGTGTGTTTGAATCATTTGACATTAACCTATTTACTTCTTATTTCTCTAATCCTCTCTCTCGTGATACTCCCCCTCTCCCTCAAGGAGGGTAAGAATGTGATCCTGCATTCAACTTAGAAAAAAAGTAACAAAGTTAGTCTGTTATGTCATAACATCACAATCTTGATATAATAATAATCAATAAAATTGAAACACGTTGCATTACATTATAATTTTATCAAAATATTGAATAACATATATGTTGAGCTTCTCTTTTGCTATTTGTCCTTGATGACAATATTGTGTTTTAGTTTGGCATCTTGGTGGTTATTTATTCAATTGCACTATTTCTATTTTGTCTTTGGCATACTTACTTTGGAATTATGATGTTATCTTTGATGACACTGATCTATTGAATCCATGTGTAGAGCATAAGGAATCTTGTTTATAGGTTAATGCTCCCATGTTCAGGTGACATGATTCTGATTTGACATTTTGTGCTACTGTGATCTATAGGATTATATGTTATTGGCTTGTTCAAATTTCTAACATTATGACATTGATACAATTTTTTGAACAACATCAGTGGTGTGCTTCTCTATTCAGACTCTATCAGGTAATGCTTTCAATTATCTTGGTTCTTGGGTCTATCAATTATAGTTGGTTCTTAGTCTTAAGAAAACCTTATCGGGTTTCCTTAAATAATTGTTAATGGCATGGGCATATGATATTGTGATATTGGCATGGGTATATGAAACACTTGATAATTGCTTGGGCATATGGTATATTGAATTTGGAATGAAATTAACCTTTATTACATTTCACAAGGCATTGGATATTTGGGGAATTATATGATGGCAATCGACTTTGAATAAAGGAAAAAAAAATGATCATTACTTGTGCATATGTTATCGGGTTTTTTGGTTAATAAATCACTAGGCCTTAAGGCCAACAATAGGTATGAGGTTATGTTCATTTAAAATTCACCATGGAAGTGACATGATTTGATTCATTAGAAACAAGGATATCTAAGTTAATCGGAATTTGGTTCTTAAATTGGTCATGAAAAATTATGCAAGGCGTTATTTTGTCGGCATTTCGCTTGGTTAATAATTGAACAGTGGTAATGATGATGGTTGGCATGCATTGCATTGGACTATTCATGGATTTCAAAATGCATTATGAGTTTCTAATTATCACTTCATTCCTTTCAGACTTCAAAATTTATCAACATTGGTAAATGACATCAGTTGAATTGCCTTGGAAAGTTTAGGGCAATCATTTTGCTATTTCACATGCTCGAGGGTTTGGAACCCTAACTCAACTGCCACCATTGAAATATTCTCAGTCGTTTCATTGTGTTTGATGGCTTTTTGAAACACTTGGACAATGAATGGCGGAATCTAAAAGAACCTTTCCCTGGTCGATGGTTGTGTCAGCTTCTTGTCGTTGGGTGAAGGCTCGAAATTGGAAGGATTATTGGATGTTTTTCTCACTGCAAGTCTGGTAAAGATATTCATGACAGTCTCTCCATCATTCTTCTCAGGTATTCATCTTTTCAACTGTTTTGAAGAACCATTACTTCTACTGGCACAAAAAGTTGAAGACATGTGTTTGTTTCTTTTTGGAAAATGGTAAACTAGGTTTATTTGTTTGTGATAAAAAATGTGATGCATGTCAATTTCACAGAATCTGAAATGCATATCAAAATAGTTTACCATATTTATTTTGCTCCTTCTTTAAGGGATGATGGATTTTGGTTTGTGGGTAATCATGAAGTCTGCAAATATTTTTAGTCTCTCACCTGGACTTGGTGATAATTGTTCTTGGGTGCATTATTATGTGGTTCTAGTTACAATGCCTTATGGTTTCAATTACATTACTGTTGCAACAATTTTTGAGGCTAGTGTTCATAGAATATTTATATGTTTTCATGTTGTTTTGGTTAGCACTACCTATGCAGGCTGCTTGTGTGGATAGGGTTCAGTCTCCTTTCTAAATTTTCACATTCCTTGACTATTCTTGTCAAAAGAAAACCTACATACTGATCATTTTATCAAAAACACAACAATTCTTGGCAATGTTGTTCGACAGAAAGTGGGTACTTTGAAAATCACCTCTATTGTTTTTGAAATATGAAAAAGAAGCTACTATTGTAATATCCAAGAGATGTAATGATGAAATTTGTGTAAGAAGAAAAAAAGAGATATTAGGGTTTTTAGTCATCTTGGAAAATCGGTGAGAAATAAGGTTTTTTATTTTTTTCTGGAGTAATAGTGAGATTCTATTAACTATTTTTTTTCTAGGAGCTATGAGAAATGTCTGAGAAAGATAGTGAAAAACCAGTGTGAGTATATCACTATGATTGTATTGAAGAGATGTTGAGCATTGAGATTGAAAATAAAAAATATGAGATAATTATCAAGCTATCTTAAGGCTTGACAATGGTTAGAATTTTGAAGGGTCATTCTTGAAACTTGAGGATTGTAGGCATTGTTTGTCAAGAGGCACTGGAGAGAAACTAGAGAAACAGAGATATCCTTTGTATCATTGTATGTCTTACTAAAAACAAAAAAGAGGTTGGTGCTCCTTGAAATTGGTGTTTCTAAAAGAGGGGTTGGTGTTACTTGAGTGGGTGCTTAGAAATCAGCCTATGAGGCATTGTCAAAAGTGATTATTAAAATGAAAGCCTAGAAAGGCAGTAGTTTAGGAGTGGTTTTTCTACCCCAAGAGGGTTTTCCACTTGACATATCTTGTGTCATTTTTTTAATCTATGGTTCATTTGATGCATTGCATGAATGCTTTAATATGTTATGTTTCACTTTTATAATTCACATTTCAATTTATGTGATTGCATTCATTACATGAATGAGTTTATCATTGATAAATGAGAGCATACATCTGTTTTATTTCAGTTTTATTAAAAAATGTCAAAAATTTGTTAATGACACTGATAACAGAATAACACATCACATATCTTGGTCATTTTTCTCCATAATGGAACCCAATTATAATGGCCATGTAGTTAATATGGTATAGATCTTGACCTTGCTATTGATTTTGGTCTACTTTAAATTGTAATATGCAATAAATTATTTCAATTTAAAGTGTTATCCTTTTATATTTCCAAACCTAACAATGACAATAAATTTCTACCACTACTTGTATCCACTATACAAGACAAGCTCTCTACATCATGACATATCCCTATCCTTAGACTTATTCCTTGATGCTTCATTCAAAATTGTCTTTGTTACATATCCCTTTCTAGGAATCAAAGGCTTAACAATTTGTGCCACAAAATTTCATCTCTTTCATTTGGGATAGATTCATACTAAATAATCCCACCAATTAAGGTTAACAAGTTAAGTTAACAATTGGATGGGGGCCCTAGCTCGGTTGGCTAAATCTTTCATGTTCCATGAGGTTGGTCAAGAGGTCTAGTCTCCCCCAGTCCTGTGGTACTAGAGGGCGTGTCATGCCAATGTCGTCGGTCACGTTAAAAATTTTACCAGGTGCACTGCAGTTTATAGGGGGTTGCGCTACCCGATTCTTGTAGCCTTAAAAAAAAAATTAAGTGATTTTTTTTTTTTTTACATTTCAAGGACTTACTTTAAAAGAGATTATAAATCAAGCCCAAAAAAAAAAATCTCCATTAATAGGAAATCATTTTAATTGATTGGAAAGACTACTAGTAGTTATAGTTGATAATATGCTAGTATAATTTATTCTAGAATAAATAATTACCAAGCCAAATCCAAAAATATATTAAATATTAAAGAATAAAGTAGAATGAGAATAAAATTATCATCATTGAGTATACATAAGATAAATACAATAGAATACTAATCAACCCATAATTCTAATAAAAGTTCTCATTTAAATCAAAATTTTAAAGACATAAGAAAATATTGGCCAAAAATAATATGATTAATCATAAAAATCTCTTCATTCTAATTATCCATCATAATAGTCTAGATTAACTAAATACAAAGAAATTATTTTATACAAGGGTTAAGAGTTGTCTAGTACATAAAGTTTCCTTGTAAATTTATCATCATTTTAAAAAGTTGTACATGAAAGGATAAATAATTGACACATTCCTATCATGGCCTTGAGTATGAAAGGTAGTTGATGATTTATTTATATTCAAATCAAATCTTTTTTGTTTAGAGTGGTATAATAGTTAAAGAGTAACATCCAAGCCTCTTCTACGATTCAATCTTATAGGAAACCCTAGTCCTAGTATACATATTTTATAGTTATTTTAAATGTTAGAAACCATAAAATCAAAAGGGTGATTATAGAACCATGATTGGCCAAAGAGTGTCAATATGGAAAAACACATGTTTATTTCTAAATAGGTATTCAAATTTTTGTATGGGTCACATTGAAAGTTAGTTTTTGTTTGGTAAAACCAATCTAGAATGGATATTTGTTAGTAATGGATATCTATATCAATTATAATATAATGCATATATATTTTATAAAATAAACATCCATTACTCAAAAAAAATATCCATTATTACAAAAAAAAAATTGTTATTCAAAATCCAAAAAATAACACTTCAGTAAAATAGGCCTAAATCTTGTGTTACTAATTAAAATTTTGATTTTTAATAGGGATTGAAAATATGATTAAAATATCTATACAATAGATCAAATATTTTTCTATATTATTCATGAAAATATTAGGTATACTCATTTTGAAATTAATGCATAATTTGTGAAACTTCAAATGGTCACAAATTTTGTAGACAAAGTCCTTTGTCAGTATTGATTACTCTTTTAATATTATAGAATGAGAGAGATCATCTCAATTGGAAAATTTATTTGAACTTTTACATTTAGAAGGTTATGAAGCATTTTTACTTGAAGATCTATATTTCAAAGTATTGTGGCCTATACATTTAGATTGAAATCTTTTCACACGTACACACAAATCCATCAAAGAAGAAAATTTATTGAAGTATACATAATCATGGATTGGTTTATATATCCTATTAAGATAATAGTTTTCAATAAAAATTCAAGAGGGTGATCATTTTAGAATGTAGAGATTCATATCATATGACATAATCCTTTATGCGTTCATTTTATTCTAGGGAGCATTCAAAGAGATTAGAAAGGGTTACTCTAGGTCCATGATAATGTTGAATTGTTTTTGAAGAAAAATATTTTAAAATTATTAAATGAGCATATATACCCCTGAGGAAGGGGAAATAACCAATCAATATCACAACCTTTAAGAGTGTATAAAAATGGATCTATTTTGATTAAGTGATTTTCACTAGAGCTATGAACTAGAATACATGGGAAGGACCTAGACCCCAATACAGCTTAGCCACAAGGGTGAAAAAAATATCTCACAAGAAGAGAGATATAAAAAATTGGTAGTAGGGACTAGTAGAAATAAATCCCCTACGAAATACAACAGTTGAATAATCAATACAATAATTACCAAAATATTCAAGGAGGATTTAAGATAAACCTAACCAAGGAGCTTTGGTTTGGATTTTGAACCATATGATTCATTTTATGTTTGTTTATAGAACAAATCTCATGAAAAGAATAATCCATATGAGGAACTCCTTTGAGGTCCTCAACAATATCCATAACATTAGGTTCCAAGCCCTTATCTAACTTTGTAACATGAACCAAAGGACACACAACACCATTCTTATCCATTATTGGACACCTCTTATATTTTCTCACAAGGATTGCCCCAATGAAGCCCAAATAATTTCCTTCAACATGAGCCAATGAGTATTGAGAATAAGGAAGGATAATTTTAGACGAAGTATGAAGCTTCTCTTTAAAATACTAGCACAATTTGGGAAAATAAACAACTCTATGGAATTGAGATCAAATGAGTGTGAAAGAATCATATTGCCTAATTTTCTCCCAAACACCCAACTTGAATTAAATCTTAATAAAATTTGGAAGAACCTTTCCAATATAAAGAAAAAGATAAAACTTGGCATAAAACAACCATTTCATGTCTTTAGTTACCTTTTCAATTTCTAAAATGAATTAAGATAATTAGAAATTATTTTAAATATATTTTCATCCCAATATTCCAAAGGGAGACTTGGTATCCTCACCCAAGTATGGACCCATTTGATCTTTTCCCATGACAAAACCAATCTAGAAATTTATTTTCTCAAATGGAGGCTATATTTACCTAAAAACTAAGGCCAACTAGACAAAACACACTTGCTCTCCTCAAGGGATTGGAAGAACACCTAAAAAAACCTTGATACATTGTAACCACCTTGATCTAACCAAAAAACCCATATTTTAAAGGGCCGATTATGAACAACATCAATATTCAAGTGGGGCCAAAGAACCTTCCAATGGGAGAATTGTCAATTGAAGAAATAGCTATATTGACCAAGGAATTTGAAATTCGTAAGAAATATTGAATAGTAGAGATAATGCCACTAGAAAAAGGAACCAAAATGAAGATGAAAAAACTAACACTATTAGGTGTAAAGAAGCAACTTCATACCATATATATTATCTTAGAAAGGAAACACTAACTTATGGAAGCTTAAAAATAGGAGGGGAACAAGGGGACCCAATAAAATATGCCTCCATAAAAGAAAAATTCATTCACTCACATAAAGAATCCTTAAATATCATCCTAGCTAAAGTAGAGAACTCAACATTCATAGCCTCTAAAGATTAGACCCCAAGTACAAGAAGTTTATCTTGAGGAAATTATGCATGAGTATAGACCAAACACAAAAAATTGGGAAGATTCCTAACTAAAAAATTGCTACACAAAGGGAGTATCCTTCAATCTAGTCTCTGACAAGATGTCAATAAGGGGCTCATCACATCCGTACATGAGCACTCATGTTAGATGTTGTGGGCCTTAGAGTATTCTCCATCCTCATCTTCATCATCCTTTGCCCCACTTGCGGATCATTCAAACCATTCTTTCCCACTCCCTCTCATTCTCTTGGGTGATCCTGTTGGCAAGAGACACTACTAGTATCACTTGGTGTTTTAATTTATGGCAACCCTAATCATTGAATAGGTACGCACACCATCATTCGATCATACCAGCTGACATATTGCAGATTGAAAAGGAAGAACAGAGCATCGGGTAGTTCAGTATGCATCAATCTGTATGAATATTTTATGTTATTATTTTGTGTTGCACATCTCATGAAATGTTTTCTAGTATATCATATTTGTTATTGTTGAAGTGTAGTGGCTCGTATTGATTCTTTTGCGAGTTAGAAGATACGGTTCACTAACTCTCTGTTTTATCAATACTGGAGCCGACTTCATGAATGAATTATGTCGTGGATCTATGAGAAGTAATTAGATAAGTATTTTTGTGTTTGTACATCTTTGTTTGGGTCGTAGCCAAGTTGTGGCTGACTATTGAGGATACACATTACATATTTCTCATGATTTGATCTGATAGTTGTAATTATTTTTTGTTATATTGAAGCCAAAAAAGTGTAATTGAATTCTATGTTTCGGATATACATAGGATCATCTGTATCATTTTTCAATGGTGTATGAAGGATGCGGTGGTGTGAATTGTGAATAAGAGTAGAGAAAAAGAGAGATAATGCATAATTTCACTTGCGCTTAGAGGATCTGTGTTGTGTATGAGAAGAACATAGCAGAAGTGCAAAATCAGTCTATTGGAAAGCGGATGAAATATTGTGCTTAATCGAAATTGTAATCAGGCATTTGCATATGATATTTTTCTTAGTTCAAACTCTCAGATGGTCTTAATTTGATTTTATTTGTAAGGTAGTGAGCCTTCCCTTTAAGTAGTGAGCTCTAGGTAGTGTGCCTGAATGCAAGTGCATTCCCCTTATTGTAATCTTCATTTGAGTATATTGAAATCATAATTATGGATTGGCCATCCATCATGGTTTTCCCCTAACAAGGTTTCCATGTAAGAATCTTGGTGTTATGATGTGTTTATTTTCATGTTTATAGACTATGGTTTAATGTTTTTAATGCTTTGAAGATAAAGGTTAATAAAGTTATTTTTTGCACAACACCGATTCAGCCCCCCCTCTCAGTTTAGCTTGTTTCCAATAATTAGTATCAAAGCTAGTTCCTCTGAAAGAATTCTAACCACTTGGGGAGATCTTGGAAGGTGTTTCAATGGATTCAAGGAGTCTTCAACAACACATTTTGGTGGCCCTGGATGATCTTTATCAGTCAAAGGAGAAAGTTCAGAAATTGCAAGCAAATCTCATGGATGCTGAAAAATTCATTGAGTCTCTAAAAAACACAATCAATAAGTCTAGAGAAAAGAGAAAGGAACTATGTGATCAGATCAAGCAGAATGATATTAAGAGCATTGAAGATGAAAAATTCAGTCAAGTCGTGATGGAAAAGACAAAATAATGTGAAAATATTACCAAAGACAATGTCGTCCTAAAGCATGACATGGAATCTATCATGATGAGAATGACCAAGGAGGTTGAAGATAGAGAGAAGAATGAAGAGAACCTAGAACAATCCCTAAAAGAAAAGTTTGAAGTATGTAACCAACTAGATGATTAACTAGAACAATCTAAGAACAATGAAGAGGCACTTGAAAAGCAGTTGGATGATCTAAGAAATGAACTTATTGTTGCAAATGAGTACAAGGAGAAGTTCAAAGTTAGCTAAACCAAGCTTGATGAATTGATTAAAGGTTAGAGGATTGATGGTGACAAGAGAGGTCTTGGATATGAAGAAGGAGAAAGTTCAAAATCTGGACAAAGGAATGTTGGACAAACAAGATTCAAGCAAGGAAGTCAAATAAACAAATCTGGAAAGTATACGGTAAGGCAACCTAATCCTAAGAGATTTAACGGATATTGTTTCAGTTGCAACAAGTTTGGACATATGGCTACTCAATGTAGAAGTAGATTGAAATCAAGTGGTTCATCATTCTCAGGTCAATGTTTTAATTTTCATAAGTTTGGTCATAATTCGAATGAATATAGAAATATGATGAATCAATCTCATTGAAATGTCAGATTCTATACATGCAATAGACTTGGCCATACTGCTAACCAGTGCAGATCAAGAGGAAACCAATGGAACAACTGGTATAGACAGAAAAATATTGTGTGCTATAACTGCAACAAATTTGGTCACATTGCAACACATTGTTGGAACAAGAAAGGTTCGGTAAATCAAAATAAAAATATGCAGAAGGATATCAAGGGAAAAAGGTAAATTCAATATAGATGTTGTCAGGAAATAGATGTAGAATAAATGTTTGAAGAAAGATCCCTCTGTTGAGGAAACTGTGCCAGCACCAGAACCTGCTTCTGATCATTCCTCTAGGAATTAGTTTCAAGCCTTTGGCCTAGGGGGAGTTGTTAAGAAAATTATTTAATCCCCTAACCGATAAGAAACACCGGATGTGGATATGTACAAGAGGTGCATAGATCCTCTCCAAATGTTGATGACCTCATTGGAGGAAGTGGTATGCCATATTGGAGGTCCACAAAAGATTTGTCCACCACAATGCATAGAAAAAGGGTAACCGGATGAATTAGGGTTGAAGCATTTATTGCGACAAAAAGGTTAGGTATGCAAGTGATAAAAATTCATTTATATCCTTCATTTTTCACTTTGCATTTTGAGAAAAGAAGTTTAGAGAACTCTAAGGCAAACTTTGGTAATTTGAGGCAAGAATCAAGTGTGGAAGTGATTCGGAAAACAAACTGCTATCCAGTGAAAAAGGTATTTATCAAAAAAATTACAAAATTATGATTTGGTTGAAATGAATACTTCTTTGGTAGTTGAATTTAAGGACAGACCTCATCCCGAATTCAAATGACATCCTTACAAGTCTCTTCAGACCGATCTGTTAGGAGCATTTTCATTCATTCCACACAGAGTGTTACACATAGACAATGTTAGGGTTTATATTCACACAAATATCAAGAACTAGGAAGCTCACAAATATTGAATTTATAGAACAAGCACATAATTGGAGAAGATTTTTGTGTGAAACTGGAATACAAAACCCTAGAAGAGAAGATATTTACTCAGATTGTGAAATTTCCCATCTTCAGAGAAAATGAATGGGTTTGGTATATCTTGAGTAGAGTGCATGCAGAATTCATGTGGCTATACATACCCTTCAAGATAACAAGAGAAGTTATAAGTGTTGTTACATGTTTTTGTTCCTCTCATAGATTTCTTGTTTTGAAGTCGGTGAAGAATCAAATAGTTACTGATGCAACCTGTTCTCAATATGACAGAAGGGCTATGATAATTAATGACATTATTGATATAGAGGTCAAATTTTCTTCAATGGTTATTAGGTATAATATTTATCACTCCAGCCGAGATAATTCTATGTCTGGTACAACAATTTATGCTGCCTACCAGATGGTGAAAGAAAATGAAAAATATGATCTTTGTGAACTACTAAGGAATCAACTAATGGAAAATCTTGTGAAGATTAAGAAAGATAAGAAAAATTCATTCAATTATGGAAACTATCTTTTATGCCTATTCTTCTATTTCATGGGTGAAGTTCCATGAGTTGGAAAGGTTCATTAGCAAAAGGACAAGCCAGTAGCCGCTCAAATTAGAGATCTGTTACACAATTTTGAAGACACCAAAAGAAGGAATGCAACTATGTGGGGATACTTTAACAAATTTCAGACTATGATGCAAGCTAGAGAGAGGATTCCTACTTCAATTTTAGAGAAGTACAAAGATACAATCTACTTCATGGTAGATATTGATTAGTGTATGATGGAAGCTATTGATCCTATAACAATCAGGATCATGCCTATGGGGTATGAATTTGAAGAGAAAGTTTTGAATATGTACCCTCAACACTTACTAAGCAAACCTCTGGATCCAGTAGAAGAAAGTTTTGGTACCTATGTAGAGAAGGACATATAGGTGCATAACAAGCTCAGGAAACCTGTGATAACCAAAAGAGTCAAAAAAGAGGTAGAAGTACTTGCAAAAAATTTGGGTGTATCTGCAAAAAAATTAAAAGAAGCTAGACAGAAAACGGAAGAAGTTGAAGTAGCAAAGCACGCAACTAAGGAGGTAGAAAAAGCTCAATTAGCTGGTCCGGTAGCACCATCTGTCTGACCTAGATCAACTAGAAGCTCTGCATCCAATTTAGCCCCTGCAGCATAATCAATCCCTTTGAAAACTGAATCTAAGGGATCTGGTAAAGATGGAAAGAGGAAGAAAGATAAGAGAAAAAGAGTCTACTTAGCAGTCTCGAAGGATGAAGAGACAGATTCTGATGAAGGATTCAAATAAATTAGGCATCAAGGCACCAAGGCAACAACAATAAAAAAAGGAAAGTCTTCTGGTGGAGATGACCATGCAAAGAAAAAGGAAAAAACTGACAAACCTAGTATGTCAATAGAAGCAGTTGAAAAAGATTTGGTTAAGGATGGAAATCTAAAACCACTTTCCAAATGGTATGAATCTTTTGGTGAATTTGATAAAAGAATTCTTGAGGAAGAAACAATAAAACTTATGAATACTTTCAATAAAGTTTTGATTGAAATAATTCCAAATTTTCCTAAAAGTCTATATGAAATTATGGAAATGAGGAGACTTAATGCTAGAATTGAAGAAAAACAGATGAGAGAAAAGATCCTAGCAAAACTATTTCTAGTAATTTCAATGGATGACATGAAGGGGTTTCTAAAAATAACTTAGAATAAAGAATTCAAGAGAAAAACAAGGGTGAGCAAGCTCATGATAGGTTTAACTAATGAATTCATAAAAGAAACTGAGAAAATCTTGAGGAAGGTGTTGCTAAATGACATAATTGATGTTATCGCTGAGGAAAAATATGTTGAGGATGTTCCCTCCGGTCTAGAAAGAGAAGAAGAATAAGAAGAGAAAAAATATGGAACTGAGGACACTCTAATTCCTTCTGAAGTGGACAAAACAAAAATTCCTATGGAAGTTGAAATACCTAAAAAATATATCAGTTGCAAAAGAAAAGATCCCTGAAAACAAATCAGAACTTGCAACTGAAGATTAATAGTTGAAGAAAAGAAAATTGAGGGAAAGGCAATGCCTGGTCCAATTGAAGAGAAGAAAATTGTAAGAGACACTGCAGAAGTAGTGAAGAAATTTCTAGTAGAACAAAAACAAGAAATTGATCTAGAATTGATTAAAAGGTCCAACTGACCTATCTACTTTGAGTCTAATTCAGAAAATGAAGGTAGCTTCATTTGCTCAAGAAAAATCCAAAGAAGAACTATTGATGTCCCATATTAAGGATAGTGAACTTCTGAATCTTGCATCTAGAGTCTTAGAAAATATCATGCCCACTCATGTGAATTATCCGACCAGTTCCTCCTCTGGTGAATTAAAGAAGCTCATCAACTCGGTAAGTAATCACTTTGAGTCACTTGAGAAATCAGCTATGGTGAAATTACAGAAAGAGTTTCATGTTAAAATTTTTAATGGATTGAAAAAGATGATTGTCAAAGATAAAATATTTTTAGCTACATGTGTGAAGAATGTACAAAATTCTTTGTTAGAAGGAGGAAATATTTACAAAGCATGTTTATCTTTTTCAAAGTTTACTGAAGATAATGAGAAAAAGGTTAAGGATCTAGAAAAATAGTTGAGTGCCATTTCTAAGGCATTTGATCCTTTAAGTGGTGGTATTGGAAAGATAGAAGGTGAAGTGATGTCTTTGCTTGATAAAATAAAAAGCTTAAAGCTTGAGAATGACAAAATTATTGCAAGAACATGTGAACTTAGAAGCATAATTTGTCCAAAAATTGATATATTGTCAAGTTCTCAAAAAGAAGGAGAAGACTTTATGGCAGTTGGTGATCTAGCCAACTTGGAATCTTTAGAGACACAATCTTACCTGATTTGTGGCCATATAACAATCTTGGAGAGTCTCAAAATAGTTTTGGATGCAAATCTGATCCAGTTCTAGAAATATTTTGCAAACATCTTTCAACTTATGTAAGTTAAAGAAGCATTTGATTGATTGGTCCATTTTTGGTATGGCATTCCCTGCCTTTGCCATTGATGTCAAAGGGGGAGAGCAGTAGGGTGAAACATGCATAATCATCTCAAGTGGAGAATCACAGTTTTGGAATTTTAGAGATGGCAGTGCAGTCTATCTTGGCACTAATTCGACACTTAGCCATTTTTCACTAAGTGTTGCCATCAATGCCAAAGGGGTAGATTGTTTGCAAGCAACACTGCTAATATCACTCGGTGTTGTTATTGATGGAAACCCTAATCATTGAACATGTACGCACATAATCATTCGATCATACCGACAGACTGATTGCAGATTGACAAGGAAGAATAGAGAATCCGGTAGTTCAGTATGCATCAATATGTATGAATATTTTATGTTATTATTTTGTGTTGCACATATCAAGAAATTTTTTCTAGTATATCATATTTTTTATTGTTGAAGCATAGTGGATCATATCGATTCTTGTGTGAGTTAGAGGATATGGTTCGCTAACTCTTTGTTTTATCAATACTCAATCCGACTTCATGAATGAATTATTTCACAGATGTGTGAGAAGCAATTAGATAAGTATTTTTGTGTCTTTACATCTTTTTTTGGGTCCTATCCAAGTTGTGGCTGACTTTTGAGGATACGTATTACATATTTCTCATGATTTCAGTCAACAATTGTAATTATTTTGTGTTCCATTGAAGCCGACAAAGTGTTATTGAATTCTATGTTGCGGATATTTATACAAGATCATCTGTACCATTTTGCATGGTGTATGAAGGATGTGGTGGTGTGAATTGCAAATAAGAGCATAGCAGAAGAGCGATAATGCGTAGTTCACTTGCACATAGAGGATCTATGTTGTGTATGAGTAGAACAAAGAAGAAGTGCAAAATCAGTCTGTAGGAAAGGAGATCAAATATTATGCTTAACTGGAATTGTAATCATGCATTTTTAGATGCTATTTTTCTTAGTTCAAACTCTCAGATGGTCTTAATATGATTTTCTTTGTAAGGCAGTGTGCCTTCCCTTTGAGCAGTGAGCTCTGGGTAGTGCCCCTGAATTCAAGTGCATTCCCCTTATTGTAATCTTCATTTGAGTATACTCAAATCATAATTATGGATTGGCCATCCACCGTGTTTTTTCCCCTAATAGGGTTTTCACGTAAAATTCTTGGTGTTATGGTGTTGTGCTTATCTTCATGTTTATGCACTATGGTTAAATGTTTTGTTAATTCTTTGAGGATAAAGGTTAATAAAGTTAATTTTTGCACAACATTGATTCACCCCTCCTCTCAGTGTAGCTTGTTTCCAGCAGATCCCACAATACTAGTTTAAACATTTTTGCCAAACTCGATACTTAAATATTTTTTTCTAACTAAATCTTCACTTTCGGGTACCTATAGCGGCTCAACTATGAGGAATTTGAACATGATGCAAACTAGTGATTTGTGAAATTTTTTCTATAGATTCTAAATATATTTTGTTCAAAAAAATTGAAATCAGATTGCACTTCTTTTTCCATCTCCTTCAAAAAATATTTGTTTTCAGTAAACACCATTTTTAAGGATTGATGCTCACCATATACAACATAACATTTTTTACATGAAGGATAAAAGTCTATTTTTTTCGAATTTAGATTTGTAACTATGATATCTAGTTCTTTCAATTGGTTTCATAGTGTTTTATTGAATATTTTTTCCTTAATCAAGTTTTAAGGTCAAACCAATTATAATTCAAACATAGGCAGACCATATACAACATAACGCTTTTTGTATGTATCAAAATTCAATATTTTTTTTGTTGGATCAAGCACTTCAATATTTGGTGTACTCATATTTTAATCTACTATTTTTCCACACGTGCAGAATAGAGAGCTTGATTTTCGGTGAAAAACCTATGTTTAATAAAACTAAAAAAACAAATATATAATAAAACCAAAACATATTAAAATTATATTCATTAGATAGCTCGTTCTGAGGACTACCATTATCAAGTTGGCTATGTGAAGCCTCCTCCATTTTCATCCTCAACCTGGGCTTTGAAGGGAAAATTTTGGAGGTTTTTTGGGCTAGAGGGTGAGAAGGTGGGAAAAGCGGGGTTTGCTCGAACGAGGGGGTTTTGAGTGAACCCCCTTTCAAAAAATGGTTTCCTCTGTTTTTTATTGCGAAAATGGTGAGCTTGGTGAATTTAATGGGTTCGCCTGAACCAAGGTTCTAGTGAACCCTCTTTTGGTTCGTTCAAACCAATAAGTTCATTTGAATCCCAAAAACCAAAATTTTTGGCATTGGGTCATTTTTTGCAACTTTTCCTTCCTCACTCGAATTGTAAACCACTTTTGTGGGTTTACCCTCTACTCTTTCTTTTCATTTAAAATTATATAAATTTTCTCATGTAGAAATTTCTTTGTTAATCAAGTGGCACCTACAAAATAGGAGGGGGAAAAGTACAAATGATACAAGTTGACTCCATAGAGCCAAAATCCATGCCCCCACACAAAGAATCCTCCCAAAATTTTCCACCTATAATAGTGCACCTAGTATTCATAGTTTCCAAAGAATTGATCCCAATAATATGAATTTTAGCTTGAGGATACAATGCTCGAGAGAGGGTGATCCCACAAAACTGGTTTACAATTTCTAAGAGGAACTGATTTTTTTTCTAAAATCACATATTTTTAGAAAATATAATGATTTAAGCCTTAAAAATTTCCATTTTAACGATTCCAATTAAAGAGGGTTTGATCAAATCACTTAGATCAAACCCCCTTGGATAAAACCTCGCTATTTTTAAACCATACCTATAAATACCAAAAACGTTATGTGTTATATGATCATACGGTCATGCTATGTTTGAAATGTAATTGGTTTGACTTTGAAACTTGATCAAGGAAAAAATATTCACTAAAAAACTATCTAACCAAGTGGAAGCACTAGATATTGGAGTTACAAATCTAAATTCGAAAGAATTATAATTTTATCCTTCATGGAAAAAAAGTTATGTGTTATACGGTGTGCATCACTTTTTAAAAATGATGGTTTTTGAAAAAAAAAACAGTTTTCGTGGGAGATGGAAAAAGAAGTGCAATATGATTCCAAAAAAAATGAAATAAATATTTTTAGAATCTACAGACAAAATGTGACGAGACTCTACTTTGCATCATCTTCAAATTCCTCTTGGTTTAGCCAATATAGGTGCCTGAATGTGAAGATTTAGTCAAAAAATAATAATTTCAGTATCTAGTTTGGTCGAAAATTGAAAACCACTATTGTGGGATCACCCGAGAGAAAACACCTCTATCCTATAGAAAAACACCTCTATCCTCTAACAAAATACCTCTATCCTCTAACAAAGCACCGCTATCCTCTAGAAGGATTTCAAGAAGAATCTCATCATCATTCACACCCAAACACTCATCACAAACATCATTTCCATCATAGTTTTCTCCATCCTCATATTCATCATCCTTTATCCCACTTGTGGAGGATTCAAAACTTGCTCTATGACTCCCTCTCACACTCCCACTCCTACTTTTAATTTAAAATTATAGAAATTTACTCATGTATAAATGGATTTGCCAATATTTTGGAACCCACAAAATAGGAGGGGAAGAAGGGAACCCAATAAAATCTTCCTCCATAGAGGAAAAACCCACACCCTCAAGTAGAGAATTCTCACATAGTTTCCCAACTAAAATAGGACACCTTACATTATGTAATGTCGAAAATGTTAAAATCCAAGATCAGCTGCATACAATCACTTGTCACATGCAAAAGACATTCAGAACAAACAAGATCTGTAAACCTCAAAGTGTAAAATGCATTATGAGAATCTCAAATATTACAAAGAGATCAATCCTTATGAAGGAGATCAAGAAACCCTAAAAGGGAAACCCTAAATGAAACCCTAGTGTGCACACTTAATAATTAATCAATTATTAATGTGCCTAAGTTTAGCTTAAGCAACTAGAGGAATAATGACTTAATTAATTAACTAGTATGATATAATTAATTAAGTATATAACTTATTACTCTAACACCCCCCCTTAAGATGAACTTAGGAAGAAGCTAAAACACTAGAAGAAGATGCATGCAAGCAAAGATGGGTCCCGGCAACTAGGCCTAATCAGGTACCCATTTACAAATGCAAGAAAGAGGTAGAGGAGGAAAACCCATTGGGACAAAACCCCCCTACAATGATATGACACGCTGCAAAGAAGCACTGGAAGAACACTGTAGAGTAACACTGGAACCGCAATCTGGTAAGCAAGGAAAGATACTTCTATCTACAAGAAACCATATCAAAATCATCATAATGTGACAGCAGACCCGATGCTACGGAACACTCGAAAACTCCAAATGGGAACAACCCTGGAATCTATGAAGCAACAATTGATTATTGAATGATGTATCACTGAAAATGAAGTGCAAAGATGCAAGTTGCACTCTCCCAACTGTCAAAATATCCAAGTAATCTCCAAATGACCCATCGGGCCAAATCTGGAATAATGATAAACTTGGGATAGATACAGAAAAAAGTGCATAGCTAGAAACATAGAGCTCCTCAATACCTTTCCAACACCACAAAGATAGCGAAAATCGGAGATCGTGGCAAAAAGTTATGAGCTTGGAAGCATAAAATAAACATCTGACTTCAACCAGAAATAAATGCAGTAAAACAAAAAAATACTGTAAAATAAACTGCACCAAATGAAAGTACACAAAACCAGCTTTCCAGCGATATCTCGTTTGCCCGATTTCGATACCGTATGCCCAAGTTATGCCAAAAACAAAAAAAAAAACTGCTCTTTTAAGGCAAATAAGGGTTAGGGGGACAAACTGCCGTACGGCCAATGACGTCATGCTGACGTCAGCACTTAAGTGGAAAAAATT
Organism: Sequoiadendron giganteum; assembly: GCA_007115665.2. Lineage (NCBI taxonomy): Eukaryota > Viridiplantae > Streptophyta > Pinopsida > Cupressales > Cupressaceae > Sequoiadendron > Sequoiadendron giganteum. The sequence goes on from CM021107.1 coordinate 624,891,152, forward strand.
TGACTTCCATTTGGCCGTCATCGCACAAATTCAGCCCCTCTGCAAAAAAAAATTCGGCCCTTGGTCTTCCATGCGACCGTGGCCATAGGGTAGGGGGCTGGGCGAAGCCTCTGGTTCTCCATATGACCAAATCTGGGCTGGGAGGCTGATCGGGGGCCTGGCACTTAGCATGTGGTCATCCATAAGACCAACGGCCGCAGAAGTGGAGCCCTCAAGGGCTGGCAGAGCCGGTGGAGCAGAAGGGGTAGCCACCGGCGGCGGCGGTGGACAGGTGGCCGCCTGGTGGACGGGTGGCCGCCTGGTGGCCGCCCAGTGGTGGAGCCAATTTGCATAGTGAGTACCGGCGCAAATCCCAAGATCGGCCTTTTTTTTATTTTTTTCGATTTTTGTGCCTCGAAATGCTTGCTGGGGAGGTCGTACGGCCTCCCTAGTAAAAAAAATTTGCTTCCCAGATCAAGTTCACCAAAATCAACCAAACAACAGGCGTTCTTAGAATTTTGAGGTGTTGCGAACACGATGGCAATGTCCATTTGAGCCCATAGTGTGCCAAAAAATCGGCTACCCCCAGATCTTACAGAAAAGATGCCTATGGAAACCCTTGCATTTGAAACTCACTGAGAAGCCATATCTTCAGATCACGAATAGGCAGCGGCAGGTCTAGAGCTTTGATACCATGTTAAAATCCAAGATCACCTGCATGCAATCACCTGTCACATGCAAAAGACATTCAAAAAAAACAAGATATGTAAACCTCAAAGTGTAAAATGCATTATGAGAATCTCAAATATTACAAAGAGATCAATCCTTATGAAGGAGATCAAGAAACCCTAAAACGGAAACCCTAAATGAAACCCTAGTGTGCACACTTAATAATTAATCAATTATTAATGTGCCTAAGTTTAGCTTAAGAAACTAGAGGAATACGTGACTTAATTAATTAATCAGTATGATATAATTAATTAAGTATATAACTTATTATTCTAACAGAAAAAAGGGTCCTTAGCCTTTTTCGATCTTGTTTAGCTCCTTCTTGCAGATTTTGGCTCAGTTTGGCCTTGATTTAGTGTTGTAGTGTGGATAACACATTCACATTAGGTCTTGGGCCCTTGTGAACTAATTTACTTTAATGATTTCTAAGCATAATTAACACTCTTTTCATCATAATTTATCTTAGCCTTGACTTATTTGGTGTGTTGTAAAGTTTTTTAGCACACTTTCACAATAATTGGACTATCTTATGCTTTAATTGGCCCCTTTTTGCATCCACAAGCCTTATTTTGGTGTATTTTTAGGATAATCTTGACAAATGATGTTTAAAACATCAAATCCCTGAAAACCCACCTCAAATTCCTAAGTTGAGACTCATTCGCCATTCTGGGCAAATAAGTCCCCTTAGGTGGGACCCATTTTCCTAAGGTGGTGAATGAGTCCTCCACAACTCAAAAATAAAATTTAATTTAAATCTTTGGTGGTATTTTATTCTCCAAGATCTAATGTCAACTTGTAGTGTTGTAATTTCAAGAATTCTTGCATAATTGGGTATAAATACAAGGTTCTTTCACTCACTTTAATCCTAAGAATCTAGGCATTCTAAGAATTTTGTGAGAGGATTCCTAATAGAAAATTCAGTTCACAAGAGCATTCAAGTTCTTTAAGGGCAGATTATCAATCTTTCAAGAGCATTCTTCAAGCATCAAACATCTTGTCAAAGATAACATTCTCCATGTTTTTTATTGTGCTCACAATTATGGTATATAGTTCATGATCCAAGCAAGCTTAGCATTCAATATGTATCTTTATCAAGCAAGAATCAAGAACCACATCCATTGTTGTCATTTCAAGCACATTTGTAGCACTTCATTGCAAGGGTTTGGTGAGTTGTAACATCACCTTTTATTCATTCATCAATTTCATTTACATTTGCTTTCTATTTCAAGGTTTAATTACCAACAAGGGGTTTGACCAAGGCAAACCCCCATTCTCTAACCCCGCAACCATTTTTTCCTCTATTTGCATGTGATTTGTAGGTCTAGGTTGTAGATTTATCAAAGAGAAAGATTCGAAAAGTTTTCATCAAGTTGTCAAAGCAAGTTCAAGTTGTCAACAAACCTTGGAAAAGCTTGGAGAAGACTTATAGGTTGAATTTAATAGTTTCGGGCCTAGATCTAAATCAGGAACAGCAGAGCAGACTAAGAACTACAGAATCTAGAGCCTTAAATTTCCAAAAGTCTAGTGGACTGATTCACCACTATTGGTGAATGAGTCCCAATGGGGTTGTTTGTCAGGGGTTTTTGCATATATGAGTACCCTTTTGTCTGAAACTTGTTTTGACACAAATTTCTCGACACTAGACCGATTTTCCTAGCTTGGCGAATGAGTCCTAGTGGGCTTCACTAATAAATTTTCCAGAGTTTTAGACCTCCATTTTTCATTCTCTAGTTTCATAGATGCACCTTTTAGTTTTACAGTTTTCTATTGTTATTTTCTTACATTTCTAGTTATTCTTTGAAGCATTGCATCAAATTAGGTTTTTTGCATTTCATCATTCATTTCAATGTCTTTTTAAGTTCATACATGGTGGTGAACCCCTTATTTACATCATTCCATCCCCTAGAACACACCCTTTGTAGATTTCAATCACCTTTGCATTGGAATCTCAAGGGTTGTTCTTGAGTGATATCAATAAAATTGATCTCTCCTTTTAGGTCCAAAACCCTACAAGCGAAAAGAGCACCACCATATTTCTTCATTTCATTTTGGTGAACCTCCATTTAGAGCATCTTTAATTCTGATTTGGAGTGCATTTACATCCTATATTTAGCTTGCATTAACATTACATTAGGTTTTGTATTTGTTAATTTGCATTCTAGGGTTTCAATTTTTGCATTAGTGAAAATCTCATTTAGCTTGCATTTTTGCACTTAGTTTCATTGAAAATCAGTAAAATTCTGCATTTTCATCTTAGGACTGCATCAAAAAACATAAAAAATCAATTTAAAAATTCTAAAAAAATTCAAACAAAATATATACCTGGACTCATTTGCCACCTTGGGCAAATCAGTCCCTTTGCACATTTTGCATTGTATTTTCTATCATTTATAGTTCATTTTCTAAGTTTTTGATTGATGGTTCTGCATTTCAATTTTACTTCCCATAATTTCAATTACAAGCATTCCATTCTTATTAGTACATTACATTTGCACCCACCCTACATTTAGTAGCTTTTTCATGAGTGTGTGGTGTCCTATTGCTAATACCATAGTGATAAGAAGTTTGAGACTCATGTCATCCTGCGATAACACAATCGGTGTGGATCTTGGGTTATCTAGAGCTTCCACTCCTAGTATTGACACTAGTACTCTAGGCATGGATAACACCCTAGGTAACTCTTTGCCTTCATGTAGTACACAAGTTAAACAAAAGAATGACATCGTTGTGCAAGAAAACCTGATCCACATTCATGAGGACCTAGTTAACTTACAACATCAAATCAACCTTGAAAACATTTCAACCATTGCAATTCCTACAATTGAAAACATTCACCGTATGCTTAAAACTAAAGATGGCCTTTATCTTGTGAAGAACATAGTGCAAATATTATGCAATCATCTCCCCTCAACTACTAGTTTCCCATTGCCCGCAAACAATGCTTCAAGCCAAGGAGAAACTCAAATTCCTCCTACCACAACAATACCCTCAACACCTACATACACCCCTCTTCAAGTCACGACACTGCAACAAGTTAGTAATGTGATTCCTTCCCTAGGTATTCTAGCTAGTATCTCTAATTCCTATGTGGCATCGTGTGTTATAGATCCTACTACCTTACCACCTATAAGCATTCCATTCACTTGTTCCAAAACAATACACTCCATCACCACTTTCATTTCCATCTCATAACACAAGCAATGACCCTCTCATACAACAAATTTTCCAAACCATGTCATCTCTTCAAAAACAAGTTTCCACCATCAACCAAAATCAAAATGGTCCACCCACAAATTATGTCAAGAGTAGTCCATTATCCTTGGAGATAATACATACATTAATGCCACAGGGTGTAGAGATTCCTAGATTCAAGAAATATGGAGGGAAGGGAAATCCTTCTAACCATGTTAATGCATACACTTCCCTATGTAGTGACTTTTTCCTTGATGATAAACTTTTGGGAAGGCTCTTTCCTAGAACCTTAAAAGACACTATCTTGGAGTGGTTCTCTTCTTTATCGAATAACTCAATTCATTCATTTGATGAACTTGTTGAGGAATTTGTAAATCATTTTCAAGTGCAGATGACTCCTAAGATGGCCTTGGCCAATTTGATGAGATGTAAGCAAAAAGAGAAAGAAAAGATAATTGATTTTATCTCTCGCTATTAATCACTTTATTCCCAAGTCAATGTCGAAATTCTTGACCAACACCTTCAAAAGATGTTTATATAAAACTTGCAAAATAAAATCAAAGACAAGTTAACCATGATGAAATTCCCATCCTTCATAAACTTGTTTACTACTCTCCATGATTATCAAAATTCAAATTCTAGTCACGATTCAAAATCCACTTCTAGTCGAGTTGAAAGATCCAAGAATGTACACCAAAACAATTCCTAACCCTTGAGAAAATAAAATAAAGGGTTCCTTCAGTTCAACCCTCCCCAACAACAAACTCAAAATGTCCATGACCAAGTTGATGTCATCAAAGCCTCAATACCCTTTAGTTATGGAGATTCAAAAAGACAACTCACTCCCCTACCCGACACCCTTCATAATACCATGTCCCAACTTCTAAACCAACATCACCTTACCTCTCGCTAGAAAACTTTATCCTAAGAATAATTTTCCTCCAAGGTTTAAAGAAAATTCTTATTTCTATTTTCATCAACAAAATGGACATGACATGGAACAGTGTAAGCGTCTTAAACATCTTGTGCAAGAACTCATTGATTCCAGCCGTTTATCTATTGTAGGTACTAATCATCAAGGCAATAAGTGCATTGCCCCTCCAAACCAAAATTCGATTTTTTTTACCAATCCTATGCCAAAACATAGTTTCTGATTTGTTAAATCTAGCGACACACCAAAGAATGATGTGATAAATGTTGATACGGATGATGAACATATTGATTATGTTCCAAATAATTCTATTAATTTCAATCCTATTGATAAAATGATAGGGGTGGTAGATATCATCCCTCATAAGGGCTGAACTAAGAGTCCTCTTGATATTACATTCTCCTCTAAGGATATAATTAAATATTTTTTCGATGGTCCTCTTTACATAGCTAGTCGTATCTATCATAAGCCCACTAATTGGATATTAATAGATCCCACCTATGGAGAGAACATGATCACCGAGGAATTCTTACTCTTGCATGAGCTCTATCAAGATGATTATGAAAAATTGAGATCATAGATCAAGACACATAATGGTTTTGTGTGCCCTACGATTGGATCAATCACCCTAATATTACGAATAGGACCAAAAATGTTAGATGTTACATTCTCCATCATCTCGCAGTCAAACCAATTTTGTGTGAAGCTAGGCCACCCATGGCTTTACTCCATGAAACTTTTCCCTTAGGTTGTGCATAAATGCTTGAAGTTCCTTTTTGATAATAAGATATTTAGTGTTCACCATAGTGGCTTTAACCCCTTGTCATCTAAAGGAGACTTTTCCATAGATTCCTTTTGGCCCGAGCCCATGGAACCTATCAAGCCATGAGAAGACTTATTTTTCTTGTCCTATCAAAAGTTCAAGGCAAAGAAGATAGCCGAGTTATCTCTTCAAAACATGTCCCCATCCACCTCTGAGCCCACTATCCTTGACAAAACCATGCTTGAACCTAAACAATATCAAAACAACCAAGACCAACCTAAAACAAAATCCTTACATACTTCTTACAAGTGACCAAGAAACAATGAAACAAACTCTACCACACCTCCTAGAATAAAACAAGTTTATAGAGTCAAATAGAAAGAGGTTGAACAACCCCCCACGGCTCCTTAGGTTCCCCCCCCTAGGAAAGAAAGAAACCTATGGTTGATCAACCCACTCCTATACAACTTGAAAACAAAACTAAAAGAAACATAGGTGCTAAGGAGCGTAGATGTAGACATCATGCCCTTGATTGTAAGTTCCATGATGAATTAAAAGAAAATAAAGATCCAAACTTGACTGAAGTAACACATGATGTTCTTCCTCCCTAATCACAACAAGAAATTTCCATGCATCCTCCACTACAAGATTTGAACTCTAGTATGGATATTATCCATTGACCTCCTATTGTGATCAACTTACATGATGATGACAAGGATTCCAAAATTGATGAAGAGGTGCATAATGAATTGAACACATTGTTTTCCAATTCCATGAGCTTAAACGAAAATCTTCAAAACCTAGTGCTTCCCCTAGTTTGACACTTTCTCTTGTTCGTTTGGCTAGCCGCCCACCTTCAATTTACATAGAACGTGATTGGGAGGCACATGAATTGCTCATAGGTTGACTCACATTTTCCTTACTAGTCTTTTACATTATTTATTTTTTCATTTTTCTTTGTGTGATTGCATGTGGGTAATTTGATCCCTTGTAACATTCTATTTTCTCTCTCTTTTTGAGATTCCTCTATTTGTACCTTCATTCTTCTCTATGTCATGCAACACTTTAAATTTTTCATATTTATCTTTTCTCTTGTGTTTTCATTTTGGGGATGACACAAGGAATTGAGACATTCATGTCTCCTTCATGTTGACCCAAAAGGCTTTGTTTTCTTTTTCCTTTTCATTTCATCTTTATCTATGTCCTATTTTTTTCCTTTGGTGGATGACACAAGGCGTTGAGACATCTTATGTATCTTCCATGTTGACCCAAAAGGTTTTCTTTTTTTTTTTCACTCTCTTTGTGTCATTCTTCTAGTTCTATATGTATTTGGGGAATGATGACAGTTCCAAGCTCTCTAAAAATAATTGTAGTAAACAACATACTGACTCCAAATCCATAGATCCCTTATGTGTTTGGTTTTTTCCTTTCGGGAGAAACCCCTCTCACTTTTCTTTTCTCCCACATAATGTAGCCTTGCTCAGAAACATATGACTTGGCATAGGGCTTTCCAAGTTGCCTCTCATGTATTTCTTCTTGTTAGAATTTTTCATTTGCTACTTTAAAGTAATTTCTCACAACATGTTGTTTAAAAATTCCTTTAAAGTGGGGGCATACATTAGTATTATATCTTTTGCATTTTTCCTTTTCATGGTTCTTAGTGCAACCTTCTTGTTTCATATGATGCGTTTTTTGCTTTGTGGATGAAATTGGGTGTGATGTCCTTCATGATTGTGATTTCTCTTAACATATTATATTCATCTTAGTGGATTGATGTGACACACTACATCCCCTAAGTTGTGAATCTTCTATTCCTTGATTGGTCATCTCTTGGAGACATTAGGCATAATGCTCCCTAAGTTAAAGACCTCGCATGAACTAAGCAAGACTCCTTTGAAAATTTCCTATGTTGAATTTATTCCCACCTTGCATAACATAGCTTGCATGCCTATGGACCCATCCTATTTTTTAATGAGCTCCAAGCATACAAATTTTTGCTTGTCTCATGACGCTCAAAAACTAGATCATTTTTATTTTTGTGGTGCCTTATTAAAGTTATGAGGAGGTATAACTTAGGTATGGTTTTCATGGGAAGCCCAACCAACAACATGACTTTCCCCATATCCACCTGCATGTGTGTGAGTAATACAAGCCATGAGTGTATGTTTATCACCTCTTTTCGGACTTCTCACCTGGCAGACATCTATGAGTTTTGTCACCTCAAAGTGAGTATGCATTTTTCTTGGACAAAAAACCTAGATCCGATCCACATCATGTTGGAAAAATGGTCAAAGCTCATTTTGGATTTCTCCTTAGTTTCTCTTTCTCATCTTTGGAATTGTATGCTTGGCCTTGTTATTACACTTTATATCATTTTCATGTGTGTTCCATTTTACTTATAATTTTTTGCCATGAGATCTTGATCCTGGGGCTTGATCATCCCTCTTGATCATTTCCATCTCATCTTTCTAGAATTGGTGCATTGGAATCCCCCTTGATTTGTATTTGGCTACTTTAGTGTGAGTTTGAAGTAGGTTAATCCTCTCACTAAAGTGGGGGCTAAATTTAATGCCAAAAAAAAAGTCCTTAGCCTTTTCCACGCTTTTTTAGCTCCTTCTTGTGGATTTTGGTTCAATTTGTCCTTTATTTAGTGTTGTAGTGTGGATAACACATTCATATTAGGTCTTGGGCCCTTGTGAACTAATGTACTTTAATGATTCCTTGTAACAGTGTTATAAAGTGTTGCAATACACTTTCACACTTTTCTAGGATTTCTAAGCATAATTAACACTCTTTTCATCATAATAGCCTTGCCTTATTTGGTGTGTTGTAACATTTTGTATCACACTTTCACATTCCTATAGGCTTTTCATTAATAATTGGTCTCTCTTATGCTTTAATTGGACCTTTTTCAAATCCACAAGCCTTATTTTGGTGTATTTTTTAGGATAATCTTGACAAATGGCATTTAAAACATGAAATCCCTTAAAACCCACCTTAAATTCCTATGGTGGGACTCATTCACCATTCTAGGCAAATGTGTCCCCTTAGGTGGGACCTATTCACCATTCTAGGCGAATGAGTCCCCTTAGGTGGGACCCATTCACCTAAGATGGCGAATGAGTCCCCCTCAATTCAAAAATCAAATTTAATTTAAATCTTTGGTAGGATTTTATTCTCCAAGATCCAATGTGGGCTTGTAGTGTTATAATTTTAGGAATTCTTGCATAATTGGGTATAAATACAAGGTTATTTCACTCATTTTAATCCTAAGCATCTAAGCATTCTAAGACTTTTGTGAGAGCATTCCTAATAGAAATTTCAGTTAACAAGAGCATTCAAGGTCTTCAATGATAGATTATCAAGATTTCACTTGAGTTTTATGTAGATTATCAATATTTGAGTTAAAAACATATGAGATGAAACCATAATCATTTCAAATCATATCAAAGTGCACATACCATGATTAAATTTAAAAAAGTTACAGCTAATACTGGTGAGTCAGGAGAAACTTCAACTTTAAAAAACAAGGCCAATTACGCTAGAAGACTTGTGGATCAGGCCAACATTTGGTGGAAGAGGAAGAAAGATGACTAGAACTCTAGAGGCCCACCATAATAGATTTCAGTATTCAACAATGAGAGAAAAAGAGAGAGTTGATATCATGTATCAAAACATTAAGCATGCATTCTTCCAGCCAGCGAAGAAGTAGATGATTACTTTGGTTCATTTTCATTTGCATAACCATATCATGGCGTGGGAATCAAGAAGACCAAGGATGTCTAGTTTTATGTGGAGGTAATGGATGTGGTCCAAACTTTAGGAGGGGCAAGAAGGTCAATGTATGATCCTGATGAAATTGAAGAAGAACAACAAGAGAGGGACATGACTGCAAAAAAAGATTCAAATCACATCAACCATGTGGTACAAATGATTAAATCCCAGAGAAGATGTGTAGCAATGAAAGAGTTTAAAAAGGTACAGAGAGCTACACTGGTGACTCAGGAGAAAATTCAACTTTAAAAAAGAAGCCAATTAGGGTCACAAACATGTGGATCAGGCCAAAATTTGGTGGAAGAGGATGAAAAATGACTGGAACTCTAGAGGACCACCATAACGGATTTCAGTAGTCAACCATGAGAGCAGAAGAGAGAGTTGATACCATGTATCAAAACATTAAGCATGCATTCTTATAGCTAGAGGAGAAGGAGATGATTACTTTTCTTCATTTTCATTTGCATAACCATATCATGGCATGAGAACCAAGAAGACCAAGGATGTCCAGTTTTATGTGGAGGTAATGGATGTGGTCCAAACTTTAGGAGGGGCAAGAAGGTCAATGTATGATCCTGATGAAATTGAGGAAGAACGGCAAGAGAGGGACAAGACTACAGAAACACAAAACATTTAAGAGAGTTATGGGAGTAGCCTCATCTAAAAGATTAGATTACATAATCATGGACTGTAGAAACACAAAACATGTAAAAAGGAAAGATGCTAAAAATGTAGACTAATTATATCTCGCAAATGAGATCATGCTATCCATAATGCATGCACTCATTTTAAGGCATTAAAAAAAATAGAGATATGGTCTCCCCACTAAAATGCAAACATACATAGTAACCAGGGATTAAATTCCAATAACAATTCTCTCAAAAACATATGATGATAAAAAAAATTAGCTTTGAATTAACAAGGATAAGGACAAGAACTTACAATTCACCTCTATATGTAGAAGGGCGCTTCACTTGAGCACCCCCCATGTAGCTCTCTTGCCTTCCTCTCTTCATTTATATGAGCACCAGTCTCACCTTAAGCTGCTCTTGCAAAAACAAAAATACAATTAGTCTAGGTTTCTTGTTTCTACAACCCCCTCCTCGCCCTTCCCTTACAATCACAAAAAGCATGAATCCTTCACATAAAAAGCCCCAAATTCTTAACGGTCAAAATGGATATAAATTCAAAACCCAATTAAAAAAAAATCTCAAACACCAAAATTAAGATTAGGCTCCTCTAAAACCCAAGAAGAAAAAGAAAAAAATAATCACATAAAATTGAAGCTTCTAGAGCAAAATTATTCAACCACATATTTGTGTCCAGAGGTCAAGAGATCGAGACTCGTGGAGCTTGTTTCATTTCCACTACCTTGTCGCACATTTTTTTCTTTCTTTAATAGATCTTCGCAAGCTTAATGGCAGATTAAAAATAAATGCTTTCATTGAAACCACAACTATTAGTAAAGCCTTCTTAAAAAGGAGCACCAATTTAAAAAATATACATGCAAGGCCTTTCAAGGCTTAAATAGACTAGCCTTTGCGCTTTCCATAAACAAATAGAGGGTACTGCAATATAATACAAAAGAAAATAAAAATAAAAGTAAATTGTGAACCAAGATGAGCACCAAAAACGTTGTTTTGAAGCACATAAATCCGTTGTTCAAAAAAATTTCAACCTTCACCCATCTGTTGCAACGAAAATCAATCACAATTCCATCAAATCCATGAAATACTAAGGCATAAACATATCCTCGTCCTCCTATTGCTCCTCCTCCTTAAGGATTTGTCAAGCGAGTAAGAGAGCTATGGGAGAAGCCTCATCTAAAATATTTTGAACTAGAGTTTGATATACGATTTAGAGAGCTTGGTTTTCATGGAGTTCCTTTCAAAGCCTCTTCTTTTATTGTTCCTACGCTAAAATTTTTGGTAGAGTTGGTGGAATTACCTTTCTTAGTAATTGCTATTAGTGAGATTGAGAATTGTTAACCTTGAGAGAGTAGGACTTGGGCAAAGGGAATTTGATATGGCTATTGTTTTCAAAGACTTCAAGCAGGATGTACTCTGAATGTATGCCATTCCTCAATCTTCACTTGATGGCATCAAGGAATGGATGAACTTCGTGGATATAAAGTATTATGAAAGAAAAATGAACTTGAACTAGTGGTCAGTTTTGAAGACTATTACTAATGATCTAGATAAATTTATTGAAGATGGTGGTTGGGAATTTTTGAATATGGAAGCTAGTGATTTTGATTCTAATAATTCAAAAGATTCAGATCAAGGATATGAACCCTTTGATGTAGAAGATGAATCAAAATCACATTTCATGTAGCCACCATCAAGAGTGTTACAAGCCAAAAAAGATGGAGGGAATTCTTATTTAAGGATAATTTTCAAAGTTGTAGGTATTGACTTTAATGCCAACTAAAATGGTGACATTGAAATTCCCTAGCAGTATATATGTTAAGGAAATTTCCTTTAGATGCGAGGATTTAAAGCACATCAACCATGTGGTACAAATGATCAAATCCCAGAGACGATCTATAGCAATCAAAGATTTTGAAAAGGCGGAGAGAGCTACACTGGTGACTCGGGAGAAACTTCAACTTTCAAAAACAAAGCCAATTAGGTTGGTAGACATGTGGATCAGGCCAACATTTCCTAGAAGAGGATGAAAGATGACAGGAAATCTAGAGGCCCACCATAATGGATTTTGGTATTCAACCATGAGAGAAGAAGAGAGAGTTGATTTCACGTATCAAAACATTAAGCATGCATTCTTCCAGCCAGCAGAGAAGGATATGATTACTTTGCTTCATTTTCATTTGCATAACCATATCATGGTGTGGGAACCAAGAAGATCAAGGATGTCCAATTTTATGTGGAGATAATGGATGTGGTCAAAACTTTAGGAGGGGCAAGAAGTTCAATGTATGATCCTGATGAAATTGAGGAAGAACAACAAGAGAGGGACAAGACTACAAAAACACAAAACATATAAGATAGCTATTGGAGTAGCCTCATCTAAAATAGTACATTACATAATCATGGATTGTAGAAACACAAAACATGTAAAAATAGAGATATAGTCTCCCAACTAAAATACAAGCATACATAGTAACCAGGGATTAAATTCCTTTAATAGTTCTCTCAAAAACATACGATGATAAAACAATTAGATTTGAATTAAAAAGGACAAGGACAAGAACTTATTATTTTCCGCTAGATGTAGAAGGGTGCTTCACTTGAGAACCCCCCATGTAGCTCTCCTCCCTTCCTCTATTAATTTATATGACCACCAGTCTCACCTCAAGCTACTCTTGCACAATATATATATATATCATATTCATTACAATTAGTCTAGGTTTTTTGTTTCTACAACCCCCTCCTCCTCATTCCCTTACAATCAGAAACATCATGAATCCTTCACAAACAAAATACAAAACTCTCAACAATCAAAATGGATATAAATTAAAAAACACAAAATACTCAAACACTAAAATTAAGATCAGGCTCCTCTAAAACCCAAGAAAAAAAAAGAAAAAAAGAATCACATAAAATTGAAGCTTCTAGAAAAAAATTATTTGACCACATATTTGTGTCCAGAGGTCAAGAGATCAAGACTCCCGAAGCTTATTTCATTTTCACTATGTTGTCTCCCATTTTTTTCTTTCTTTAATAGATCCTCACAAGCTTAATGGAAGATGAAAAATAAATGGTTTCATTGAAACCCTAACTATTAGCAAAGCCTTCTTAAAAAGGAGGATCAATTTAAAACATATACTTGCAAGGATTTTCAGGGCATAAATAGACTAGCCTCTGCACTAAACACTTTCCAAAAACAAATAGAGGACATTGCAATGTAATAGAAAATAAAATAAAATAAAAAATTAAATTGTGAACCAAGACAAGCACAAAAAGATGTTGTTAAAAAAAAATTGAACCTTCGTCAATCCATTGCACTGAAAAATCAATCACAATTCCATCAAATCCATGAAATACTAAGGCTTAAACATATCCTCATCCTCCTACTGCTCCTCCTCCTTAAGGATTAGTCAAGTGAGTAAGAGAGCTATGGGAGCAGTCTCATCTAAAAGATTTTGGTATTCAACCATGAGAGTAGAAGAGAGAGTTGATATCATGTATCAAAACATTAAGCATGCATCCTTCCACCCAGCAAAGAAGGAGATGATTAATTTTCTTCATTTTCATTTGCATAACCATATCATGGCATGGGAACAAGAATACCAAGGAAGTCTAGTTTTATGTGGAGGTAATGGATGTGGTGCAAACATTAGGAGGGGCAAGAAGGTCAAAATATGATCCTGATTAAATTGAGGAAGAAGGGCAAGAGAGTGACAAGACTGCATAAATAGAAAACATGTAAGAGAGCTATGGGAGAAACCTCATCTAAAAGATTAGATTACATAATCATGGATTGCAGAAACACAAAACATGTAAAAAAGGAAAGATGCTAAAACTATAGACTGATTATATCCTGCAAATAAGATCATGCTATCCATAATGCACACTCCCATTTTAAGGCATTAAAAAAAAAATAGAGATATGGTCTCCCCACTAAAATACACGCATACATAGTAACCAGGGATTAAATTCCTTTAACAGTTCTCTCAAAAACATACGATAATAAAAAAATTAGCTTTGAATTAACAAGGATAAGGACAAGAACTCACGATTCACTTCTAGATGTAGAAGGTTGCTTCACTTGAGCACCCCCCATGTAGCTCTCCTCCCTTCCTCTCTTCATTTATATGAACACCAGTCTCACCTCAAGCCGCTCTTGCAAAAAAAAAAAAAAATCATATTCATTACAATTAGTTTAGGTTTCTTGTTTCTACAACCCCCTCCTCCTCCTTCCCTTACAATCACAAAAAGCATGAATCCTTCATAGACAAAACCCCAAATTATCAACAGTCAAAATGGATATAAATTAAAAACACAAAATACTCAAACACCAAAATTAAGATCAAGCTCCTCTAAAACCCAAGTAGAAAAAGCAAAAAAGAATCACATAAAATTGAAGCTTCTAGAACAAAAGTATTCAACCACATATTTGTGTCTAGAGGTCAAGAGATCGAGACTCGTAGAGCTTATTTCATTTTCACTACCTTGTCTTGAATTTTTTTTCTTTCTTTAAAAAATCCTCATAAGCTTAATGGAAGATTAAAAATAAATGCTTTCATTGAAACCCCAACTATTGCTAAAGCCTTCTTAAAAAGGAGCATCAATTTAAAACATACACATGCAAGGCCTTTCAGGGCTTAAATAGACTAGACATCAAAGCAATAAATAAGCATGAAAATCGAAAGTATTCAATCAAGCTCCTCTAAAACCCAAGAAGAAAAAGCAAAAAAGAATCACATAAAATTGAAGCTTCTAGAACAAAAGTATTCGACCACATATTTGTGTCTAGAGGTCAAGAGATCGAGACTCGCGGAGAGCTTATTTCATTTTCACTACCTTGTCTTGAATTTTTTTTCTTTCTTTAACAAATCCTCATAAGCTTAATGGAAGATTAAAAATAAATGCTTTCATTGAAACCCCAACTATTGCTAAAGCCTTCTTAAAAAGGAGCATCAATTTAAAACATACACATGCAAGGCCCTTCAGGGCTTAAATAGACTAGACATCAAAGCAATAAATAAGCATGAAAATCGATAAAGCAATTGAACACTGAAGATGGTATGCAAGTTACAATGTATCTGCTCCATTATATTGCTCAAAATATAAACATGCATAACATGAGTTCTATTGATATGAATAAGTGGATGAGATATTCTAGTATCTATTCTAATGAATTGAAATGATGATGATATGATGATCAAAATTGGACCTTGGTTTCCCTATTTGTACAGGAAGCAACAAGCTTTAGGTTTGTTCACAAAAGTTGCACTGTTCCTTAACTAAACCATAATTAAGCATAACATAGAAACTTAAAAAGATAGGTCCATTCTAATTATTTCCAAACATTAAATAATAATTATGTTTGTTGATAGGTAGAAGATTTTGATGAATCACATACTAATAACCAAGATCCAACTGGGTTATTAAGATTTGGATGGGATGATCCAAACCATACCAAGGAGAAAAGAGCAAGTTTGAAGAGAACACTTGGAAGTGTTTCACACCGGCTCAAGGTACAATCCAACTTGGTTATGACACTGATAGAAATCCAAATTTTCATGAACTATCCATACCCAAATGTTGCATCACAATCTATTCTTCCTGCACATAAAAATGCCACATATTAACCCCTTCTAAATAAAACTCAAAATACCTTGAAACAATGAGTCCCCTATATTAATAAGTAAGTAGGAAGTCTATAGGGCATAGTTTGATTTTATAGAAGGATTCTCATGAAAGGAATCTTCAATTGAAAATGAGTGATTTGTTTGAGATTGCAGTTGATGGTGCAATATCCAGTCCTAAAGGCAGTTAGCAAAGCAGTAAATGTGCAAGAAAATCAAATTGTACACAACAAACAATTCACAATGTTATCTTACATAATGTCTTAATTTTGAAGAAAAAAATCTCATTGTATCTTGATGAAAGTAGTGACCTTAATGGTCAATCACTAGAAACCATGATTTTAAAATATGGTATTGTGCTTATGGAGGCAACATTTTAAGCAAGGTGATGAGTGGTGGTTTGGAACAATGGCAGGTATGAAGGACTTGATTTATAAGCATACTATGTAGTCTAGCTTAAGACAAAGTTCTTAGAAGAGATTGAAGGTGGATTACAAAACTCAAGGGTTACCATGATAAATATTAAAGCAAAGACTGAGATCTATTTAAAAGACACTATCATGAAGATATTAAAGATTTCAAATGCAAAACCCTAGCAGTTTGAGTAGTGTGAAAGAGGACAGTGTGCTAGAGAAAATTTGGGAGATCTCCACATTATCTAATCATGCGAAAATACATCATTTATAATTTTTTAAAATTAAAATAAATTATTTTGGGTATGTGTAGGATCATGATGGGCCAAAAAGTGGTGATATCTAAGTGATATGATGGCCCATGTGGCTAACAATTGTTTTTACCCAAAATTGTTGAAACGAAAAGGGTTTTTAAAGGAGATTCTCAGCTTTCCACCAATATAAATTATGCTTTACTTTGAATTTAATAAATAATTATTATTCATTTTCAATTTGAATTATGACTAAAGTCTTGATTGATAGGTTGATTGAAAAACATCTACAACTTTCAAACGGTATCAAATTTTTGAATCTGAAACATGCATCACATTCTATGCTTCGCATACTATAGAATTTAAAAACAGAATGAATTTCATGATTTTTTTACCAAGTTAAGGTGGTTAGACATTCGAGTTTTTATATTTTTTAAAATTTGTAATTAAAAAATCATAATTAATTATTTACTTCAAAAAAAATTACAAAAAAATATGCATCACATCGAGACATGAGTCCCCTACATTTATCTAAAGTCTTATAAAAAATATTATCATTTTATTATGTTAGGGTGGTCAGACAAACACCTACTTCTTATTTTTTCCTTGAAATATAAATACTGCTGCATTGAAATTTCAAATTTTCACCAAATAGATTTTATTTTTAAAAAGTAAACCTAGTATTTGAGAAACTACATTCAGTTTGCTACAGATTCTATTCTTACATATTTTTGAAATAATATAGATAACTTATTCAAAATTTTACATCAAGCTGTCTAACTCTGATTTTTCTGAATTTATTGCCACTTAAGGGCCTGTTTTTTCCATGATCATCCTACACATACCCTTCTAAACCCTATATAGGACACATTGATCTTCAAAAGCATCTAATTTATTTTTTTAAATTAAAAGAAGTCATTCTAAACCCTATATAGGATACATTGATACTTCAAAAGAATCTAAAGGAATTTGAGATTATGCAAACATATGTCAATTAAATACTTGGATTAAAAATAGTAGCACGAACATTGTAACCCTTGTTGATCAAAGATAGAATTAATAAACAACAATGAATCATATGCCTCCTATCACGCACATCTCATTACCATTCTCTGTCATTCTTTACCGAAACACTTCTCCATTTTGGTGGGCTACACCTAAAAATAAGGTTTCAACAAAGGTTTTATTGTATGTTTATTAAAAAGAAAACTCCATTTTGGCGAGCTATGCTTGAAAATAAGATTTCGAAAAAAAAATTAAAGTATGTTTATTAGATTTTTAGAGTATTTTGGCGAGCTATATTCTTGATTCCTTAAATGATTTATTCAAATGGGTTGTGACTGACGTGATTTGCTACCACAATTATTGTACTACCGCCGTCTCTTATTATACCCTGTGCATTATGGTGGCATTTTTCCCTTCCCTTCTGCTATTTACCAAACTACCACCTTGCTCAAGGCTTCTTAGTGTGGGGCTGCAGTGTATACCGCTCTATCACATATGTTTCTCACCTTCCTAGTGGTATAGCGGTGTATGATTTTGATCATTACCTGAAGAGTGTCGATGAGACAATCTTCTTTGTCTTACCGATATTTCAATGTCTCATCGACATTAGATCTTATGTTCCTTTGATGTCGATTGCCAATGTTGATGAGACAAGTTAATATCTCTTGCCGATATGCCACTATCTCATCGATATTTTCCTTTGGCGGTATTTCTTTATATATCGGTTTAACTCTTCCATGCCGGGGAGACTCATGATTATCACTGTGATATGGCAGTATTTTTTCCTTCTCTTCAACTATTTACCACACTACCACCCTGCTCAAGGCTTCTTGTTGCAAGGTTGCAGCGTATACCACTCTACTGCATATGTTTCTCACCCTCCTAACAGTCTAGCAGTGTATGCTTTTGATCAATACTTGAAAAGTGTCGATGAGACAATCTTATTTGTCTTACTGATATCTCAATGTCTCATCGACATTACTTTGCTATATCCAAGAGTTGTGTTTCATCGAGCACTTGTAGATATACCTTGTCAATGTGACATAAGTGATTCTCTCCTCGATATGCCCGTATCTTGTTGACATTTCATGGTTTTACATCGTCGATGAGACATATAAATAAGTCTCTTTGACATAGGGGTGTCTAAACCGACACTAAACCCGAAGCTAAACTCAAAGCTAAAGTCGGGAGCTAAAAGTGTTGCTAAACTCGAATCCAAACTCAGAGCCAAAGGCGAGAGTAATGGAAACACCACACTCAAATTCAATATCGATGCTAAAGTCATTGATAATTCCCACCTAAATTAGCGTTGACTAGTCCTGATCGGCATAAATAAATGCCAAAAATAGTACCATCTCGATAAATAGCACCGACATTTTAAAAAATTAGCGAAATATACATTAAAACATTGGGTGGAAGCAAAAAGCGAAGCAAAAAATGGAGCAAATCATAGGGATTTGTTGTAGTGTCAAGACCCTCAATGCTTGCATCTTCTTTCACCAAGATACCTTTGTCACTAATAGGAGAGGTATCAGGAGAAGAAAAATTATGATTTTTATGATTGTCTACACTTACATCCTCTTATATCATAGCATCCTCACCAATACGCAATGTAATATTAAGGATTGTTTCAATGGTTTGATCCGCTTTCTCTAATATTTTCTCATAACTATGAAAGATAGTAGAAAGATGACAACATGTTTCTTAATGACCTCATTGTTGCATTCTAAATTGAACTCATAAGAGGGGATGTTGTACTTATGCAATCCATTTTTAACCATATCAAAGTTGCATCTCTTAAAAGAAAACGCGTTATGATGGAAAAGTAAAGAAATTGCAGTCCAATGATCTAAAATGAAATATTTAAATGCAATTTTCAGATTTGAGACAAGGTAATTTACTGATTACACTATGCAACAACCATAAAGATGAAATGTTGTAAATGAAACATTGGAATTAAGCAATGCATGAAATGGAGCACTTTAAGCTAGATTTAGTGAAATGCATGTAAAAGAAACTCAACCAACTGAAACAGATAGTTAATGGTAGCAAAAAAAAGTGCATAAAGAAGGTTTTTAATGTTATAAAAGGTAGTTTCAGGGTTGTATTGGGACTGATTCGCCCAAGGTAACAAATGAGTCGTAGTAGGGACTTTTTGAAAAATTTCAGAGATTTTTTAATGATTTTTATGTTTTTGAGTTTGTATGATGTGTAACCTAAGTGCAAATTTTGTTTTCAGATGGTTTGTAATGATTTGAGATGCAAAAATGCAACCTATATGTACTTTCACTAATGCAAAAATTTAGAAACCCAAGATGCCAATCAACTAATGTGAACCCTAATGCAAAGTCAATGATATCTAAGATGATGATGGACTCCAAATCATTAAAGAAGGTATTATAAATGCATGTTCACCAAAATGTAACCTCAAAGATAATAAACCCTACCTTGGAGGAATAGAGCACAAGGATAGGGTTCCTATTTCACACTTGTTACATTCAAGGACACCTTAGAGATCTCAATCGAATGAAGAGTGCAGGCAGAGATCTAACAATAAGGTATCTTAGGGTATGTTTAGAGATTAATTAAGACTGAATGAGGGGTTCACCACCAAGTTTAAACTTGGAAAAGAAAATGAAATTCAAGATGAAATGCAAAACCCTAATATGATGCAAACATGATTTAAATGACCTAGAAATACAAATGGAACAAAACAAAAAAACTACAAAGTAGAATGTGCACACTTGGAAATGTGAAGATGACTAGAAGGATCTTTGAAATGCTAGAAATTTTGACTTTTTAACTTAGTGGGACTCATTTGCCATTTTGGGCGAATCAGTCCCAGTTCTAGATTTTTGCACAAGAGCAGATTTTAGACAAAAGGGTATCTAAATCTACAAATATTTTTGAAAAACACCTACAATGGGACTCATTCACCACTTGCAGTTAATAAGTCTAGTTTAAATTTTTTGGAACTTCAAAGTTCTAATCTACACCTCTAAGTCTACTCAATTTTCTTCTCCACGTTTTCAGATCGGAAACTTTAATTTTGGGGTTGTAGATGACCTTTTAATGAATATTATGACCTTGCAAATGGGGAGACAACTCAAACAAGCTTGTAACCTAATATTCAATGATCTTTCAAGCTCTAAGAAAACTAGATCTGCAATCAAACATGTAAAGAAGAGAAAACTTGTTGATTGTTAGTGAATAATGGTTTGCCTTGGTCAAACCCCTTTTAGGTAATTAAACCAAATGATGAAACAATGAAACAAGGACATAAAGTATGAAACATAGGATAGGAAACATGAACAATGATACCTTGAATTATGTCTTGTAAATGATGTCTTATAAATCTGCAACTCAACATGAAATGGCCATGAAGGATGTAGATCTTGATCTTAACAATAGGAGTGGAACAATGCTTGATCTTGGATCTTCAATGCTACATCACAACACTAGCTCAATAACATGCTTGATGCTTGATATGCATGAAATGATGATGGATCTTGAATTACTACAATAATTGATGGAGAAGTTTTTCCTTGAATGCCTTAGAAATGATCTTTAATGCCCTCCTGATGATCTTGTGAAGTATTGGAATGATTTAAATCTTGCTTGCTTGACTTGATATCATGAATGCATGATGAAATAATGATTTGTTTGATCCCCAAGGCTGACATAGAACAAATTTGAACTTAAAACCCAATTTTTCCCATTCAAACCTTGAAAATAGGCCAAATGAGACTCATTCACCATTCTGGGTGAATGGAACTCATTTGCCCAAAGTGGTGAATGGTCCCACAGGGGTTATTTTGAACTTAAAACCCATATTTTCCCATTCAAACCTTGAAAATAGACTAAATGAGACTCATTCATCATTTTGGTCAAATGGGACTCATTTTCCCAAAGTGGTAAATGGGTCCCACAAGGGTTATTTTGCTTGCTAAAATGTCAGGGAGTGTGCAATTTAAGTTTATATGTTAATATTATTGGGTTTTTTATTAAAATATTCCTTGGTATGCACAATATGGGGTTATAGGGGCCTACTAATGATGATATAAAGGTCATAAATGCAATAGGGCTCAAAATACATTGTGAAAGTGTGAATAAATGGACTTTACAACACTAAATTAAGCACAATTGGGTCTATTTAGGTTATAAGGGCCCTAAATCCCATGTGAATGTGTAAAACACATTACAACACTAGATTAGGTGGGTAAAAGCACAAACCTGTGTCACACTTTGGGCCAAATAAATAGTTCTAAGCAAACTATTTTCGGCCAAAAACGTTTCGGCTGAAACCATGTGGTGTATGCGTGGTACACAAGGTTTCGGTTGAAACCAATAAAATAATTTTTTTTCCTTTGCAACTTTGAAATTAACTTTCAAATTGGCTTCTTTTTATATGTGTGGTTTCTATCGGAAGGGTTTCGACTGAAACCCTTTCAATAGAAACTGTCTAGTTGGCAGCCAACTCAATTTTTTTCATAATTTTCTGAAACTTTCAAATTTAACTAAGTATTTCTTCACTTAGAATGATTTTTTTTATTAAAAAAAACACCCTTTTGTAGAGCTCGGAGTGGTGAATCCAAATATATATAAAAAAATCATATTTTGATTATTTTAATATATTTTATTTTTAATATAATGCAAGTAGGTTGTTAAAATTAAAAAAGAGGCTGATTAGAAATTTTTTAAAAATAGCAAAAAATATTTTAAAAAATTAAAAATTATATGGGGCAGAAGAGGAGAGAGTCTTCTTCAAAAGGGTATAATTTTTTATTTTGAAAATGATTAAAAAATTTGACAATAGTTGACAGTCCATGGAAATTGTCAAATTCTGACAAGTCTGACTTTAAAACATTATTACAAGAAAAATATACATCAAAATTTTATTTTTTTTCCATGCACACGATATTGAAGTTACCTATTTGGAGAAAACAAATTAGGGAGAAATGAAGTTTTTTTCAATTTTTTTCTTGATGGTGTGTGAAGTCACTCTTTTATGAAATTTTCAGCATTCTAAATTCTATCATTAAATTGATAAAATTATAATGAAAACAATTTTTAAAAATTGTGAAAAAATTACAAGAATAAACTTCATCAAATGTTCTACATTTCATTAGTTTACACCATTTTGAAATTCAAAACATAAAGACCACTTTTATGTGGTCGAAGTTCATAATGTTTTTTGTTATTGGTCAATTCTTTTATAAAGTGTGACATAGGTTTGTGCTTTTACCCAAGTCCACTTAATTTACAAGCCTTCTAAATTTAATGTGAAGGTGTCAATAAATACACTTTACAACATTAAATTAAGGAAAAGTTAAGATTATTTAGCTTAGAAGGGCCCAAAACCTAACGTGGATGTGTAAAACTCATCACAACACTAGATCAAGGCGATATCAAGTCCAATAGTTATTCCCAAATAAAGCAAGGAAAAGGTGTATACTTTTTCTTTCATTACAAAATCTTCAATCTCATTATACCAACTAAGATTATTAAAAAAAATTCTTCACATGCCCTTTTTCCCTTATGTTTTGGACCCGCTTTGATTAGTGTTTCCTAAATTCAATGTTTAATATACAAATTTCATATTATTATATTAAATAAACTCATGAAAACACCATATTTTTTAGATAGAAGCTAAATAATTAATTAACTATCTAATATCGCCAATTGTCGATACCAAATCCTAGGCTAGTCTTTAAACATGGTTTCAATGTTTCATTAAGAATTGGCAATAAAGTTTGAGATTGGATTATTATATTTATTAATCTTGATATGGTTCATAAGGCACAACACTTGTTGAAGGTTTTGCAAATGGGGTTGCAAGCTAAGTGGGTGTAACCTTGGGGAAAACTTTGTAGTTAAGCACACTTGAGTTGGAGTAGTACTGGGATGGGTGGCCTCTCGGGATGGCCCAGTGCTTCACCTATGTGAGCATCACCTAGATGAAATGAGTGCTAAGTGGACCATTCATTATCATGAGAGATGGGTTCTTGTGAACCACTACTCATGAAACATGGGTCAATGAGTTTGACTCAAAAACTACACGGTTGAATCTTGATAGCAATATCATAATCTTGATATTTCAAAAATAATTATCTCAACATTTACTTTTGGTAAGAAAAAACTAACTATACATCCCAAAGATGTAGTTGGAATAAAAAAATTGATGCAAAAATTATACATTTATCCCACTCTAAAAATTTATATGTTTAAGGGAGTTAAATCACAAATTATGTATAATAAATTAATGTGTTATAACAAATACTAATAATATAATTAATATGTTAATATTATATGATTGATTATAATAATTAATATAAGTATAATTATATTGTATTTAATTAATATAATAATATATAAATATGGTTTGATTAATATATTAATTCACATAAAACATTATATTAAAAAAAATTAAAATTATTGTAAAAGGAGGACAAAACAAAATAATATTATCATAACAAATAAAAGTGAAGGGTTTGATGTTTTGACATAGAGTACACCAACAAATATGAAGTTATCTAGTTAGAGACCTATTTTTTTAAGGGCATCCACCAAACTTCCACACTTGACATACATGTAATGAAGCTTATTCTACATGCAACAAATACAAATTGATTATAAAGAATGAATAAGCGTCTTTTTTTCTCTTATTAAAATATATTATTGTAATTCTAATTCTAATAATATTTCAAAAATAAATACTATTACACTACTTAAAATTTATTCATTTAATAGTCAAATTAGTATGTTTATATAAACATATTATTAAATTAATATGCCACATAATTTGTATTCAATTATCATATCAAACAACCATGCATAATCAACTTCCATTGCACTTTCCTAGAACTAACTTATAAACACCTTTATATTGGTTATACTACAAAAATAGATATTATTATACCACACTCTATTAAACTAATCAAATTTCAAAGACATAAGAAAATCTTGGCCAAAAATAATATGATTAATCAAAAAAATCTCTTCATTCTAATTATCCATCATAATAGTCTATTAACTAAATACAAAGAAATTATGTTATACAAGGGTTAAGAGTTGTCTAGTACATAATATTTCCTTGTAAATTTATCATCATCTTATAAAAGTTGTACATGAAAGGATAATTAATTGACACATTCCTACCATGGCCTTGAGTATGAAAGGCAGTTGATGATTTATTTATATTCAAATCAAATCTTTGTTATTTAGAGTGGTATAGTAGTTAAAGATTAACCACCAAGCCTCTTCTACGGCTCAATCTTATAAGAAACCCTAGTTAGAAAGCATAAAATCAAAAGGGTGATTATAGGATAATGATTGGCCAAATAGTTTCAATAGGGAAAAACACATTTTTACTTAGCCAAGTTCTCAAAATGGATATTCGAATATTTAGAGTGGTATAGTAGTTAAAGATTAACCACCAAGCCTCTTCTACGGCTCAATCTTGAAAGAAACCCTAGTCCTAGTATTCATATTCTATAGTTATTTTAAATGTTAGAAAGCATAAAATCAAAAGGGTGATTATAGGATAATTATTGGCCAAATAGTTTCAATAGGGAAAAACACATGTTTACTTAGCCAAGTTCTCAAAATGGATATTCGAATTTTTGTATGGGTCATAGTGAAAGTTAGTTTTGGTTTGGTAAAACCAATCTAGAATGTATATATTTTAGTAATGGATATCTATATCAATTATAATAGAATGCATATCTATTTTATAAAATAAATATTCATTATTCAATACAAATATCCATTATTCAAAATTAAAACAAATTATTCAAAAGCCAAAAAATAACACTTTAGTAAAATAGGCCTACATTTTGTGTTACTAATTAAAATTTTGATTTTTAATAGGGGTTGAAAATATGATTAAAATATTTACACAATAGATCAAGTATTTTTCTATATTATTCATGAAAATATTAGGTATAATCATTTGAAATTAGTGCATAATTTGTGAAACTTCAAATGATCACAAATTTTGTAGACAAAGTCCTTTGTCAATATCAATTACTACTTTAATATTATAGAATGAGAGATATCATCTCAATTAGAAAATTTATTTGAACTTTTACATTTAGAAGGGTATGAAGCATTTTTACTTGAAGATCTATATATTTCAAAGTATTGTGTCCTATAAATTTAGATTATAATTTTTTCACATGTACACACAAATCCATCAAAGAATAAAATTTATTTAAGTATACATTATCATGGATTGGTTTATATATCCTATTAAGATAATAGTTTGCAATAAAAATTCAAGGGGGTGATCATTTTAGAATGTAGAGATTCATATCATATGACATAATCCTTTATGTGTTCATTTTATTCTTGGGAACATTCAAATAGATTGGAAAAGGTTACTCTAGGTCCATGCTAATGTTGAATTTTTTTTAAGAGAAATATTTTAATATTATTAAATGAAAATATATACCCCTGAGGAAGGGGAAATTACCAATCAATATCACAACCTTTAAGAATGTGTAGAAATGGATTTATTTTGATTAAGGTAAGTGATTTTAACCAAAGCTATGAACTAGAATACATGGGAAGGACCTAGACCCCAATAAAACATAGCTACAAGGGTGAAAAAAATATCTCACAAGAAGAGAGATATAAAGAATTGGTAATAGGGACTATTAGAAATAAAGGCCCTAAGAAATCCAATAGCTGAATAATGAACACAAGAATTACCAAAATATTCAAGAAGGGTTTTTAAGATAAACCTAAACAAGGAGCTCTGGTTTGGATTTTTAACTAGATGGTTCATTTTATGTTTGTTGAAAGAAAAAATCTCATGAAAAGGATAATCCATATGAGTAACTCCTTTGAGGTCCTCAACAAAATCCACAACATTAGGTTTCAAGCCCTTATCTTTAACTTTGTAACATGAACCAAAGGACACACAACACCATTATTATCCATTATTGGATACCCCTTATATTTTCTAGTAAGGGTCACCCCAATGAAGCCCAAATCATTTCCTTCAACATGAGCCAATGAGTATTGAGAAGAAGGAAGCATTATTTTAGATGAAGTATGAAGCTTCTCTTTAAAATACTAGCACAAGTTTGGAAAATGAAAAACTTTATGGAATTGAGATAAAATGAGTGAGAAAGAATCATATTGCCTAATTTTCTCCCAAACACCCAACTTGGATTAAATATTAATAAAATTAGGAAGAAACTTTTCAATATAAAGAAAAAGATAAAACTTGGAATAAAACAACCATTTCATGTCTTTAGTTACCTTTTCAATTTCTAAAAAGGAATTAAGGGAATTATAAATTACTTTAAATATCTTTTCATCCCAATATTCCAGAGGAAGGGTTGGTATCCTCACCCAAGTATGGACCCATTTGATCTTTTCCCATGACACAACCAATCTAGCAATTTATCTTCTCAAATGGAAGTCATATTTACCTAAAAACCAAGGCCAACTAGACAAAACACACTTGCTCTCCTCAAGGGATTGGAAGAACACCTAAAAACACCTTGACACATTGCAATCACCTTGATCTAACCAAAAACCCCATATTTTCAAGGGACAACAATGAAAAACATCAATATTTAGGTGGGGGCCAAAGAACCTTCCAATGGGAGCATTTTCAATTGAAGCAATAGCTTTATTGACCAAGGAATTTAGAATCTGTAAGAAAGATTAAATAGTAGACATAATATCACTAGAAAAAGGAACCAAAATAAAGATGAAAAAACTTACATTATTAGGTTTAAATAAGAAACTTCATACCATATATATAATCTTGGAAATGAAACACTAACTTATGGCAGCTACAAAATAGGATGGGAACAAGGTGACCCAATAAAATATGCCTCCATAAAAGAAAAATTCATTCACTCACATAGAAAATCCTTAAATAGCATCCTAGCTAAAGTAGAGAACTCAACATTCATAGAATCCAAATATTAGACCCCAAGTACAAGAAGTTTATCTTGAGGAAATTATGCATGAGAGAGTAAACCTCTCTATAGACCCAACACAAAAACTTGGGAAGATTCCTAACTAAAAAATTCCTACACAAAGGGAGCATCTTTCAATCTAGTCTCTAAGAAGATGTCAAGAAGGGGCTCATCACATCCGCATGTGAACACTCATCTTAGATGTTGTGGGCCTTATAGTATTGTCCATCCTCATCTTCATCATCCTTTTCCCCACTTGTAGATCATTCAAACCATTCTCTCCCACTCCCTCTTGTGCTCCTAATCTTTATTTTCATTTAAAATTATATAAAGTTATTCATGTAGAAATGTCTTTGTTAATCAAGTGGAACCTACAAAATAGGAGGGGGGAAAGTATACATGATACAAGTTGACAACATAGAGCCGAAATCGATGCCCTCACACATAATCCTCCCATAATTTCCCAACTATAATAGTGCACCTAGCATTCATAGTCTCCAAAGACTCAATCCCAAGAATATGAATTTTAGCTTGAGGATACAATTCTTGAGAGAGAAAACACCTCTATCCTCTAACAAAACAACTATATCCTCTAGAAGGATTTCAAGAAGAATCTCATCATTTTTAACACCCAAACACTCATCACAATCATTATTTCCATCATAGTGTTCACCATCCTCATATTCATCATCCTTTATCCCACTCATGGTGGATTTAAACCTTGCTTTGTGACTCCCTCTCACACTCCAAATCCTACTTTCCATTTAAAATTATAGAAATTTACTCATATATAAATGTATTTACCAATATTTTGGCACCCTTAAAATAGGAGGGGAACAAGCCAACCCAATAAAATCTACCTCCATCTAGAGGAAAAACCCACACCCTCAAGTAGAGAATTATCACAAGGTGACCCAACTAAAATAGGAAACCTTACATTTGTAGCCTCCAAATATGTAACCACAAGAACAAGATGTTTACCCTAGGTACATGTTGACTAAGAGAGAAAACTCCTTTGTAGACCCAATGCAAACCCCTATGAAGACCCCCAAGTAACACTAGACACCTATAGTAAAAATGGTTGGTGTTGAGGCCACCCTTCAATTATACACTGAAATCATGTTGCCATAAGACACATGGGTAATGGATATGTCACAATATAAAAGTATATGGGTGTATGTATGTGTAGTATTTGAGAATTCATCATTCTCTCACCCACTTTGCCTTACATTAAATTTATTTTCTACTTAATATATTTTTAGAATTTAATTTTATATGCCATGCTTAGAGTATATTTTTGCAATACAACAATGGTGAATACTTACCTTGTGTGTGTGGAAGATGTTTCATGTAACTAAACTAGCCTTACATGTTAGGTTATTCATACCTCTCTATGCATTATTCTAAAATTTTCTAAAATTCTAACCTATACACTCATAACAAGGTTTATGTATGTCTAGTATGAGCAATAATACTCCTTATTTGTAGAGTCAAAGTCCATGCAATAGATACAAAGCCACCTTGTTCATTAATACCTTTGTGCATTGTGGTTGAGGTGGATGCTTTCAAAGGGTCTTCTAAATTTTGTGTTGAAATTATTGCTTTTTCTTTTCCCTTTTAGACTCTTTGTTTATCATCTTGTATTCTCCCATGAATGTAGGTTCAAAATGTAAGGAACCCCAATCATATTCTAATAGATTTGTGACTTCTTCAATATATTTTTCTTTGTCTTTTTGTTGCACGGGTTCCACTTGTGTGGTTGGTGTTAATGTTGCCAAAGGATTCTCCTTGCCTCTCTAAATGTTTAAACAACTATTTGGATCGGGACCGGCTTCAAGTGTGTACACTTTGTTATTGTAGATGTATTTCATTTTATGATGAAGGGTAGAAGGCATCCCATTCATTGTATGAATCCATGTCCTTCCCAAAAGAAGATTATATGAAAGATCATTTGGAATTATAAGGATTGGTGTTTATGATGTGGCCTTTCTAGTTGTAATAGGTAAAGTGATTACACCAAGCAAATTTGCTCCTACATTGTCAAACCCATGGATAGACAAGGAATCAAGTTGAATTTTTTATTTATCAACACAAAGCATATCTAAAGGTTTACACTACACACACTAAGTGTTGAGCCATTGTCAACAAGGGTTCACTTTATCCCTACTCTATTATATTTAACTATTATTATAAAAGCCTCATTTTTTTTGTTCACTTCCAAAGGAGGGAGCTCACTTTGGTGGAAAACAATGTAATCGTTTATTCCTTGAATCATATATTATTCAAATTTTCACTAGAGGGAACCACAACCTATTGCAAGACTATTTGAAGCATAGTGTGATAATTAGGTGAATTTTGAATTAGGTCCCATAGGGATATCTTTGCAAGAGTATTCTTAAGTTGTTCAACAAGATCATACTCTTTTCTACTTTGTGGTGGCAAAAAAGGAGGACCTGGTAAGATAGGATTAGGCAATGAGAGGGATGTTGGGGCTGGTTGTCTTGGTTGCAGATTTTTCCTAGTGTTATATGTATGAGAAATGGTATTATGACTCGACTGTTGTGACACATTATTCTTAGGTGGGTAAAGGATATGTTCAGGTTTTTTTTTGAGTTTACAGTTTGTGTGAAGGTGGATAAAGGATGAGTTGAGGATGAATAATATTAACGCCCCTTAGTTAGTGAGATTCTAATGTTACTTCATCATCTTCATCTAAAAGCACTATATCATTATTGTTAATGTTATCCTCCCTAGGAGGAGAGTTTTTAGTAGAACTACCAACTAGATCTTCATGTACTTCAAAGGTTGGTTCTTCTAAAATAACTTCATTGCAAGTAAGGGAGTTATCAATGGTTGGATTTTCTTGTTTATCAATAGTGGGGATATTAGGAGAAGGCTCTATTTGATTGTCCTTTTTTTCTAAGGTCTCATTCTCTTGTGCCCTACTATCTACCCTAGTATGAGAGCTTGTAAGATTTTCATCACGATCCATGGTTAGATTTTGTAAAGTAGCTTCATCACAAATAGGAGAGGAATCAAGAGTCTAAGGACAATTATGATCTTCATGTTTACCAAATAGATATTTCCAAACGGTAGGAGCATTAGGGAAGGGAGGAACATTATTCTCATGACTCTCAATAGGTGCATCTTCTAACACCAACCTATCCTATTTTCATCAAGGAGGGATATTAGGAGAAGGAAAATTATGGTTATCTATGATATCATCCTCTTTTGATAAAACATTATCATAAGAAAGGGATGAATGAAGACTAGGTAAGGTGATGTTTAGAAATATTTCTATGATCTCTTCTTCTTGTTTTCTAATATCTTTCAAAGGGGGAAGAGGAGATGGACACTAAATACCCTCAATGCTTGTATCTTCTTTCACCAAGATACCTTAGTCACTAATAAGAGAGGTATCCGGAGAAGAACAAGTATGATTGTTATGATTGTCTATGCTTACATCCTCTTGTATCATACCATACTCACCAATAGGCAATGTAATATTAAGGATTATTTCAATGGTTTGATCTACTTTCTCTAAGATGTTCTCATAACTATGAAAGATAGTAGAAGGATGACTAACATGTTTCTTAATGACCTCATTGTTGTATTCTAAATTGAAATCATAAGAGGGGATGTTGTACTTATGCAATCTATTTTTGACCATATGAAAGCTACATCTCTTAAAAGAAAACATACTATCATGGAAAAGTAAAGAAAGTGCAATGCAATGATCTAAAGTAAAATGTTTAAATACAATTTTCAGATTTGAAACAAGGTAATTTACTGATTACACTATGTAACAACCTGAAAGATGAAATGTTGTAAATGAAAATTTGGAATTAATCAATGCATGAAATGAAGCACTTTAAGCTAGATTTAGTGAAAGGCATGTAACATAAACTCAACCAACTAAAATAGATAGTTAATGGCACCAAAAAAAAGTACAGAAATAATGTTTTTTAATGCTATAAAAGGTAGTTTTAGGGGCACATACTGGGACTGATTCGCCCAAGGTGGCGAATGAGTCATAGTAGGGAATTTTTTGAAAATTTTGAAAGATTTTAAACTGATTTTTATTCTTTTTAGTTTGTATGATGTGTAACATAATTGCAAATGTAGTTTTCAAATGGTTTGCAATGATTTGAGATGTAAAAGTGCAACCTATATGCACTTTCACTAATGCAAAAATTTAGAAACCCTAAAAGCCAATCAATGAATGTGAACCCTAATGAAAATTCAATGAGATCTAAGATGATGATGGAATCCAAATCAGTAAAGAAGGTATTCTAAATGCAAGTTCACCAAAATGTAACATGTCAAAAATAATACACCCCACCTTGGAGGAATAGAGCACAAGGATAGGGTTCCTATTTCACACTTGCTATACTTAAGGACAACTTAGAGATCTCAATCCAATGAAGAGTGGAGGGAGAAATATGATAATAAGGTATCTTAGGGTATGCTTAAAGATTAATTAAGACTGAATGAGGGGTTCACCGCCAAGTTTAAACTTGGAAAAGACAATGAAATGCAAGATGAAATGCAAAACCCTGATATGATGCAAACTTGATTTAAATGGCCTAGAAATGAAAATGGAACAAAACATAAAGCTAAAAAATAGAATGTGTGCACCTGGAAATCCGAAGATGACTAGAAGGAGCTCTGAAATGCGATAAATTCCAACTTTTTAACCTAGTGGGACTCATTCACCATTTTGAGTGAATCAGTCCTAGTTCTAGATTTTTGCATAGAAGCAAATTTTAGACAAAAGGGTATCTAAATCTGCAAATATTTTTGAAAAAAAAATATAGTGGGACTCATTTACCACTTGTGGAAAATATGTCTAGTTTGGATTTTCTAGAACTTGAAAGCTCTGATATGCACCTATAAGTCTGCTCAATCTGCTTCTCCAGGTTTTTGGATCTGAAACTCTGATTTCGGGATTGTTGATGACCTTTTAATGAATATTATGACCTTTCAAATGGGGAAACAACTCCAAAAAACTTGTAACCTAATATTCAATGATCTTCCAAGCTCCAAGAAACCTAGATCATTTACAATCGCACATGTAAAGAAGACAAAACTTGTTGATTGTTAGTGAATAGTGGTTTGCCTTGGTCAAACCCCTTTTAGGAAATTAAACCAAATGATGAAATAATGAAACAAGGACATAAAACATGAAACATAGGATATGAAACATGAACAATGATACCTTGAATGATGTCTTGTAAATCTACAACTCAACATGAAATGGCCATGAATGATGTAGATCTTGATCTTAACAATAGGAGTGGAACAATGCTTGATCTTGGATCTTTAATGCTACATCACAACACTAGCTCAATAACATGTTTGATGCTTGATATGCTTTACATGATGATGGATCATGAATTTATTCAATAATTGATGGAAATTCTACCCTTGAATTCCTTAGAAATGATCTTTAATGTCCTCTTGATGATCTTGTGAAGTCTTGGAATGCTTTAACTCTTTCTTGCTTGACTTGATATCATGAACTCATGATGAAATAATGATTTAAAAGCTTGTTTATATAGTAAATTCACTCAAATGACCATTTATTTGATCCTCAAGGTTGACATAGAAGAAATTTGAACTTAAAACCTAGCTTTTCCCGTTCAAACCTTGAAAATAGGCCAAATAGGACTCATTCACCATTCTAGGTGAATGAGTCCCACCTAGATGGGACACATTTTCCCAAAAGTGGTGAATGGATCCCACAAGGGCTATTTTTCTTGCTACAATGTTAGAGAGTGTGCAAGTTAAGTTTATATGTTGATATTGTTGGGTTTTTAATTAAAATATGCCTTGGGATTCATAAAATGGGGTCATAGGGGTCTATTAATGATGATATAAAGGTCATAAATGCAATAGGGCTCAAAATTTAATGTGAAAGTGTGAATAAATGGACTTTACAACACTAAATTAAGGCACAATTGGGTCTATTTAGGTTATAAGGGTCCTAAATCCCATGTAAATGTGTAAAACACATTACAACATTAGGTTAGGTCCACTTAATTTACAAGCCTTCTAAATTTAATGTGAAGGTGTCAATAAATACACTTTACAACATTAAATTACAAAAAAAATAGGTTTATTTAGCTTAGAAGGGCCCAAAACCTAATGTGGATGTGTAAAACTCATCACAACACTAGATCAAGACGATATCAAGTCCAATAATTATTCCAAAATTAAGCAAGGAAAAAGGTGTACCCTTTTTCCATCATTACAAAATCTTCAATCTCATTATACGAACTAAGATTATTAAAAAAACATATCTTCACATGCCCTTTTTCCCTTATGCTTTGAACCCGCTTTGATTAGTGTTTCCTAAATTCAATGTTTAATCCACAAATTTCATATTCTTATATGAATTTAATTCATGACAACACCATATTTGTTAGATCTAGAAGCTAAATAATTAATTAACTATCTAATATCGCCAATTATCAATACCAAATTGTAGACTAGTCTTTAAACATGGTTTCAATGTTTCATTAAGAATTGCTAATAAAGTTTGAGATTGTATTATTATATTTATTGATCTTGATATTTCAAAAATAATTATCTCAACATTTACTTTGGTAAGGAAAAACTAACTATGCATCCCAAAGATGTAGTTAGAGTAAAAAATCGATGCACAAATTATACATTTATCCCTCCATAAAAATTTATATGTTTAAGGGAATTAAATCACAAATTATATATAATATATTGATGTATTATAACAAATTTTAATAATATATTTAATATGTTTTTTTGATAAAAGGGTAAAACGGGTTTTACAGGACCCGAAACCACAAAGTTTACAAAATAGCGAGGATAACACCAAAGTTCCACCAAAAAAACAGCTGCCCGAGAAAAAACCAGCAACAATATATTTAATATGTTAATATTATATAATTATTATAATAATTAAAATAAGTACAATTATATTATATTTATATTGTATTGTATTTAATTAGTAAAATAATATATATATATGATTTAATTAGCATATTAATTGACATAATGCATTATATTAACAAAAATTAAAATTATTATAAAAGTAGGAGTAAACAAAAGAATATTATCATAATGAAGGGTTTGATGTTTTGACATAAAGTACACCAATAAATGTGAAGTTATCTAGTTGGAGACCTATTTATTTAAGGGCATCAACCAATCCACACTTGACATACATGTAATGAAGCTTATTCTATGTAGCAAATACAAATTGATTGAAAATAATGAATATGTATTTTTTTTCTCTTGTTAAAATACATTATAACAATTCTTATTCTAATAATATTTCAAAAATAAATACTATTCTATCACATAAAATTTATTGATTTAATAATCCAAATTAATATGTTTATATATATGCATATTATTAAATTAAATTAACCGACCTTTATATATATATAACTTGTAATAAATAAATTATCTATTCATAAGATTTAATTTCAGATAAAAACTGAAGTGATAAACATCACCCATACGAGAAATCCGTACCCATAGAAACACGTTACCGCTATATTTTGGCTGGAGTGAAGAACAGTCAAATCTAGATTTCAATTGAATTTTGGCAAAGTAAAAATCGAAGCGGCAGACAAGAAGAATCTTCAGGTACAAGTTTTCCTTGAGACATATACACA
Organism: Sequoiadendron giganteum; assembly: GCA_007115665.2. NCBI lineage: Eukaryota > Viridiplantae > Streptophyta > Pinopsida > Cupressales > Cupressaceae > Sequoiadendron > Sequoiadendron giganteum. The sequence continues at coordinate 624,926,059 of CM021107.1, forward strand.
CGATTCTCTTTTACATGTATGTTTGTTCTGTAGGTTCCTCATAGAGTATTTAGAGTCAGATTCTACACTATTAGTTGAGAGGTTTTAAGAATTTAGAGATGTTTATGCAATAGTGCAAAGGGTTTTTCCTATTGTATCTATGGTGTGATTATTAACTAAATATTCTCCATTCCCAATCTCTTATATTGATATTTAATTTTGTGTGGCATCAATTCAATAGTCTTACAACTTTAAAGGTTAGTAACACCTTCTCTTAATTTTTTAATTTTTCATATCTTGGGGATACCATGTTTTATTTAACTACAAACACCATTCTAGACATTGTTAAAAAACATTTTAGATTCTTCAAATGCAAATACTTTAACTTCCACTTTGTGCTTTTGAAAAGTTAAGCAGCATTTACAGGGTGCTAAATCCTTTACACAGGGCTCAAAGGCCAAAGAAAACATAGTTCAAGAAGAATCTTGAACTAGAGGAAGAACCAACAACAGCTGACAGACAGCTATAGAAACCCAAAGAAATTAAACAAACCCAGAAACATAGGGTGGAGACTAGCACCACGAGTATGGGGCCGAGAACCAGCAACAAGGGCCTTCTTCTTCCGAAGGACTACCGACCAAGGAGGCCCAGAGTCAAGAACCACCGGGGAAAGGAGCAGATCCACCCCATGCACCACAGGAGAACCACCAAGCAAGGGAGGCGGAGCACCTAAGCACGAAACATCCAAAGGGACATCAGAGGCATCCGACAAATGGCAGACAGAGACAACAGCATCAACAGAACATACCATCACAAAATTACCAGCGTCAGCAGACTAGACAGGCACAGTCATACCAGCATCACCAGAACGCTCCAAAAAAGGATCCACTGAAGGTAAGTCCGATAGAGGATCAGAAGTATGTTCAACAACCCCCAGCGAAGAAGCAACCGAAGGAGATCCCACTGTGAGGTGATCCAAGAGAGCATCCTTCCACCAAGTCGCAGTGCCCTTGCGACGGGCAAGAGGACAAGCAGAGGCCAAATGACCCACCGAAAAATACCTCTGACACCGAAAGGGGAGACCCTCATAGTCAAGGTGTTGCTTCCACGGTCTGTCCTCCACCAGCAAAACAACATCCCCATGGAGAGGCTTGGAGAAGTCAAGATCAACTAGCATCCGTGCGACTGTAGTATGCCCAAACTCCCTGGTTGTGGAATCCACCATTAGGAAATGACCAATGGAATTGCCAATGGCCTCGAAGCATGATTCCTCCCAAAACTGCAGATACTTACTAAGTGTTGTCACATGGGATAATTACTAATATAAACTTTAAATTTTAGTTTGTACTCTAACACGTACTATAGATTCTAGGTTTACTTTTATCTTGACAGATTCACTTAGTAAACTTACACTATATCACCTTCAGTCATGGAACCTTTAATAATATCCCTAATTTTAATTTTATCATTATATCTTAATTTTGTATACTCCCTCCTACTACAAAGTTTCTATTAAGATGTCCCATCTTATTATCATATATTAGATATCTACTTCTTCATTATATACTTATTTATTTATACCCCTTATGTGTTCAATTGAACATTTCATTTCTACTACTACTAGAATCAATTCAAAATGATTTTTTTTAATAGATTTTGATAGGAGATTATAAAATAGAATAAATAAAAAATATTTTATATTATAATATTTTAAAACGGATACCTAATGCAAAGTATAATTAAAAAATTTAAGGGTAACTATTTGATGTGAACATGTGGTCAATATCAATTTCATGTGCATGTTTGGATCAAGAAAACAAGTTAATACATGTGCAAAGAGTAAAAATAAAGAAACTAAAAATACAATTATCCATCCATCTCATATAATTTACTCATCAAAATTGGAAAGTTTCTATTAATCGTTATCATGTTGCAATATTTTAAATAAATTTTTTATAATTAAATGTTTAGAAAAGCTATTGAAAATGGTTTAAAAAGGTAAATGTTTGTTTCTTATCATTGTCATGTAAGACACTAATTTCATGCATGAGACCCTGTTAATGGGTTCCCATGAGGAAATTTATTTCCCATTTACCTTATATATTATCCTCCAACGTGTACTTATGTTGAATCCCTCTTTTTGAATCAAATATGTATCTCATTTATTTTATGCAAACACTATAGTTTCATTCACTTGTGATAAATAAATATATATGCAATCTTGACATAAATAGAATAACTAATTCTACCTTGTGGCCTAACGAAAACTAAAAGTAAAGAGAAATTTAAATAATTTATACTTTTTTAAACCTCTTATCTCTTAGACCTAACCCACAACCACTTTTGTGCTCTTATCCTTGATGCCTAAGGTGTAATGAAATAACTTGCACAATAGAAGATATTGATAAAAAAATATGTTGAAAATACTTGACACTAACTGAGAATAACAAGCCACTTCGAGGGGGGAAACCTCCAAATATCTCCAGTGAGAAAACAATTCACAATATGATGATAAAATAAGACTCACAACCTCCTATATACCTATTTATGCCTAGAATATCACCCAGGAAAAATTAGATAACTCTATATAAGCCCTATGCCAACCTAAACAACCAAATAACAATATAATAATGATAATATGACTTAATTAGGAGTTAAGATAGCCACAAAATGACTATCCATAACCCAATCTACTTTAATATTAAGGGTGTAGCATGCTCCCCCTCTTTGGATAAGCATTTTCCTCAATGCTAGCTATTTTGGATGCTTTAAATGAATGAACTTCGTGTCCTCCCATGTGGCATCTTTAATAGGTAAATTCTTCCATTGGATGAGATATTGAGTGAGTGTTCTAGTCCTTAGCTTCCTTGTGCATTTTTAAGAATACATTTTGGTTCCAATACATGATTCTTCCTTCTTCATCAAGCTCTTGAAATATTGTCTAAGTAGGGATATTATTCCCAATTACCTTCTTAAAACAAGAAACATGAAAAACTAAATGTATCTTTGTTGTTGATGACAATTCGAGCTTGTAGGAAACACAACCTATCTTCTGCATTATTTTATATGGGACATAATATTTTGGTGATAACTTGTTATTCTTTGAATGTTGCTTCAGTGGAATTTTCTTGTAAGGTTGCAATCTCAAGAAAACCCAATCCCTAACATCAAAACTTCTTTCACTATGGTCTTGTTCTACCTACTACTTCATTCAGTTTTCACCCATGGATAGATTCTTTTTAAGTCCCGAAAGTACTTTTTATTGATGAATCATGTTGTCCTCCATAGCATGAACTCTTCGTGACACCTTCAATGATGATGTGTTTTAAGGAGGATGATATCCATACAATGTGATAAATGGATACATTTTTTATGAACTATGGAAGGAAGTGTTATACTACCATTCTACTAGTGGTAGACAATCTACCCATTGAGATTGTTTATCTGAAGTGATACAACATAGATATCCTTCCAAACACCTTATTAACAACCACTATTTTCCCATCATATTATGGATGGTATGAAGAACTATGAGCCAATTGAGTACCCAAACATTTAAAAAAATCTGTCCAAAATTTACTCGTAAAGATAGGGTCATGGTCACTAACAATAACCTTAGGTATACTCTGTAGCTTTTGAATATTCTCCAGAAATTCTTTTGCCACTATCCTTGTAAAAGGATGTGATGATGCAATAAAATATGCATATTTAGTGAGGTGATCCACTACTACCATGATGACATTCTTACCATTAGATCTTTGAAGCCCTATGATGAAGTCCATGGAGACCTCTTCCTAATGTTGGATAGGAATAACTAAGGGTTGTAAGAGACCATGTGCTTAATTGTCTCCCCTTTTATCCCTTCCCAAAAGAAGTCTTTCTTGACCCAATGATATGTTTTTAAAAATCTTAAATTACCACCCAGTAGAGACTCATATAGCTCTGTGAAAATATTTTGTTTAAGGGAAGAATTCTTGCAAAGATACAATCCTCTTTATACCACAAAGTATCTCCCTTTCAACAAATTTTATCTAAACCACTAGGATCACTATCTATTTTTTGAATGAGATTACTAGTAGCCACATCATTTTCCTTCCCTTTCTTATATACAATCTCAAAATATTATCCCGACATCTTAGTAACCCATTTTTGTTGTTCTTTAGAAGATAATCTTTGTTCCAAAAAATATTTTAGGCTATCATGATCTCTCTTAATCTTGAAGTGTCTACCCATTATATGAGGCATCCATTGTTTTAGTACATGAAGAATAACTAGCATTTTATTATCATAAATAGGTTTGAGTTGATTCTTACCCTTTAATTGTCGACTCTCAAAATCAATGGGCTAACCCTCCTATATGAGAATTGCTCCTATACCATTTCCTGAATCAGCACATTCCACAATAAAATCCTTTGTGAAATCAAGAGTGGAAAGCACTAGATTTGTGTGCATAGCCTCCTTTAACATAATTTCAAATATTGAATTAGCAGAATCATTCCAATGAAAAGAATCCTTCTTCAATAAAGTTGTGAGGAGTGCTACTATACAACTATATTATTCTTCATAGATCTTCTATAGTATCCAGTAAATACCATGAAACCCCTCAATTTATTAGTGGCTTTTAGAATAGTTCATTTCATGATAGCCTTAATTTTCTTAGGATCCATTGTTACTCCATGTGAAACTACGTGTCTGGTCTAGGAGCACCCTAGATTTAGTAGGTTCAAAATTAGCATTTTTGTTTTGTTTGATGTTCTTCCATGTAATAAGGCCTAGAAAGACCATTTCATGTCTTTTTGGGTCCAATTAGTGGTCTTGGTTGTTGGTTAGAGTCTAGATGCAAAACTTGTAAAAAGTTACACTGTAAATGTTGTCAATTTTGCAAAATGTTGTCAATGTTGTAAAAGTTGCAAAAACATGGAATATGAAGAGTCATAAGTTGTAAATGAGGGAATTTGAATGGTTGTAAGTTGAAAATTTGGTTGAGAACGATTGGAAAATGGTTGTAAATATATTAAAAGGCTTTGTAAGGCTGAAGAAATGGTTGGGGGGTGTGGTGGTTGAAGTTTTGGAAGTTGAAGCAATAAAAATACATCTATTTTCTACATTTCTAAACATTTCCTTGTTCTTTTATGTAGTACAGATCTATACGATCCCATACTGATGCTAAATCAATTGTGTTTAGTAAATTTGTGAATCTAGTGTCTATTGGCATTGGTTTCATGTAATTTCATCAAGTTTCCAGCAAGTTGTGTCCATTTTACTAAAATGGGTTAGAAGCCCTAATGGGCCTAATTTGAGGGAGAACAGTCCAAATTTGAGTCTTGTGTTAAAAAAAAACCCTACCCTAACTCTTAGTATGTTGTATAAAGCCCAAATGGGGATCTAGAACTATGTTTATATTTTTGGTATCAAGTTTGGTTTGAAAGTTATGACCAAAAAACATGAATTTGATGCTCCACTTCAAGCCTAGTCAAGAGTAGAACAGTCAAGTTTTGAACCCTTCCTTCCAAAGTAGCCACATCTAATTTATTCATATGTTGAATAAAGCCATTTAAAGGGTATCCAAATCTGGGTTTGTCTTTTGGAGCAATTCTTCCTAGGAAGTGCCCATTTTAGTCAATCTAAAGTACTACTAGGAGATTGAGGCCTAATGAATGAAAACCATCATATGAATGTTTAGAGATTGAAATTTTGCTTGTTTGAGGATTGTTTGGATTTTTTCACCCCTGCTCTACATCAAATTGGTATCAAATCCTGAAGATCTGGGCAAGAAATTTTTTGGAGTTTGTGTGTTGTCTTTTTGCAAGTTCAAGCAAGAACCTGGATGCCAAGAGAATAGGCGAAGGGAAAAGAAAGATGCTTGAGGTGAGGTGTCAAAAATATAAGGAGAAGCAAGGTGAAAGAGACTTTCTTGAGAGAGAAGAGTGGAAATGTTGAGAAGATTTATTTGTGGAGACTTGCAAATTAAGGAGGTACTAAGCAAGAAACCAGTGATGAGAAAAGAGAGAAGTGAGATGAAGAAGAAAAATGAGAAGGAAGAACAGATAAAAGTGCAACAAGAGATAATGAAGTTGAGGCACGCCTTAGAAGAAATGGAAGAAAGAATGGAACTTGAGATGTAGTTGTTGCTTGAGAGAGAAAACCAAGAAAAAGGTCGACATTGGCCAATATGGAAGAAGGTTAAATGGCCTATCAAGAAGATTATTCAGAGGAGAAGGCAAGAGAGGACAACAAAGCCAGACATTAGGGAGTCTTTGTTGATGATGGAAGAGCAAAAGCCATCTGAGGAAGAGGAAAGATGTGAAGGAAATGGGTCCCTTAAGGCTCAAAATTTTATTTCTAACAATACTTGTGAGTATGTGTTCATTGTTGGATGTTGTGGTTGTGTTGTTGATATATTGTTGTCATTGATGTCAACACTATTAGCATTCTAATCTGCTTAAGGTTGTATATGTCGAGGAGATTGAGAAAATTGTATAAAATATAGTACAGGCAGCCAGTGGAGCTGAGAAGGTTAGAATGTTGGAAAGCTCTATGTGTTGAAGATCTGAAGGTGCACTTCAAAGGGTTTATTGTTGAACCTTTCTAGTATGTTTTTCAAAAAATTTCAGAGGTGTGCATAATTTTTTGTGGAAGTTATGAAGATCTGTGTGCCTACAGTTATTCAGTTTCTATAGATGGTGTTCTTGGTTGAAGTGGATGAAATTCTGCTAATCTCATGTGTTGCACATGTACCTATGGCATTCATGGATGAGTCTAGATCATGCTCTATCTCTATTGTACATCCACAATGATTGGATTGTTTGTGATCAAAGATTTTTATGATATGTGCCTGTGTGTTCATGTCCTTGGCCGACATTGTGGTGTTAACGTGTTGCAGATCCATGAGGATTAATATTTTATTGTTTGGCATGTTTGGAGATATTTTTTTGGGTCCTCACTATGTTGTGACAAACTTATGTTGGTACACATTGTAATTTATTCATGTATCAAGGCCGATCATTGTAATTTACTCTTTGTTTGTGGCCGACTGAATAGTGGATGTAAATCCGTGTAGCGGATATATATATATATATATGATTTTTTTTTCCTCATCCAGAACAATTTATCAAGTGTACAAGTAATTTACAAGTGCAAATAAAGGTTAGATCATTCAAAGAAGAGTGTGGAAGAGTTTGAGCAGAAGGGTGGAAGAGTTTGAAGAATTTTTTTTATGCCTAACCAGAATTTTCATCGAGCTTTTGTAGAAGCTATTTTCTCAGTTCATATTCATAAGATGGATTTAATCTTATTACTATATGTAAGGCAGTGAGCCTTCCCTTTGAGCAGTGTGCTCTAGGTAGTGCGCCTGAATGCAAGTGCATTCTCTTTTTATTCTTCATAATACTTCTAACAGGGTATAATCTTGTGGACTAACATCCACCATGTTTTTTCCCCTAACAACCCGTTTCCACATATAAAATCTTAGTGTTCATGTGGCTTTGATGTATTGTTCTTATGCTTGCACTATTAATTATCAGATCTATGATATAAGGATTGGTTAATGTTGTATAAGTTTTATTTTGGTAACAACTGATTCACCCCCCCTCTCCCTCTTAGTTCTCTATCCTTATTTTTCCAACAATTGGTATCAGAGTTAATTCCTCTGAAAGAAGCTTAATAGCTTGAGGTGATCTGAGATGGCATCATTTAAAAAGGATAGTCCTAGATTCGATGGTACAAACTACTCTCTATGGAAAGTAAGGATGGAATGCCATTTTAGGTGCATTGGTGAACCTTTCTAGCAGATGACACAAATTGCATATAATATTCCTCAGAATGGTCCCTCCTCTAAAGATGAGATCAAGCAAGCAAAAATTAATACCAGGTTAGTAGAAACACTAGTGAGTGCTTTGACAAATTCAGAAATGACAAATGTGATGGGATTGAAGACTGCATATCAGATTTGGAAAAATCTAGAAACATTATGTGAAGGAGATGCACTAGTGAAAAGTGTTAAGCTACAAAGTCTAAAAGGAAAATGGGAGAGCTTGAAGATGCTTGTGAAGATGAAAATATATTTTCCTTCTCACATAAGATAAATGAATTGGTGATGGACATTAGATGTGTCAGTGGAACTATGAATGATGATGAAATTGTGGCTAAGATACTTAGATTTGTGCCCCCCTCCTACAAGACAAGAGCTCATGCTATTAATGAACTCAAAATAGTGATAAATATTAGAAAAGACATGTTGATTAGAGAACTTGTTGCATTTGAATTAAGTGAATTCGGTGAGTTTGCTCCTAAGACTAAATCTGCTTTCAAGGCTACTGTATCTGGGAAAAAGAGATATGATTTAGGAGAGAGTTCCCAGAGAACATTCAAATATGAAGATGAGATGAGGTAGATTGAAGATGAAGAAAGGGAATTGGAAGATCTAGAAACATTGATTGTGAAAAGAGAATCAAGAGGTCATGTTAAGTACAAAGGAAAGTTACCTATCAAATTTTTTTCTTGCAGTAAGATAGGTCATTTTGCTTCTAGGTGTCCTGAAAGAGTTTCAAATTATAAGCCTGAGAACACTAGATTTCAAAGAAAATGTTATTATGCTAAAGAAGGTGTAATTGATGAAGAATATGATAAAGAAACTAGAAATGAAGATGAATGGGTATTTATTGCTATAAAAGAAAATGGTCAAGTGTCCATTGAATATATTAGTAATGTAAATGTTGAGAAAGATCTTGCAACCAAAGTTGAAGAGAAAGATGAGTGGGTAATTGACAGCGGATGCTCACATCATATGACTGGTGACAAAAGAAAATTTTTAAGTTTGGAAAACTATGATGGTGGTGTTGTGAGGTTCGGTGACAACACTTCTGGTGTGATTCATGGCAGAGGCACTATTTCTTTTGGTGGTAAGCACAATACTAATGATGTTCTTTATGTAGAAGGCCTAAAGCATAACTTATTGAGTGTTGGACAAACGGTAGACAACGGCTACAATCTGCAGTTCAAGAATGGTAAGTGCAGAATAACAGGAAGTTTAGGAAATATAATTATTTCAGGAACAAAGACAAAAGGTAATATATTTCATTTAAGTACTGCTAGTCAAAGTTTTTTTATTGCTCAAATTGATGTAAGTTGTTTATGGAATAGGAGGTTATGTCATGTGAACTTTGATAACATTGTCAAGATAAGTTCTACTCAAGTAGTCATATATTTACCTAAGTTAGTGAAGCCTACTAACACTATGTGCAAGGAATGTTAGATGGGAAAGCAAACAAGAAATTCCTTCTAGAGCAAACAATACAGCTCTAATGGAGTACTAGATTTGATACATACTGATCTATGTGGTCCTTGCAGAATCAAAAGCCTACAAGGTGAAAGGTACTTTATGTTACTCATTGATGATTATTCTAGAATGATATGGATTGCTTTCTTGAGAGAAAAACATGAAGCATTAGAAAATTTCAAAATTTCTAAGACTATGGCAGAGAATAAGACAAGTCAAAGGATCAAATGTCTAAGATCAGACAAAGGTGGTGAATTTACTTCACGATAATTCAATTCTTTTTGTGAAGAGCATGGAATTCAAAGACAACTATCTACTCCCCGGATCCCTCAATAGAATGGAGTTGTTGAAAGAAAGAACATAACCATTCTAGACATTGCTAGAACAATGATATTGGAAGCAAATGTTCCTCATTTCTACTGGAGAGAACCTGTAAGTACTATTGTGTACACCATTAACACAGGGGTAAATGTCAACAATAATTTTGGTAAGACACCTTTTGAGCTATGGTTTGGTTATAAGCCTACTATCAAATACTTCAAAAAAATTGGAAGCAAATGCTACATCAAGAGAGATGATGATATAGGTAAGTTATACTAGAAGTGATGAAGGAATCTTCCTAGGATACTCCATTAAGAGAAAAGCTTACCGGTGCTTTAATAAAGGTTGAAGAAAGTGGTTGAAAGTGCAAATGTTAAGGTTGATGAAGATGTTGGTAAATCATCCAAAGCTAGTGATTATGATTCAGATGATCAACATGATGATGCTGACAATGATGCTTAGACATAGAATCAACTTCATATTGAGGCCTAATGAATGAAAACCATCATGTGAATGTTTAGAGATTGAAAGTTTGCTTGTTTGAGGAATGTTTGGAGTTTTCCACCCTTGCTCTACATCACATTAGTATCAAATCTTGAAGATCTGGGCAAGAAATATTTTGGAGTTTGTGTGTTATATTTTTGCAGGTTGAAGCAAGAACCTGGATGCCAAGAGACTAGGCCAAGGGAAACGAAAGATGCTTGGGGTGAGGTATCAAAAATACAAGGAGAAGCAAGGTGAAATAGACTTGCTTGAGAAAGAAGAGTGGAAATGTTGAGAAGATATGTTTGTGGAGACTTGCAGAGTAAGGAGGTACCAAGCAAGAAACCAATGATGAGAAAAGAGAGAAGTGATATGAAGAAGAAAAATGAGAAGGAAGAACAAATAAAAGTGCAACAAGAGATAATGAAGTTGAGGCACACCTTCGAAGAAATGGAAGAAATAATGGAACCTGAGATGTACTAGTTGCTTGAGAGAGAAAACCAAGAAAAAGGTTGGCATTGGCCAATAAGGAAGAAGGTTAAATGCCCTATCAAGAATATTATTCAGAGGAGAAGGCGAGAGAGGACAACAAAACCAACTTTTAGGGAGTCTTTGTTGATGATGGAAGAGAAAAATCCATCTAAGGAAGAGGAAAAATGTGAAGGAAATGGGTCCCTTGAGGCTCAAAATTTTATTTCTAACAATAATTGTGAGTATGTGTTTATAGGTGCAACAAATAAAAATGAAGATGGAAAAGAGTCTAACGAAGGAGGAGAAGTGCATATAGTATATGAAGATTGTTATACAAATTTAGCACACTATAGCGATGAAAATGTTGCAAAACCAACCAAGGTAACGGTTGCATTTTTTGATTTTATGGATGATGAATATGTTGACATTTGTATTTGAATGTTGAAGATGAAGACATAGATGGTGGTACTGAGGCATATGAACGAGAACTCAAATTTGGTACCTTGAAGTTAAGAAGATGCTCAGTAAGAGATGGTACAATAAGAAGAAAAAAGATCCAGGGAAAGTTGCAGAGGTGAAGAAAAAGTTTCCAAAGAATTGGAAGACCAGGAAGAGAGAGAAAACCTACACTCAAGTGGACTTGAGTTTTTCTTCCCCTCGGGAGTATGGTGCAGGATCACCCTAGATTTAGTAGGTTCAAAATTAGGATTTTGGTTTTGTTCGATGTTCTTCCATGTAACAAGGTCTAGAAAGACTATTTCATGTATTTTGGGGTCCAATTAGTTTTCTTGGTTGTTGGTTAGATTCTAGATGCAAAACTTGTAAAAAGTTGCACAAATGTTGTCAATGTTGTAAAAGTTGCAAAAATATGGAATATGAAGTCATAAGTTGTAAATGAGGGAATTTGAATGGTTGTAAGTTGAAAATTTGGTTGAGAACCATTGGAAAATAGTTATAAAGTTTTTAAAAGGATTTGTAAGGTCGAAGACATGGTTGGGGGTGTGGTGGTTGAAGTTTTGGAAGTTGAAGCAATAAAAATACCTCTATTTTCTACATTTTTGAATGTTTCCTTGTTGTTCTTTGATGTAGTATGGATCTATACGATCCCATACTGACTCCAAATCAAATATTTTTGATAAATATATGAATCTAGTTTTTATTGGCACTGGTTTCATGTAATTCCATCAAGTTTCCAGTAAGTTGTGTCCATTTTACTAAAATAGGTTTGAAGCCCTAGTAGGCCTAATTTGAGGGAGAACAGTCCAAATTTGATTCTTGTGTTCTAAACCAACCCTGCCCAAATTCTTAGTATGTTGTATAAAGCCCAAATGGATATCTAGAACTATGTTGATATTTTTTGTATCAAGTCTAGCTTGAAATTTATGACCAAAAGACACGAATTTGTTGCTCCGCTTCAAGCCTAGTCAAGAGAAGAACAATCAAGTTTTGAACCTTTCCTTCCAAAGTAACCATATCTATTTTATTCATATGTTGAATAAAACCATAAAGGGTATCCAAATATGGTTTTTTCTTTTGGAGATCAATTATGCCTAGGAAGTTGTGCCCATTTTAGTCAAGTTGAAGTACTACTAGGGGATTGAGGCCTAATGAATGAAAACCATCGTGTGAATGTTTAGAGATTGAAAGTTTTCTTGTTTGAGGATTTTTTGGAGTTATCCACCCCTTATTTGCATAAGTGTCCCAAGTACTCCACCTCATTAATACCAAAAGCACACTTGGATGGCTTAGCATAGAGTTGATGCTCTTCAAGAACTTGAAATACTTGATTTACATGTTACAAGTATTCTTCCCATGTCTTGTTATAAGTCAATGTATCATCAAAAAAAAACTAATACAAACTTCCTCAAGAAATTTTTAAGGATTGAATTCATCAAACTTTGAAATGTAGATGGAGCATTGGTAAGACCAAATGGAATCACCAAAATCTCATAATGACCCTCATGAGTCCTAAATCTTGTCTTACAAATATCCTATTTCTTAATTAAATTTGTTGATAACTGGATCTAAGATCTAACCTTCTAAAATACATAGCTCCATTCAATTCATCTTTTAAATCATCAATGATTGGAATAGGAAATTTATCTTTAATGGTGTATGTGTTGAGCACTCTATAGTATTGACACATGCACCAAGTTTTAGCCTTCTTTCGTGCCATCACCACATGCGAGGAGTAAGCACTTTGGGTATGTCTGATAATTTCAACCTCTAGCATCTCCTCAACAATCTTTTATATCTCAATTTTTTGTATATGTGGGTACCAATAAGGCCTAATGTTGGGAAGTTGGCTCCCTAGAACTAGTTGTATGGCATGATCATGATCCCTCTAAGGAGGAAGTCCTTTAGGAATAGCTCCAAAAATCACTAAGTGATTCTTAATTATTTCTTGTAAATTTGGATGGGTGTGAGCATTAGATTAAGAGAAATCTAATGAACATAACTGGGCACAAATCCATCAACTCTTTTCTTAAGAAACTTTTGCATTTGATGAGAGCTAACTATTTATGGGCACTTTTCCTTCAACCCTTTTAGCTCTATTTTTTTTCCTTCTTATTGGAATCTCATGAATAATTCTTTGAATTTCATCTCAATTGTTCCCAAAGTAGTAATCCATTGTGCTCCCAAAACAATATCTGCTACACCCATGGAGATAACATAAATTGGGCATTTAGTTTTTCAAGATTTTACTTTTCTCTAGAGAGCATCGATTTGGGGGAGGAATTGCCTCCTATGGGGGGAGGAGCAGTTGGAGCAGTATCACCCCCACCAACTAAGAAATCTGAGGGGAAATCTTGCTCAGCCAGAGCCTCAAAGGATTTTCCAAGGATAAGGTTGCTACCCCTAGCAACCAACAAAGAGGCACTAGCCACTCCCTCAAGAGGGACCATGAAATCACTTCCATCGAGGATGAAATAAGGGAAGGAACTACCTTGGTTTTCTAATTTTTCAAGAGTGACAGGGGGATTCGAGTCAATGCTCAAACCAGAGGTAGTGGCCATTGGGATTGAATCCAATTCGATTAATAATTTTTCCTTATTTGGATATTTTGGCCATTGGGATAGTTTTTCCAAATGTGGCCTCCCTTGCAACACAAGTAGCATGAATTTATACCCCCAAAATTTTTGATAGGGCATGCAAACTAAAAATCTTCTTCCTCAATGAAAATCCTATTGGGGAGTTCAATTTTGGGGTTTAAAGAAACTAAAGCATGAGCATCCAGATGGGGAAGAGTTTCTTTGGCCTCATCCACATGCACAACCCCACCAAAAGGCTCGAGAATAGATGGAAGGAGTTTCTAGAATTCTGGTGGGAGGTCCTTAACCACTAGCCACCAAGGGTAGGAGAGGGCAATAATTTCCTCTAATATTTCCTTTGGCGACCATGAAAACACCTTGAACACACAGAACCCAAGATCCTATTAGGGTTTGGATAGGGCTTTAGATTGCATTTTGTTATTTTTTAGAAAAACAACAAATAAACCACGTTGTAAAATTCTGCAATAATTAATTTGAATACCAAATTTATTTTCCCAAACATTGGTAAGTGAAGAATCAATATATTTTCTTGTTGGTAATTTGTTAATGTCTACAACCACCATGAATATGGCCAACTCCTTTAGCCTACTCTTTTCATTAGAGAACAATTTTTATTTTAGAATTCAGTTTAAGAAATGCATCCTTAGAAGTGGAGGGGTGCTTACCTTCTCTACATCCCTCACCATGATCTTCACTCTTATCACATTAAGACACTACTGGTCACAAATTTAGCATTCATGGGTATGTTAACATTTTTTTTAATAACCACATCTTTAAAAGGTTTCATGTAGCATCATAAGGGACAAAAGCATGGACTTCCTTCATTAAATTAGCATTAGTGGGTTTCACACCCCCCTCCATTTAAACCAGGAATAGCCAAGGACCCTTCAAAACGTAGGGTATGAAGATTGAAAAAGACCTTGACACAAACCAAGTGTGTGAAAGAAAAACCAATAAATAGGAAAACATAAGAATAATTTACAAAGGGCAATAAATGAGAAATCCACGGGGCATATGAAGGGTGCTTGAAGTGTCAAACATGTGTGGGGGTTGGCCCAACCTCCCCCATCCAATGTACGAATTAGCTTGTCATGCTTCCCAATGCCACACTGTTGCAAAGCCTAGAGCATTGATCAACCCACCATTCAAAAACCCATCGCTACACTTGATCTTTTGAACTCACTTTAGTATCTATTTTTAATAGTATGTGTAGTGTCAAAAAAATTCATCATTTACATTTTCACACCTAATTTAGGAATAATCAATGTTAAAATAAAATTAAGGTCACCTTGATCTAGTGTTGTGATGTGTTTTACACATCCATATTAGGTCTTGGGCCCTTCTAAGCTAAATAAATCTAACTTTGCCTTAATTTACTGTTGTAAAGTGTATTTATTTACACCTTCACATTAAATTTAGGGCCCTTGGACCTAATGTTTCCTTAATCTAGTGTCGTAATGTGTTGTACATATTCATATTGGATTTAGGGCCCCTTCTAGCTAAATTGACCTAATCTTGCCTTAATTTCATGTTGTAAAATATATTCATTTACACTTTCACATTGAATTTTGGGCCATCTTGCACTTATAACCTTTATATCATCATTAATCTATAGGCCTTTAGGACCCTTCATTATACATCCCAAGGCATATTTTAACATAAATCCCAACATAGACCTCAAATAAACTTAATTTCTTAACACCCCGATACTTTTTCCACCTAAAAAGTCCCTGTGGAACCCATACGCTAGGGGTGGTGTGGCATATGAGTCCCATTTGGCCCCTTTTTTATAGTTTTGAGTAGGAAATCAAGGTTTTAAATTTAAATTTTATGAGTGCTGACCTCTGTGATCTAATAAATAGTAACTTGGATGGATTTCCTATATAAACAAGGTCTCAAATCATTATTTACATAAGCCTTCATGATATCAAGTCAAGCACTCAAGAGTTAAGAATTCCAACACTTTACAAGATCATCAAGAGGGTTTTCAAGAGCACTTCTAAGGCACTCAAGAGTAGAATTCTTCATCAATTATTGCAGAAATCCAAGATCCATCATCATGTCAAAGTTATCAAGCATCAAAATTTTTATTGAGCTAGTGTTAAGATGTAGCATTGAAGATTCATCTACAAGTATTGTTTCAAATAAAAGTTCAAGATCTAGATCTACATCCTCCATGGCCATTTCATGTTAGAGAGCTGATTTACAAGACATCATTCAAGGTATCATTATTTATGTTTCATGTTTCATGTCCTTATTTCATTCTCATCACTTGGTTTAATTACCTCAAGGGGGTTTGACCAAGGTTGAGTTTATGTTACATGCATTTCACTAAATATAGCTTAAATTAGTTCATTTCATGCATTAGAATTTACAACATTTTATTTTCACATTGTTACATAACATAATCGATCAATTGTCATGATCAAAATCTGAAAATTGCATTATCATTTTACATGTTTTCTCTATCTTTTCAAATTTGTAGGACAATCATTACATCATGTTTTCATTACAAAAATCTATAGTTATCATACTTGATGTTCTATTTTCAGATTTTTTTGAGTGTTGTAAGAAATTTTTGTTAAGTGTATGAATATGAAGTCATTTCCCCTCTCTTTTTATTTGTTATTGATCCCTCTCCTAGTGTCCCTTCTATGTGTGAGGTTAGTCTAGTGAAAGAAACCTTGGGTAATCATAACAATCACATTTTTTCTTCTCCTAATATCTCTCCTAGTTGTGAAGAAGATATTTTGGTGTTAGAGGAACCAATCGATGAGAGTTTTGAGAACCCTAGTTGTTTCTCTCCTCTTACCTCTCCTATTAGGGAATAAATTACTAAACAAGAGGACATAACAATCTAGGTAATCATGACGATCACATAACACAAAAATATACCATTGAAACCTACCTACATAAAACTTCAACTAGTTTACATTCATCTCCCAACATATTTCCCTCTTCTAATAATGTTGTAAATGATGAGGATATGATGGTGTTAGATAATCAAACCTTTAAGATATATGATAACCCTCTTTGTGTTTCTTCTCTTACTTTGGAAGACATTATGGGATAAAGGAGTGAAAATTTTGACAATCTTAACAATCACATTGATTCTTCTCCTAGTTGTGAAGAAGATAATTTGAGGTTAGAAACTGGAATCTATGAAAGTCATGAGAGTCTTAGTTGCCCCTCTTCCCCCAGGGAAAACATTATTAAACAAGAAAGAACCATCATTGATAAGTAATAAAATCTAACCATTGGTAACTCCCCTACTTGTGATGAAGTCATTTTAGAGGAACCAACCTTTGAATGTCATGAACATCTAGTTTGTTGTTCTCCTAAGAACTCTCCTCCTAGGGAGGATATCATGGTGCAAGAAGAGGATGGCATTGACAATAGTGATATAGTTTCCTTAGATGAAGATGATGAAGTAACATTAAACTCTCCTTCACTAAGATACATTAATATTATTGAACCTCAACTTATCCTCTACCCACCTTCACACAAACCTCAAACCCAAAACAAACCTGAACTTATCCTTTACCCACCTAAGAATAATGTTTTACAACGGTTGAGTTCTAATACCATTTCTCATACATATAACACTAGAAACAATCTGCAATTGTGCAATAAACACCTTCAACATCCCTCCCATTGCCTAACCCTATTTTAGTGGGTCCTCCTCATTTTCCTCCACGAAGTGGAAATGAATATGATCTCGTTGAACAACATAAGGATATTCTCGCTAAAATATCATTTTGGGACCTTATTCAAGCATTCCCTCATTACAATAGCATGATTCAAATTTCCTTACAACAAGTTCTCATCCCTTCCAATGTGCAACCAAATGAAATAGCTTTCATGATTCAAGGAATAAATGTTGGCATTATTTTCCACAAAACTGAGCTCCCTCCAAGTTGGAAGTACAAAAAAAAAATGAACCTTTCATGATAATTCCTATACATAATCGGTTGGGGATAAAGAGAACCCTTTTTGACAATGTCCCACCCTTAATGTATGTAGTGTGACCCTTTTGGATAAACTTGGTGTGGATAAATTAAAAATTCAACCTAACTCTTTATCTATTAATGGATCTGACAATGTAGGAAAACAACCACTTGGTGTGATCACTTTTCCTATTATAGTTGGAAAGGCCACATTAGAAACATTGATCCATTTTATTCCTCACAATATTTCATATAATCTTCTTTTAGGAAGACTATGGATTCATGCAATGAATGGGGTACCTTCTACTCTTCATTGTAAAATGAAGTATATTTACAACAACAAAGTGTACACACTTGAAGCTAAACCTGATCCAAACAATTGTTTGAATATTGAGAATTTAGGCAAGGAAAATCCTTTGAAAACATTAACACCAACTACACTAGTGGAATCCATGCAAGAAGAACAAAAAGATAGATGTCCCAAACCATTCACAATGATATCGATATAGACGATTTGGGATCAGTGGATTTTACACCTACAATTATGGGAGAATATAAGATCATAGACAAAGAGTTTGAAATGGGAAAATAAAAAGTGGTAATGTCAACACAAAATTTAGAAGACCCTTCGAAAGCATCCACCTCAAAAAATTTAGAAGAAAAGACAACATACATAACAAACTTTGATGAAAATGACTATCAACAATCTTTGAATCCTTAAAAAATGAAAAAGTTTTACATAAGAGGTTATGAGCTTATGAAACAACTGGGATATAGTGGAAAAGGATGTGGTGCTAGAGAACAAGGTATCTATGTCCCTATAGATCCTCACATACAAGAAAAGACTAGTGGTATTGGTTATTGTCCCTTGAAAGAAATAAACAAAACTTCACTCAATATCAACACTCTTACAAAAGATTCCTCTAAGCCGACTTTAACAATAGTGCATCCTGAATTGATAGACACTAGTGGTCTTGATTGTTATCCTTTGAAAGAAATAGAGAAGTCCTTTCTTACCATCAATGTCATCACACAAAACACTTTTGATTTGAATTTGATAAATTTTACACACTCCTGTAAAGTCCAGAGTAAAAAATCTCGCAACCTAAAGAGTCTTGTGTAAGTATGACACCAAATACTAAGCAAGAGATATCTTTGAAGGAAAATAAAGGAACATATTCTACTATTAATCAAGAGGCTATCTTATCAAGACTCCTCCAAGATTGTTTTATATCTCTCCCTCCAAGAACATGAAATAAATTTTACTACAAGAGTTCATTTTGTGCATATCATAGAGTTCATGCTCATTCTACTAATGAATGTAAGAATTTGAGTAATAAAATTAATCTTAAGGAGTGTGGTGCTCTTCCTTATGTTGGAGCACCTTGTTCCTCTAATTGATACTGATTTTCAGTCTAACATGTTCTCATCAATCATTTCAACTCATTCTTTCCCTGTACTAAGTGGGGGAAAGGGGTTAGGTTATCCTTGTCCTCGTATGTCACTTGTCATTGTCTCCTTTGGTTAGTTGATTTACTTTCATGAACATATAAGAGCAATCTTGGGATGTGGACAACATGCCTTAAGTTTGCTCACATACATATTACCTTTTGGGGGCAACCCCTTTTCATGGCGTAGCTTATTAGAAACATATGACTTGGCATAGGGCTTTCGAAATAAGCTCTCATATCTTCTTCTACTTTAAAGAAATTTCTCATAAAAATGGTGTTAGCAATTTCTTTAAAGTGGGGGCATACATCGACATCATGGGGTGATCCCACAATAGTGGTTTATAATTTTTGGCCAAACTCGACACTGAAATTATTATTTTTAACTAAATCTTCACATTCAGGCACCTATAGCTGCTAAATCATGAGGAATTTGAAGATAATGCAAACTAGAGTCTCATCACATTTTGTCTGTAGATTTTATAAATATTTTTTTCAGAATTTTTGGAATCAAATTGTACTTCTTTTTCCATCTCCCACGAAAACTGGTTTTTTTCAGAAAACAACATTTTTAAAAAGTGGCGCACACCGTATAACACATAATTTTTTTTACATGAAGGATAAAATTATAATTCTTTCGAATTTAGATTTCTAACTCTGATATCTAGTGCTTCCACTTGGTTAGATAGTTTTTTATTGAATATTTTTTCTTTAATCAAGTTTCGAAGTCAAACGAATTACAATTCAGACATAGCGCGACTGTATAATGCGTAAATTTTTTTGTATATATCAAAATTCAATTTTTTTAATTTTGTTGGATCAAGGACTTCAATATCTGGTGCACTCATATATTTTTTATTTTTTTTGATAATCTGCTATTTTTCCACGTGTAGAACAAAGACCTTTATTTTCGGTGAAAAAGCTATATTTAATAAAACTAAGAAAAAAAATACATAATAAAATGAAAACATATCAAAATTATATTCATTGGATGGCTCATTCTGAGGACTACCTGATTCCAGTTGGGTTTGTGAAGTCTCTGCCACTTTCATGTTCAAACCGAGCTCTGAAGTGCAAAAAATTAGGTTTTCTTTGTGAATTTTTTTAAACATTAGGGAAATGGGGGGTTCGCTCAAACTAGGGGGGTTCAAGCGAACCCCCTCCCCAAAAGGGGTTTTCATGTGAATTTTGTTTGTGCATGTAATTAATGGGTTCGCTTGAACCCTAGTTCGAGTGAACCCTTTTTTGGTTCGTGCGAACCATCTAGTTCATTCGAACCCCCAAAATGTAAAATTTTGCCATGGGGTCATTTTTTGTGAGTTTTCCTTCCTCATTGGAATTGTAAATCACTATTGTGGCTTCACCCCATGTTTCATTGTGTGATTTTATTTCTTCTTGTGATACATCCTTTTCTT
The DNA here is from genome assembly GCA_007115665.2 of Sequoiadendron giganteum. NCBI lineage: Eukaryota > Viridiplantae > Streptophyta > Pinopsida > Cupressales > Cupressaceae > Sequoiadendron > Sequoiadendron giganteum. The sequence goes on from CM021107.1 coordinate 624,946,453, forward strand.
GGTTGTATCATTGGGATCTATTTCTTCCAAGAGCTTGATATTTCTTTGATTTTTCCTCTCTTGGAGACATTAGGCACAATGTTCCCTAATAAGAGACCTTACAAAAACTAAGAAAAATCCCTTTGAACATACCTTACACTATTTCGCATTTACAATAACCATTATATGGCCACCTTGCATAATACACTTTGCATGCCTGTTGAGCCATCTTATTTGTTCATGAGTTCCAAGCATACGAAGTTTTGCTTGCCTCATGAAGCTTGAAGTTCATTTTCGTGTGGTGCCTTATCAAAGTTATCAGGAGGTATAAATTTTATATGGTTGACAAGAAGCTGATCCGAGGAATGAATTTCCCTTAGCCACTCATGTGTGTGTGTGAGCACATACCGACCATGTGCATATTTGTCTCACCTCTTTGGATACTCACCCAACAAATAGCCTAAAGATCTGTTGCCTCAGAGTGAGCGAGCATTTTTGGAAAAATCAACTTAGATCTGATCAACATTGCGTTGGACAAATGATTGAGGCTTGATCCACCTATTTTTTAATTTTTGCGTGTTTGTATTTTTTCTTTCTTAGTCATTGGCATTGCATGTTTGTGTATCTTGTTTTGTTGCATATCATACACCTTGTGTGTGTCCTTTCATGCTTATGTTGGTTTGACATAGAATCTTGGATCCTAGGGGCTTGGCCACCTCCTTTGATCTTTGTCATCCTTTGTCTCTGCATTGTTATAATTGGGTCCCTCTTGAATGTCTACTTTAGTGTGAGTTTGAAGCAAGTTCATCCTCTCACTAAAGTGGGGGATAAATTTAGTGTCGAAAAATGTCATCGTTTACATTTAAATACACCTAATTTGGGAATAATTAATGTTAAAATAGACTTAAGGTCCCCTTGATATAGTGTTGTGATGTGTTTTACACATCCACATTAGGTCTTGGGCCATTCTAAGCTAGATAAACCTAAAATTTCCTTAATTTAGTGTTGTAAAGAGTATTTATTTACACCTTCACATTAAATTTAGGGCCCTTGGACCTAATGTTGCCTTAATCTATTGTTTTAATATGTTGTACACATTCACATTGGATTTAGGGCCCCTTCTAGCTAAATTGACCTAATCTTGCCTTAATTTAATGTTGTAAAATGTATTTATTTACACTTTCATATTGAATTTTGGGCCCTCTTACATTTATGACCTTTATATCATCATTAATAGGCCTTTAGGACCCCTTATTATGCATTCAGAGGCATATTTTAATAGAAAACTTGACATAGACCTCAAATAAACTTAATTTTTTAACACTTCGACACTTTTTCCACTTAAAAAGGCCCTCTAGGACCCATATGCCACCTTGGGTGCATGAGTCCCACCCAGGTGGGACCCATAAGCTAGGGGTGGCATATAAGTCCCATTTGGCCCCTTTTTAGGGTTTTGAGCAAGAAATCAGGGTCTTAAATTTAGATTTTATGAATGTCGATCTCTGGGATCTAATAAATAGTAAGTTGGATGGATTGCCTATATAAAAAACATCTCAAATCATTATTTACATAAGCCTTCATGATATCAAGTCAAGCACTCAAGATTTAAGCATTCCAACACTTTACAAGATTGAATCAAGAGGGTTTTCAAGAGAACTTCTAAGGCATTCAAGAGCATAATTCTTCATCAATTATTGCAAAAATCTAAGATCCATCATCATGCCAAGGTTATCAACCATAAAACATTTAATTGAGCTAGTGTTGTGATGTAGCATTGAAGTTTCATCTACAAGCATTGTTTCATATCAAAGTTTAAGATCTAGATCTTCATCCTCCATGGTCATTTCATGTTAGAGAGTTGATTTACAGGAAATAATTCAAGGTATCATTATCCATGTTTCATGTTTCATGTCCTTATTCCATTATATCATCATTTGTTTTAATTACCTCAAGGGGGTTTCACCAAGGAAAACCCCTATTCGCTAACAATCAATAAGTTTCTCTCTCTCTACATGTGTAATTGCATCTATATAGGTGTCTTGGAGCTTGAAGGATCTTTGAAGATTAGGTTACAAGCTTGAAGGAAGTTGTTGGAGTGGTCCCCTCATTTGCAAGGTTGTTAGCTTCACAAAAAGTCATCTACAAGTTTGAAATTAGGGTTTCAGATTTGGAAACAAGGTGTGGCTGAAAGAGAAGAGATTGGAGAGTAGAATCAAGTTTTAATCCTCTAAAAAATCACATTGGGACTAATACGCCACCTTGGGTGTATGAGTCCCAGTACAGTCAGTTTTTAGGGTTTCTAGAGATTTAGATTGAGCACTGTCAAATTCATGTTTTGGCATGGAAAACCTAGTTTGGAACTAAATCACCTAGATTGGCATATGAGTCCCACTCAACATAAAATTTAGTGTTTTTAGCATCTTAGGTCTCCATTCAAGCCTCTATAAGTTTCCAGGTGCTCCTTTGTACTTTTCCAATTTGTTGTTCTTATTTATATGCATTTCTAGGTCATTCATTCAAGTTTCATGCATCACAAGGTTTGAACATTAGATCTTGCATCTCATTTGTTTTTGCAAGCCCTAGCTTGGTGGTGAACCCCTCATTAGTTTGTAATCAGACCCTAGGGAAACCCTATTACAAGATCTCCTCCTTTGCATACCTAAGATTGAGATCTCTAGGGTTTTCCTTGAGTGAGGGAGTTTGAAGATTGTTGTTCTATCTCCAAAGTATAGAATCCAAAAAAATTCCATCTTTCAATATGTTTTTTAATATTTTTACAAAAAGAATCCTTCATTTAAGAGCATAATGTATTTTGTTTATTACTAAGAACACATGGATTTTTTTTCTAGAATTCTTTTTTACAATAACACAATGTGTAGACATCCATGTGACCCACTAGCACCCCAAGTATCCCAAAGTTCAAAAATATACTTTTCATGTGGCTTACCCATGATGTGTGGTAACACCAATTGAGAAAGTAATGCCTCTTGCTTGTCTAAGAAAAAGAACTAGTTTTATTCTCATTTTCAAGGGACTTTTTTTTATTTTCTCTCTCTAGAAACTCCATTCCTCTCTCTTGGGGAAGCTCTACCGACTTTATATTGTAACTATCTCACTCTCTTTTGCACCCTCTTGCTCATACCAACAACTTGGAGCTCTCAAGAGGAACATATAAATAGTTACATCTTTCAAATCCATTAGAAAATATGTCCATTGTTGGTAATATCACTCTTTTTTAAAGTTATTTCTCTATATCATTTTTTTCACTTGTTAGACAATATCTTTGATGCAGAAATATAAATATTTCTTTATTTTCATTATCTATTTATTTGTCACTAATTTTCACTTCTTATTAAGAGAACGAACAATATTTATGAATCCCAATACAAAATTTCAAATAAATTTTATCTTTCCAAGAAACAATCTTGCACTTTCCGGCCTCTAAGAAGAGGAATCTTGAGAATTGTTTTGATTATATCCACGTCTATAGAAATATCCATCTAAAATACGATATAGCCCAAGATCTTGTCTTTGGTAACATAACAAATATACTTCTTAATATTTAGTGATATCACAAACTTTATGCACCTCTAATGTAATTTTATTAGGTCTTCTACATGGTTTTCTCTATTTTTAGAAAATAAAGTAAGAACAAATTTGTGACTATAGACTCAACCCTGTACAATGAAGAGGATTATTTTGATCCTACATAGAATATTAGTTTTATATTATCTATTATAGATCTCACGAAATTTTAGATTGTAGAGCATTCACTTGATTCACTTCTTCAATAATCAAATTAAGTAACATTATTTCTATTTATATTTCCACATTTAATTGTTTTGTACTTCTTTCAATTTCTTTCTTTTATTTATTTTCATATTTTGAAATACATATAGATCTTCAATCCTATTATACCAACTAAGATTATTAGTAAACAATAATATTATTATAGTAAAAATTGCATATGCATACCCTTTTCCCTTATGTTTTGGGCCCAATTTAATTAGAGTATCCTAAATGCAATGACTAGTCTACAAATGAAATAAAACACCAGAATCTTTAGATAGAAGCTACACAATTTATTAACTGTTTAATATCACCAATAGTAGGTACCATATCTCACACTAATCTTTAAACAAGGTTTTAGTGTTTCATTAAGAACAGGCAATAAAGTTTAAGGTTAGATTACTATGTCTCTTAACCTTTGATATTTCAAAATAATTATCTCAACCTTTTACTTTCGGTAAGGAAAGACTAACTATGCATCCCAAAAATGCAATTAGAATAAAACTTTGATGCAATGATTGATTATTTTATCCCTCTAAAATTTATATGTTTAAGGGAAGTAAAGGACAAATTATGTGTAACATATTAATGTATTTTAAGAAATATTAATAATATAAATAATATGTTAATATTATATTATTGATTATAATAATTAATAAAGTATATTTATATTATATTATATTTAATTATTGTCAATAGTGATATGGTGTGATGGTTGAATTGTTGTATTGTTATTCTTGTCATCAAGATTCAAAACACATTAAAGTGAAATTTGATGAAAAATTACTAAATTAACCCATCTTTTATACAATTATATAAAAACTTAGATTAAAAAAATAAAATAAAAAATTACCTATTCATAAAAATTAGTTTCACCGAAAATCTATATAATTAAGATCCTAGGATAGACTAGAATTATATTTGCAATAAATCAGTAGAGATACAATGGCTCTGCTTTTTCTATTCCAATCAATTCCTGAGAACCTTATTAATAAAAATGACATATCTTTGCAATTGGTGAAAATTCTGTGGACGTTTGTCACTTGTGAGTTGTTCGAAAATAAAGTTTGAAAATGAAAACTCGTACAGAAAATGAATGGTCTTGCTTATACATTACGCAATTGGGATTTAACGCGTCTCAACTTTGCACGGATATCTCACATGGGTGATGTTGATTTTCAGCTTTGAGTCTGAGTGGGTCCCATCATTTTTATCATTGACAGACCACTTGCCATGTGAGCTCTGAGACAAGTCAAGTCGTGCAGAGAAAAACATTTTTTCCTGGCTACGTAGGTACCTACTTCTTTTAAACACCATTATTCCGAAAGAGATATTTGAGAGAAACATTAGTCAGAGTGAATTATTGGAGAAACATTAGGCCTGCTTTAAATCTTTCAAATTTTCTCTAGTTTTATCAAAATCCAGATCAATCTGAGTTACATTTTCCATTCCCCTTTGGCACTTTGAGTTCATGGCGTCTTCCTCATCTCACAAACGTTCTTTCAGTGCATTTCAACGGGAAACATTAACTGGGTCTTCCTCCTCTGAAAAAATATATGATGCATTCATCAACCACCGAGGCCCTGATGTGAAAGAAACCGTGGCTTTTGCACTTTACGATTCACTGGAGGAAAAGGAATGTTGGACATTTCTTGATGATCAAAATTTACAATTGGGAGATTCAATTTCCTCTGCCATAGAAGATGCAATATACTCTTCTAGAGTGCAGATCGCCATCTTCTCACCACGATATGCGGAGTCCTCTTGGTGTCTAGACGAGCTGGTTCACATGCTGAAAACCAAGGCTCTGTTTATTCCTGTATTTTGTGATGTGAGGCCTTCTGACCTTCGCTACCCTGACAAGGGAATTTATGCACCTGCATTCGCTCAACATGAAAAAAAGGAGAGATTCAGCAGCGAGAGGCTTCAACAATGGAAAGATGCCCTCGAGTCTTCTTCACTCATCTCTGGCTACGAATTCAGCACATCTAATGAGTAAGGCTTAGCGTATTTTTGCCATTGAGTTTTTCTTATTTTGTTTCGGTTGTTTGTTTCAATTCATTATGATTCAGTGTTTTAATTGCTCCTTTTAATTACCCTCTCCATGTTGATTTGAAACGCTTTTGAATTCTCTTTTCCCTTAAAATTGTCAGTAATGTCGAGAGGCTGTGTGAAACGATCACCTTGGCTGTGCAAGAAAAAGTTGGGAAGACATTTAAGGGGTTACAAAGACATGGAGAAGTTGGAGAACATCAGAAAGGTCTTCATGCAGACGCAGCGGCGTCAACAAGTACATCAGCACTGGTGAAGAGATCTAGTCTTCTTCCCAGAGATTCACATCCAGTGGGCATAGATTGCAAAGTTGAACACATAAAAGGCTTGTTAGAAGACCCAACAGTTCAAGTTATAGCCGTAGTTGGTATGGGCGGCTCGGGGAAGACATTTCTTCTTCAAAATGTCTACAAAGCCGTGGAATCAAAGTATGATCATTCCATTTGGCTCTCTATTTCTAAATCTTGTTCTCTCAAGAATTTGCAACATGTTATAGCCTCCCACATAAATCCAGAAAGTGAAATAGCGAAAGTAAATGAACAGAGAGCGGCTGAATTGATTCACAAGCATCTCCAAGCGAAAAGATCTCTTATTGTGCTGGATGATCTGTGGACGCTTTCTACCGAAAATAATCTGATCGATGAACTTGGTCTGCCACCTGATAAAAATTGTAAAGTTGTGGTTAGCACAAGAAATAGGCAAGTTGCTCTAAATTTAAAAGCTGCAATTTATGAAATGGAAAATTTGTCAGATGAAGACAGTTGGACGTTGTTTTGTGCCTACGCATTTGAGGATCATGGGGGGAATAGAGTGTCACGGCACAAAGAACAGGAGGGTCGGAAGATTGTAAAGCAATGTGGAAATTTACCTCTTGCTATCAAAACGATAGCAGCATCTCTGGCCAACGTCATAGATCTCAACAAATGGGAGTTCAAGCGCCGTCAGCTCGAAAGAGTAGTTACTCCCATTGGTGACCCTGACCCTGTCATGGAAATATTGAAACTGAGTTATGACTCTTTGCCTGCACACCTTAAACGGTGTTTTGCATATCTTTCCTTCTTTTCCGAGGACGAGGAGATAGAACCCGAGTATTTGATAAATCTGTGGATAGGAGAAGCACTGGGAAAAGAATTCGTCCCAGCAGGAGAGGATCCGTGGGATATGGCCTGGGATTGGTTAGATCAACTTGCCCAGCTGTGTCTGGTTCAAGTGTGTGAGAGAGGTACTCCCTATAATTTAAAAAAATACTGTAAAATTCATGATTTATTGCATGATTTGGCCATACAAATATCCAGAGAAAATAAATGTGTTTTTTCTGTTGAGGAGGTCTGTAGACATACAAGTGGTGCCACGGGCTGGTGTCGGATTTTACTGGCCAAAAAAGATCTAGACGACTATGCCATCTCAGATAGCCGTCCTGTTTATCTCCGCACACTCTCACTGTCTCGGAATGAGAATATTACAAGCATTCCGGAAAACTTGTTTACCACCATGAGAGGACTGCGCGTTCTGGATTTGAGCTACACAGGAATCTCTACATTGCATGCGTCTCTTGGAAAGATGATTCTTCTTAAAGTCTTAGATATAAGGGGGACAGAGATTAAGGAGGTACCGGAGTGTGTGAGACATCTGAAAAGTCTCTTGTTTCTTGCTATCCCTCGCAGCTGCAGATCATTACCAGAATGGATTAATGAATTAGAGTTAGTATGTTGTGAATTTAGTGATTACGGGGAGCTGCAAAGAATGCCCAATCTAGTTAGAGATTGTATTTGGCAGGGGACAAGAGGTGCAGAGAAATGCCAGAGGTGCTTGGAAAGTCCGAAGGGTTTCCGCAACTCCGTTTCTTGGCAATTGAACACTTCCCGGAATTAGAGGAGTTCCCAGAATTGGAGGAGGGAGCGATGGCAGGCCTTCAGCCATTTATTCTAATTCAATGTCCGAAAGTGAAGGAAGTGGAAGGATTGGAGCATTTGAAAAGACTAGAGTGATTTTATTGCTCTAATTTTAGGCCGAGAGGAGAGAATCCTTTGTGGAATATGTTAAAGGAAGGTGGAGAATATTGGAATAAAATCAAAGCTGCAAATCCCCATGTAACTATTATGATCCATAAATTTTAGTGAATGTAATTAGTTTTTGTTTGTTCTCTATTTAAATTATATCAAAGTTCTTTTGATTTATTAGAGGTAATAAATTAAAGAGTTTGAAGCTAATCTTATTTATGATATTATAATTTAATCTATATTTTAGTGAAGGAAATGCTATTTTGTAATTAAAATCTTCTATATTTAAATTATGTTAAAACTAATTTTATGTATGAGAAAAAGTTATGTATAGAATATACTTAAGACTTTTATAAGATGTGTAAAAATAAATTTAAAGATTGTGAAATTTATTAACTTTATAATGATATTTTAGTTTTATATGGAAGGTAAACTTACTTGGAAATGTGACATGACTTGTATTATATCAAAGAAAATAAATATTTTTAAAATTTTGATTTACATTAATTTAATACAATATATGTATATGTATATGTATAAATTAATTTATATTTATTAATTGATAGTTTTGTGGGTAATGTAAATTAATATTATTTTAGAAAATTAAACATGAAATATAAGGATATTTATCAATCATTTTAATCACTATTTTTTAATTATTTTATTGTTAGTTTGAAATGGTTGATTTGCACTTTTGGATCACTTGTGCATCTATATATTTGTCATCTCTTGTCCATATTTGATCATATTTGTATTTTGGTTATGTTCTTTGATTCACCAAATTCATCTTTGTTTTATTTCTATTTTGATTAAAAACATTATGAATTACTTTAGAAGGTTACAAAAATTTCTAGGGGACACATTTTATATTAAGACTTGCAATCCTAGTTATTTCTCCCTAAATATTTTTTTTTTTCTTAAGGTGGAATTAAGAAAAGCATTAGATGCATATGCATATGCATTGTAAGTTGTTCTTTGAGCTAAGTAAGCTTATCCCACATGCATGGGAGTTGGTAGATATCTTCGATACAATTAGTTTAAATAGAGGACTTTAATAAAAGAATGGGTTATCAATGAATTGTATTATATTGAACATGGCTCTAGGAAGTTTCCCCCTCTAAGAGGCCAACAATATACTATAATGTGACTCTATCAATTCAATGCAATAGTGTTCACTATATTCTTATTTATTATGTTGGTTAACAAATTATCCACTATTTGAAATTTTAAACTTTTCACTTTATTGCCTAATTTTAATGCAAATCACCAACCAATAGTTGGGAAAATTATTTCTATATGAAATAATTTCCCTTGGATTTTTTTCATGTGAGGTATAGCTCCCTCATTATACTTTTCTAGAAAATTAAACTTCAATGGGGTATGCTTTTAGACAAATGCTTCAATCAATAAATAATTACAAATATTATTGATAAATCCTCATCAAATATGATATCTTTATGAAAGATATCTACCACACAGACTAACTATATTCCATAAAAATATTTAATGTCTCAATCAAAGATAACCTAGATCTCAATAATTTCAAATGCCAAAAGTGATTATTACACATACAAAAAAATGTAACAATTAAAAAAATTAATTACAATACAAAAATTTCATTCATGTATTGGTCTAAAACTATAGGCTCATAGACATGTACAACCTTCAAGTTTAATTATCTTTTCACTATCTCTTCCCCAAAATTTCTAAGAGATTTTTTAATACATTATATCATGCATGTATACTTTTCATGAGTAACAATTTCTTGAAAACTATCTAAAAAAAAGGATTTTAAAGTCACACGATTTTTTTTGGACTTTTAAAGATTCTTTACAAAATATAAATAATAAAACAAGGAAAGTAATTGTTGAGGTGGAACATTTTTGGTGTTTCCTTCTTGAGATGATTGGGTGACTTGTATGGCACTTTTAGTTTTGTATACATGGAAAGCTTTGATGCTTAGAGGCATCTCACCATGTTGTGGGATGATCACATTCTTGGTCCTTAGTTTCCACAAAGCCTTTTTTCCTCATGCCAAGTCCACTTTACTGGAGAGAGTTATTGCACGACCAACAAATTGGGATAGAGTGAAATCGACACTACTTTGTTCCCCTCATACTTTCAATATCAAAATATTGCTTATTGAGAAGCTTTTAGATTGACTAATTGAACTTATCCTTTAGAACCTCTGCATCCTCTTCTCGAGTATCTTCTTCCCTTAGGAGATGAACATCGATATCTAAAAGATATTTCTAGATGTTAGCCTTCATCTTGCACTCAAGCAATTTTATCTGCTCCAACATATTTTGCTTAGGAAAGTGAGTATCCACTTGATGCTTTTATTCTACATGAGGCATCTATTATCTTCATCACTAAGCACGACCTGTCCAGTCACCAATTTTTTGATCCCATATTAAGCATTTCTTTAAGCTCATTATCAGTTTTTAATAAAATGGACTTTTCATGCTTGCCAATAGTTCTTTCACTATCTATCTTTATTTTTAGTATCTCAATATCTTCATAGATTTTTTCATATCTATGATAATATTTGTACCTCTTACCAAAATATCTTTAGTCCAATCTTCAATCACCTTCCCATTAGACTTGTAAACTTGGAGTTGAACAATCATTTATTTCCCACAAGGGGCGGGTGTAGAAAGATTGAGAGCCAAAAAGTGGCTAGCCCATTTATTTTTTTGAAAAACTAAAATGTAAGTGTGTTATAATGTGCTCGTGTGTTATGTCTTGGAGTGACCGAGCCCCAAGCTCAACCAATACAAGGCCAAAACATTCTCATGTGATAATGCAAGAGTTTTTTTCCTTATTTAAACACAAAACAAAGTTCATTTCATTTTATTTCCTTTTGTTTCTGATTTGGTTTGTGGCCCACAAACCCTCAAAATTTGAGGGTTGTTATTTTTTGCGTGAATTTGGAATTAAATAGGCAAATTTAATATGTTTTTTTAATGTGAATTTATTTATTTTTTAGGAAATGATTATGCACCTCCTTCTCCTCCTCAAAATCTCAATTCACCTCATGCTGAAATCCTTCCTAAAGAACAACCCCAACAAACACACCTCCAACAATTCCTCAACATTCTCTAAGAACTCAAGAAAATTTAATGGGGAAATTTGAAAATAACAAAAAACAAATTGAGGAGCTAATTGCAAGGTTGAGAGATCTTGTAGGCACAACCCCACATAGAACTATGCCTGCTCAATCAATTGAATCAATAATATCACATGTATATTCAATTAGCAAGAAAATAAGTAGTTGGTTGAAGAAGAGACAAGATTTTAGATAATTTTATGCAGATAAATTATCATATAAACAAATTAAAGATGAAAAAATACAAAATTTGACTTGTGTGCACTATTCATGAACCCTAGAATGAATCGACCTTTACATCCTCCAAACAAGAGGTTCCATATCCATTGTGCAACCACCAAGGGATAAAGAACAATTTTTGGAGAAGGTGGTGGATGGTTAATGACCATCCTCCATGCAACAACAATGAGGTGCCACAATATTTTTTGAGGAAACTCTACTATGAATTTTTCTTCAATAAAATCCCAAACTATTTTGACATGTAGGACTTTTAGGGTAGAGGTGGGTGCTCCACTTAGGACAAATTGGGGGCACGTATCAATACACAATGGCCAACAAGACAAGCACTCACTAGAGCAACATATGAGCATGTGACTATCCCTTTCATTGTGAAGGAGAGTGTTGAGGTGGATATATTATAGTCAATTAGTTCCCTCACCCAAAGCCTCATACAACATACCACTCCTCTAGCACAGGGTGATCCAAGTGAGTCTTCTGGGAGTAGAGTTCCACCTCATTATTGTTAAGCATGTGAGTCACTTTTTGTTTATGATCCCATGGATAGTCAAGATGCAAGTGCCCAGGGTACATCTGCAGTTGATCAGATGGTGATGATAGATGCCCTCCTTAATGAGAAATTTAGCCTTGATAGTTAGGTAAGTTTTAGCAAGTTCATTGAATTTAGTTTATTAAATTTTATTATTGAAATCCAAGATTAACTAAATTATTTGAATGATTATAATAAAATTGCAGGGTCATAGTGTTCACTCTATTTCTAACGATACTCCATCTCCCTATTACATGACCACATGTACTGTGGAGGTATGTAACTAGTAAAGAATTTTAAACATTGCATGTGAATAGCTAAGTTACGTTATATATGAATGATATTCTTATATATCTCATTTTAGATGTTGAATAGGTTAATCTTGGAGCTTCGGTGATAACACCTACCAATGGAGGTGGTCATTGAAGTTTCACTTAGGTAATACACACTATTTATAACTTTAAAATAAAAATATATATTTTGTAATTGAATAATGTTTAATGACTTGAAGGTTTTAGATAGTTTGTAAGTATGATTTGTAATTTTTAATTAATTTGATTTCAGGTTGTTATGCACTTCATAATCTATGAATTTCATTTTTTCATGTTGTTGACCTCCAAAAATATAGGCTAGTGGCATTAATAGCTTGTAGCATATCATTTCACTCTTATAATCCTAATTGGCATCACTAGCTTGTAGTATACCATCTCTCTCATCATTGTTGTGCTCATGAATGTCGCTTGAGATATTGACTTTATTACTACCCTTGTCCTATGTTGACTATACTAATTGTAATACCCCTCCGTTTTGCTTCTTGTTCGGTTTGATTTATACTATGTTTGGTTGTAGTTACCTTGCTTCTGGATACATTTTGTTATGATGTTTTGATCGCTACTGTTGAGCGACAACTATTATTGTGGGATGTAGTTATCTGATTGTTGTTTCACATGCACTATGGATTAATGATGTTGTAGAGTTAACATGAGATATTATTATGAGAGTATTGAATTATGATGGAAGTGTCAGTTTCAATGAGTGTATTGGTGAAGAGGACAGTTTCGCATCACTCGCTTGCGAGCGCCTTACGAATCCGTAATTTCTTCTTCATAGTGTGTATTATATGCTGGATATATTGTATGATGTTGTTTACTTGGTTGCAGGATTGCAGGTACATGACATCGACTCCACCTGGTTTCACAGGTTTGAGTGTGTCGATCCAACGGTTAAGTTGAACGGGAGATAGTAGCTAGGTAACATGTGTCAAGTTTACACCCTAGCCTTAGTGTGTCGTCAGTTGTGTGTGTCGAGTTCATTGTCTGTCTTGTTTTAATGTTATTTAATTCTGAAGGATTATTGATTTGGAAATAGATATTTAGAATAATTGCATTTAAATCATGTTGATGGTTATTTAATTTAAATAATGCAATGTGGATAAAAGTTTATATTTAAATTAATTAATTATATTTAGTTTATTTAATTAATTAAATTTAGTTTATTTAATTAATTAAATTTAATCCAAGGGGGTTGAATTTAGTTATTAAATAATTAAATTAATTAATTAAACGTGATGCAAGAGAATGAAAGGAAATAAAAGAATTAGAATTAATTTTGGAATTTAATTCCAACGTGTGAGAATTAAATTAGAAATTGTAATTAAATATTTATTTGGGAAATTGGTTGCAACTTTGGAAATTAATTTATTATTTGAAATTGTATTTTAAATTGAAATTGAAATTAATATCTAATTTGCATGTAATGTGAATTAGGGTTGTAAAAATTGAAATTGAAATATCTAATTTGCATGTAATGTGAATTAGGGTTGAATTAGGTATTTTTGATTTATAAGAATATATGTTTTAATTTTAGGAAGAAAGTTTTTAGAAAAATACATTTTTACAGCAGGGAAGAAATTTTGGAAAATTTGCATAAGGGTTTGAAGAAAGTTTGATTGTAAAATTGATTGAAGGAAAGATTGTTTGCATTTGTTGGATTTTGAATTGGATTCATTGGAGGATTGAAGAAAATTCAAGAAATCTTTGGAGGAGGCTTGCATTAGAAATTCATCTCTTCCTGTAGCTTCTTGTACCAAGTTTTCCTTTTTATGTTTTATTGTTCTTGATTGCTTTCTTTAAAATAGTAATGATTAAAGATTTGTTTGTTAAATCTGTTTTAGAAAATAAATTTGATATTAGAAGAAAAGAATTAAACAAATTTACAGCCTTTGCTTGTGAAAATTCTTGAGTGAAAATTGTGAAAACTTTAGTTGAATTTAAATTATTTGGAAAAATTGATTTTGTTGTTATTGAAAATCAAACATAGAGATTGAACAATGCATTTAGAATGTTTTTAAAAAATGAAACCTTCTGTTTATTATTAAAAAACGGATTTTAGAATCTACAGTATAGTTATATTTTTCATGGTAAAATGGTCTGGTTGCGTCACCTATAACTCCATTTTCACAAACTGGGTTGTCAAGAAATTTAAAATATTTTTGCATTTTGAAATTTTCTTATCACTGTCAAAAAATCATAAATACCCAGATCGTAGTTTTTGAGTTATGCTTGAAATATGAGACCGCTGTTAAGTTATTTTTCCCATGGCTGTTCTGAAAATAAAATAATAATAAATTGATATTTATAAATATTAATATTTTAGGTATTGTTATTATAATATTAAAATATTATTTAATAATATTTTATATTATAATTTATAATACTAAAGTATTATATTTATTTATATTATTTTAAATAAAATTTGTATATTAGATTAGTGGAATTAAAATTATTAAACGTATGGGGAAATTATTGTTTATTTTAAAATGGCATGTTAAAGTTTAATTGAAGTAGTTAAATATTTGATTTGAAGAATGCATAATTTAAAATTTAATGGTGGAATTTAAATTCATGTGTAAAAGGTCCAATTATTAATTTGATTTAATTGGAAAAATATATTTATATTTTGGAAAACTGATGATAAGGGATATTTTATTTTGAATTAAACAATTTGATATTTTGTAAAAAATAGAAGATATGTTAATGATAAATATATTTAAATATATTAATTTATATTTAGTATATATATATTGAAGGTATATATCCATTTGAAAGAATAAATAATATTTTATATTATTTTATTATGTTGTTGTAAATTGGGTATTATTAGTGTTCTAAAAGAAATGATTAGTATGCGTAGAAAATGAATAGAGAAAGATATTTTTTTAAATAGAAGTAATTACTTGATTTAAAAGGAAATACATTTATTTTGTTAATATGATTGAAGAAAATATATTGAAATGTATATATATATCCATGAGTATTTTCAATCAGTATTTACCTTGTTTTATTTAAGTGCGTGTAATTTAGCTTTGCATGAAGAATTTAAATGATAAGTTTTGAATGTATGGTCAAAATTGATAAGTAAAAAGATATTTAAATATATTGAAGAATTATAGAAATATTTATATTTAAATATTTGTTTTAATTAATGAGATTTAATTAGAAACAATATGAATGCGTGGTCAATTATTGATGAGACAATCAATTATGTTATTTATTAATTTCTATTTCGATTAATTGAATCATTATGATTGGATTATGAAAGAGGTATGGATTTAGTATATCCAAAAGCAGTATCTTCCTCATGATTATCTTAAAGGGAAGTAAGTTTAATTGTTTTAGATTTTCAATAATGAAAAGAGAAATAGGGGTTATGATTATTTTAGATGATCTAGTTATCATGTCTTTGACTTTGTCAACACTACCTATTGAATGAGTATGGATTTAGGAAATCCAAATATTAGATTTGATTGATGATTTGAATGCTTTTTTTGCTATGTCATCAAGTTGCATTGTTGGTTTTGGGATTTAGTGTTAGTCCTAAATTATAAGTCTTCCAGAAGAACTTAGAGGATAAGGGTTGTTGAATCTTTATGCCATCCTGTTGTTTTCCCTTGGGTAGTGCATGGCATCTTTTCAGTTTTACCCGGTTTTCACGAACGGGGATGTTTGCACCTCCTTGGTTTAGGAGCGGATTATGGGATCCGTGTCTCCTCGTATGGAGTGACCTTGTGATGTGGTTTCATCTTGTTGCCTCTTGTGAAAGGAGTGGACTATGTGTTTGTTTCCTCCAAGATGTATGGAGTGAGTTCTATTATTTGTATCCTCCTTGTGTTGGAGTAGATTATGATGCCTAGTTGGTATGCACTTGTGGTTCCCTTGGTGGATTGTTAGGGTGTGTGTTGTTGAATAGAAGAGTGGCTTCTGTTAGGCGCCAGAGCCCAAATAGGTAAACTGGATAACCTTCAGGAGTGATTTAAACAAGTGATAATTAAAATAATATACTTAGAAGATTAGGACTAACTTCTCACTAATCAAGATAATTTAATCCTCACTCATAGACACAAGGGCTCGTTTAGACTTGGGATGAGTGAGAAGGCCTGGAATGGCAAGATCAACTATCTTGTCCTTGCGAGAGGTAGTTGATTTCGCATGAGTTAGTATGAGTGCCGAGATTCGGTTGAGGCCACCAGGATTACATGTGCCGGAGCCTATGAAGAATGCCCAGAGGAGATTTCATGACAAACCTTGCGATGACACTCTATCTATGACAACTGTTGTTAATTTTTTTATGTGTATGGTTACTTGAACATACTTGATCTACTTTATGTCTAGAAGCAATGTGACCTATGTCAGTGATGTTGGAGTTGTACTTGTATTGTACTTGATTTGTACTTGTATTGTATTTGATTTGTACTTGTATTGTACTTGAGTTATACTTGTTTCGTACTTGTATGGTGAATGAGTTGTACTTGTTAATTCATTTGGTTGGTTATAATAGTATGAGTCAGTTTGAGTCTGCCTTTGGTTAGAGGTAGTAGAATCTTTGTCCTTGTTACTTTGTTACTATCTCCTAGCATGGAGGGTGGGCCTTCGGGTACCACATTGGTAGGGTGGATCATGCACCAAAACCATTGGATCCCCATCGATCTTCAGTACTTGGTGGCGAGACATCCAGATGGACAGCTTGCGGTTCTTGTTGTAATTTCTTGCATTGTAATATTTTAGTTTGTATATAATACTTTATCCCTCTTTTGTAAGAGGTGGAGTTATGTAAGTGAACACATTTGTACTATTGCCTCATTCTGGGAATGAGTGATGTAACTATTGGTTTAAGATAATGTTTATGAGATTGTATCTTGATTGATTATCTTATTATGTTATGTGGTATTCTTATGATGTATGATGTTTATTTCATAAAGTTCATAAGGCTATGGTTATATGTAATATGTATGTATGGGTTTAAGTAATCCTAACCTTGTAGCCTTAGAGGTTGTTGTTAACTAGTAAGTGAATGTGTATGTTAAATGCACTTTATAAAAAAAATTGGTTCGCTTAAGATGTTAATTGCAACTTCCTTTAGGGTTACTTGGTGGGGCATTACACTTATCATGATGACTATGTTATTTCATTCATGTTATGGTTGTAGACTTTCATTTGTACCTTTGAAGTGTTTGACATCATAGAGGACTACTCTTGTGCAAAAATCCAGAATTGGGGCTAATCCATGGGCATGTGCAGGATCATGATGGGCCAAAAAGTGACGATATGAAAAAAGTAGCATTTTGCACTTGTCAAAAAATGTGAAAATCCGGAGTTGATTTTTTTCTGGCTTGGGTGTCAGTACATTTCTCCAAAGCAATGCCCAAGGCAAGAAGTGAAAATCGGATATCCGATTTGAATTAGTTATAAATACATAGCAGCGATATTTCAAAATCATTTGAATCATTTTAAACAATTGAGGGGGCACATCAAGAGCAACTTTTGGATATCAAATATTCGATTTGAGTAGATATTTGATTTCGAAGGTATGTTTTTGGTATTTTTTTTGTTTTAATTGATTTTTCTATTAGATTTCTATAATTTTAAGTAGTTTTTTATTGATTTTTATTAAAAACTAGAGTTTACAATGGATTTTTATAAAAAAAAAAAAAATTATGGATTTTGATTAAAAACTAGTGTTGTTTATGTATTTTTATTAAAAACTAGAGTTTGTTATGGATTTTTGTTAAAAGGTAGATTTTTTTTTTAATTTTTATTAAAAACTAGGGTTTTTTACAATAATTTCATTTATATTATGTAATTTCAATTAGATTAATTAGTTTTTAACTTTAATCAGGTATTATGGCTGAGAATGAAAATACACAAATGCCAAATGCTCAACCACCTCCACAGCCATCAATTGAAGACTTAATTGGTGAAAAATTAGAGCAATTGAGGGGCATTTGTGATGTTTATAAGACAATCCCTCAATTATCCAAGATGACAAACACATTGAAGGAAATAATTAAAAATATAGAAACCCTCTCCACCCAACATAATGCCTTTCATTCGTGGCAAGAAGATATGAGGGAATATTACTCATGTGGATTATCTTACAATGATGTGAAAGATCTCCAAATAATAGAAACCCAAATAGCCTCTTTATTCATTAACCCTCGCACCGGTTTTCCAGTTAATGTTAATAAACCAAAACTTTCTATAAAATGGTGCACAAATAGGGACATTATAGATAAATTTTGGGATCGTTGGTATATGGTTTTTGATAAACCACCAAACAAAAATTATGATATACCATTTTACTTTATTAAAAAATTATACGTTGAGTTTGTGTTACGACATCATGTCATTTACTTTGACATTAAACCCTTCGAAGGTGTCGGTGGAGGTATGCCCCAGGATAGACCAGGGGCAATTAGAGTAGTCTTGTGCCCATATGTTCCCCCTCCTCCCCTTCCTCCACCACCTCTAGTATATCATCCAGATATTATCCAAGATGCAGCCACACAGACTATTTAGGCTATTCCCTCTTTGAGTGGTCATTTGGTTTCGCCTGCTTCTACAGTAGCTCAGCCACATTCTGGTGATATTGGTGATGGCTCGAGTGCTGTTGCATCATCCTCCTTAGGTCCACATATTTGTGTGCCACATACTTGCACTATGTGCCACCAGATATGTTTGGGTCCTCTTGTACAACCCACTGAGCATCCCTTGGACACTTCTGATTATGACCTCCATGATGTGGACATTGTAGATCAGACACAGGGGAGTGGAGTGCACCCTACAGATTCCTCTCCTGCTAGAGAGGGGGATGTTGGAATAGTGACACAGGTAAGATTTAAGTTGTAAATTCATAACTTGCATTTGTTTTTAAATGAATATTAATAAGAGATAGTATCAAGTACTAATATTTATTTACATGGTCTATTTAATAGTTGATGTTTGAGGAGGAGCTCACACAAGTGACTGATAGCACCCTTAGGGCCATTTTATTTGGCCTCGACATGCACACAGTATATATTTTCTCACTCGCTCGTTTACATTTTTTTATTATATACTTGCTTGTCATTTGAATTGTCATTAATGAAATTATATAATAACTTATATGTTTATCTTATTTTCCTCTTGTAGGAAATACCTAGTGCGAGCGAGGTGCAACCTTGTCCAGACTATGGAGGTGCAAAGTTAGATAAGGGGAAGGTAATTGAACTCAAATTGGATTGAATTAAGATTTTTAAGATCTTATATTGATTATACATACATCGACATAGATTGGTAGTTTCATATGT
Organism: Sequoiadendron giganteum; assembly: GCA_007115665.2. NCBI lineage: Eukaryota > Viridiplantae > Streptophyta > Pinopsida > Cupressales > Cupressaceae > Sequoiadendron > Sequoiadendron giganteum. Next base: position 624,965,772 of record CM021107.1, read on the forward strand.
ACTTGTCATTTTTATGTATAGGCGGTTATGAGCTATACATCATTGTTGACAAGTGTCACAATGCCTGAAGGAGTAGGTATTGGAACACCTCAAGGAGGAGGTGTCGAAACACCTGAAGGAGATACAGAAAAAGAGAAGCCTAAAGAGGTATGCGTTTATTTTATTTTTTGTTTGGTAAATATGTTCCTATTACCAACAATTGTATGCTAACTTGGATCAATTTTATGTTTTTGTTCACATATATAGATTGGCATTTCAAAAGTTGGTTTGGTTGGTTCTTTGAGAGGGGTATATTCTAGGACTCCTGACCCTTTGAAGAGACGTATATTTCAAGTAATCAAGATTTCAATTAAAATTCAATGTATATTGATTTTGATGTTAATTATTCGATTTTAAATTATATAGTATAACTAATCTCAATTGTGGTTTGAGTTTTTCTTGTGCAGCTACCTTCAGAGTCAAAGAGTGCTTCAAAGAGGCTCCATTTTGATGATCCACCAGTAGTTTAGGATGAGATAGACATTTTTGGCATGTAAATTTTGAATAGGTATTGAAATGGCATATGCCATATTTTGTAAAACTTTGTTTGAGTTGGTGTTGATGCCATTTTTGTATATGTACATACACTTGATTATTCGATAATTTGATATATAGAAGTTGACAATTGAAATTTAATTTGTTAATCATGTGCATGATTAAACTCTTTGAAAATTTAATCTTGAGCAATGGTTTAATATCAATGTACAATAGCATAAAAAAGAATGGTTATATTATGTAGTTTATATTCACATCGATGATTACATTGCATTGCACATCTTTCAAAGTGAAAGCACTACTTCATATTGCATAACTAACAACTAGATGCTGATAGATGAAAAAAATTCAATTACAATATAGTTTTTACAAAGTCAACCTAAGAAATTATGCAATTACTTCACATTGCATAACTAACAACTAGATGCTGATAGATGAAAAAATTTCAATTACAATATAGTTTTTACAAAGTCAACCTAAGCAATTATGCAATTACTTCACATTGCATAACTAATAACTAGGAGTAGTTGTCAATTGCATTTACTTGTCATGGAATTCTATGAGACCACATTACTTTGAGGATTTTTTTTCAAATAGTCCACTACCTTGTCTATGCTACCACATTTTTCATACATGTCTACCAAAGCTTTTTATAAAATAGTTCACTGGCTTGTTGTTATGGATAAAACCCTAAACCAAGTGCTTTCAAACAAGCTATGGATGCTTGGTGTATCAACGTGAATTTGTACCCCTAATGCAAATCCCTTGTTTACCCCCTACACTTAAAAAAACCAAATCCGGAGGCTTAATTCCACTTAATCCCGCTGCCCACATCACACTTTGCATCCACTTTGTGTGTCAGTGGTGGCGTTTCTATCTAGGATGCCCGTGCAGCATGCAGACGTCTGCACAACGTGCTTATGTCCCTAATAGATTCTCGTGTGTAGAGCCCGCAGAGGCGTTACCATTTCCATTGGGAGTTGATTTGTAATGCCCTCTTCGGACGATTGACCCGAATATGGCCGTTTCTTTCACCCTTTCCTTCAAATTCACTCACCTTCATTCATTTGATGGCTAGTTAATCTCTTGACCATCTTGAGATTCTCCTCTTCCTTCTACAATCTCTCCACAAGCTCCAAGCAACTTCTCCACCTTCAAGCATCCATCCACAAGCTTTGTAGCAGCACTTTACACTTCATAGCAGCAACATCAACACTCCATCACTCTAGTAGAGCAAGTGTGGAATGAGACACCACGACAACAGAGGCTTGAGTTCCTCTCATTTTCTCCCTCACTAGCCTTGAGGGCTTTGGGTGGAGGTGGTAAGCTTTCAATCCTCTCCTCTATTACTTGGTTGAGTAGCATAACATTGTTTTGTAGTGCTTTTGTGTACTTTGCTTCATTTCCTACTTTTCTTTCTATCTATCTAGTTGTTCATGGAGGTGGGAACACCAAAATGGGGGTCTGACTAAGGTAGACCCCTATACAACCCCAACACTTTCTCTCTTTCTTGTGTGCAGGTATTGAAGACATTTATGAGCTAGAGGCTTCATCACTCGCATGGTCATAAGAGTTTCCTTTCCCTTCTCCTTATCTTTATCACTTCTATTTCATTCTATTTCAGCTTTATCGCTTTCTGTCATTTCCTTACAATCTGGAAGTTCTCAGTAATTAGCTTAGAAGTAGCCACTTAGTTGTTTTTTGTGATAAACCTGCTTTCTGGTCTGTATGAGATGCCAGTGCGCCTCAAGGATGCCAGTGCGTCATGCTATCGCCTGGGTTCTGTGCTGACGTCCTTTGGCCGAGAGCTTGTTGGTTTGTCCAAAGAATATATGTGGCCTGCTCTTTCTGGTTCTAGAACTCTTGTCGTTGTCCTTTGAGGTAGTTTAGGGTAGTTCATCCCGTGAGGCTCTCTGATTGAAGAGAACTCGTGAGTAGCGAATCCCCCTTCTCTACATTTTGGTGAACTTGACGTGAAGAATAGTGTTCTTTGAAAAACTAGGAATTTATTTACCCCTACTTGGTGGGGTGATAACTTTTGACTCGGTGATCAGAATTCAGAACCGTTTGCATCGTTGGAAAGGTATTCTAGAGAACTAGATCAATCTCTGAAATACAAGTGCCTTTGATAATTAAATTTTAAGGCCCAATGCAAGTTCCGACCTCAAATTCTGCTCCGAAGACCTCCAAAAATGCAAATTACTAGAACATAGAAAATACCAAAGCAAATCATAATGAATTTAATATCTTATTTTATTACTTTTGCATCTAATTTTGTTCAAAATTTTAATGATGTTCCATTTCATGCATCCGATGGTGACTTGGCTTTGCCCATGTCACTTGATATCTTTGATCCTTCTCATGAGATTCATCCTACTTTGGAGGATATCTTGTTGCAAGAAGATGAAATCATTGATACCTTCCTTAACGTCACTCTACCTTCTATTCATTCCAATGCACTCTCCTCTAGAGATGATGCATTTTTGAATGATGAATCTCCTACTCATTCCAATGTGCTCCCTTCTAGGGATGTTTCATTTGTGAATGATGAATTTCTTATCTATCCTAATGCACTCTCTTCTAGAGACGATGCATTAGTGCACGATGAATCTCCTACTCATTCCAATGCACTCTCTTTTAGGAATGTTGCATTTGTGAATGATGAATTTATTATCTATTCTAATGCACTCTCCTCTAGAGATGATGTATTAGCACATGATGAATTTCCTTCCACATTTGATCCTGTTTGGATCGATGCTGAGAATATGTCTTCGAATAATCATTCTACTAGTTGTCATGATTTTGTAAATATAATCTGTCTCTGTTACCCCTAAGAGGCCTAAGAGATTGGTCATTTATGTGACTCCAGCTAGTCCTTCTCCTAAAAGGGTTTTTTTTATTGATGGTGTTCCATTTAATAGTGATTCCCTTGATCTTTTTGAGGCTCCCTCTTATAGAGCGGTAGCCCGTACCTATGATACTAGAATGAATAAACAACTAAAACTTCCTCAAGCACATAAACCTATGACTGAACCACCTAGTGATTATGATCTTGTCGAGCAACTTCAAGTTACTTCGGCTAAGATCTCACTGTGGGACTTGCTTCAGTCTGCTCCAATTTATCAAAGTATGCTTTAGGAAGCCCTACAAAATATCCTCTTTCCTTCTTCCGCTAGACTAGTAGATGTTGATGCATTGTTAGTGTGTATTTGTACAAATTTTTTGAATATTACGTTCTATCCTCGGGAACTCCCGCCTCCAGAAGTACAAAAGCAAGCAAATCCTCTAATGATTATAGTTAACATTAATAAGATTGGAATTAGACATACTCTCATTGATGTTGGTTCGACACTCAATGTATGTAGCATTCATCTATTGCCTAAGATTAATATTGATCAATCTTCTCTTAATACTTCTTTTGTCATCATCTGTGGGTTTGATAAAGTTAGGAGACAAGCTCTAGGTATGATAGTATTACCTTTTCAGCTTCGACCTATTATCGTACCTTCCCTTGTATATGTTATGTTAGATAAGTTACCTTATAACCTTGTTCTTGGTAGACCGTGGATTCATGCTATGGGTGTAGTCCTGTCTACCTTGCATAAATCAATTAAGTTCATTTGCAATAATCGAGTAGTCACAGTTAAAGCCGACCTTAATGTTATGCACTTATGTGAGATGACAGCTGCTGGTCGAGCTTCAGTTGTGCCAACTCTCATTCCTTTAGTGTCTTCTAGTGTGTCGATGTTTACTCCAATAGTATCTACTACAAAGGATACTCGTGAGATGAATGTCCCTAGAGAAGATCCTCCTGAAGCAAGAAATTCTAAGTCTTCTTCTCAAGAGGATGTGTGCCTTGGTGATGATTGGGGTCCTATAGAATTTAGAGATTCCTTCATTTAGGAATGTAAATTTGACCCGATCCTTGTAGACCCTTCGATAACATCATTCACACCTGCTATCAAAGATGATCAGTCTTTTGCATAGCGAGATAATGTGAGTGTGAATTGTAATGTTCTTTGTGTTGATCCTCCTTCTAAGGAGGATGATTATGCCTCTGATAAAGAGGATAATGTTGATGGTCCCATCAAAAAGGATGATGACAATCCCGTAGAGGAGTGTGTTCCCCCTTGCTAGAATAATGCTCTCTATGAGGATCTCCCTTCTTCTCGTGATTTGCAAACACATTATGGCCCCAACTTTAAGCTCGCCTCTAAGTATGGCTATGAGCGTAAAGGTTGTGGGCGTAATGAGCAAGGGATTCAAGTCCCTATAGAATTCCCGCCTCACAAGCGTAATCTAGGGCTTGGTTGCTCGAATGAACAATCTAAGCAAAAGCCACGGTTAAACGTTGGCATGATGTCTGCTCAACCTCGTTCTCGTGGATTGGTCTCTCCTCCTTTGTCTTCTATCTTCGTATCTTCTTCTTGTGAGAAGTCAAACCTTTCTCTGCAAGAGAAAGGGTTGATTCATGCTCCCCATCCTTTATCCAAGCAAGAGTGTATTTTGTTGTAGCTTCTTAAAGCCTGTCTAATTACTCTTCCTCCTCCTACACACAAGAAATCTCTCAAACATAAACATTCTTTCTAAGAATACCATCGAGTGCCTGGCCATTCCACTAGTGAATGTAAGGCCTTGAAATATAAAATACAACAACTTCATGATTCAGGTGCCTGTTGATGCACCTGCCTCTTCTTCAAACGATAAGTGATATCGAGGTTTACCTCTATCCTGTTCTAAGTTCCTATGTGGTTCTCCTCCCCTATATGTTGGGGGCAGTGATAACTTGTCCTGGAGATGTGTGTCCTTCTTAAGGACCCCCTCTCTTATCTCTATCTTTTGAATGATGCCTCCCTTGAGTAGACCCCCTCTCTCTTTTGAAGGGTTCCTGAGGGACCTCTTTAAAATCCTTTTTCTCTCAAACAAATTCTTTGCATCTAGCTTGGGGGCAGCTTGACTAGACTGATTTCCTATATTCATGTCTAGTCTAGGGGCAACCCAACTAGACTTATTTTATTTATTCGTGTCTAGCTCAGGGGCAGCCCAACTAGACCAATTTCTCATCCTTGTGTCTAGCTTGGGACAGCCTGACTAGACCCGCTTTACATCTTTACATCTAGCTTGGGGATAGCCCGACTAGACTTTATTTTTCAAACAACACGTCCCTTGAGTGGACCCTCCTTCCTTTTGAAGGGTTCCCGAGGGACCCCTTTGAAAGCCTCACAACTTAGTGATGTTCTGCTTGACTGTCCATTCACCGGCTTGTGTGGCCACTTCTTGACATGTTCTATCTATAGGTAAACATGTTGTCATTGCTCGATCTCCTTCATGTGAGAGTTTTTGGAGGATACCTTCCTTGCAGGTTTTCGGGTTTGTAGGGCACTTTCTTGGTTTCCTTCATGTGAGAGTTCTTGGTGGATATCTTCCTTGCAAGTATGCGGGTCTATAAGGTGATTTATTGGTTTCCTTCATGTAAGAATTCTTGGAGGATACCTTCCTTGTAGGTTTGCGAGTCTGTAAGGTGCTTTCTTTCTTCAGCTTCATAATTCTGTGGAGTTATGAAGTCCTTTTCCTTTCTTGCACTTCCGAGTTTGTCAAATCACGGTCTGCTTCCTCGTTGATTCAGGTATATATTTTTACTCTACTTCATACTACTCTACTTTACCAAAGCACTCACCAGTGTTCGTGTTCACAAAAGTGGGGGGAAAATGTGTCAACATGAATTTGCACCCCTAATGCAAATTCTCTTTTTACCGCTTACACTTTAAAAAACCAAATCCGGAGGCTTAATTCCACTTAAGCTCACTGCCCACATCACACTTGGTGTCCACTTTGTGTGTTGGTGGTGGCGTTTCTGTCTAGGATGCCTGTGTGATGCATAGATGTCCATGCGGTGCGCTTACATCCCTGATAGATTCCCACATCTAGATCTTGTAGAGGCGTTACCATTCCCATTGGGAGTTGATTTGTAATGCCCTCTTCGGATGACCGACCCAAATATGGTTGTTTCTTTCACCCTTTCCTTCAAATTCACTCACCTTCATTCATTTCATGGCTGGTTGATCTCTTGACCATCTTGAGATGCTCCTCTTCCTTCTACAATCTCTCCACAAGCTCCAAGAAGCTTCTCCACCTTCAAGCATCCATCCACAAGCTTTGTAGCAGCACTTTACACTTCACAATAGCAGCATCAACACTCCATCACTTCAGTAGAGAAAATGTGGAATGAGACACCATGGAAGTAGAGGCTTGATTTCCTCTCATTTTCTCCCCTACTAGGCTTGAGCACTTTGGGCAGAGGTGGTAAGCTTTCACTCCTCTCCTCTATTACTTGGTTGAGTAGCATAACACTATTTTGTAGTGCTTTTGTGTACTTTGCTTCATTTCCTACTATTATTTCTATCTATTTGGTTGTCCATGGAGGTGGGAACACCAAAATGGGGGTCTGATTGAGGCAAACCCCTATACAGCCCTAACACTTTCTCTCTTTCTCATGTACAGGTATTGAAGACATTCATGAGCTAGAGGCTTCATCATTCGTACGGTTGTAAGTGTTTCCTTTCCCTTCTCCTTATCTTTATCACTTTTATTTCAGTTTATTTCAGCTTTATCGCTTTCTGTAATTTCCTTACAATTTGGAAGTTCTCAGTAATCATCTTAGAAGTAGCCACTTAGTTGTTTTCTATGTTAAACCTACTTTCTCGTTCGTATGAGATGCCAACATTTCGCGCTGTCATCTTGATTTTGTGCTGACGTCCTTTGGTCAAGAGCTTGTCGGTTTGTCTAGAGAATCTATGTGGCCTGCTCTTTTTGGTTCTAGAACTCTCACCGCTGTCATTTGAGGTAGTTTAGGGTAGTTCACCCCGTGAGGCTCTCTGATTGAAGAGAACTCGTGAGTATTGAATCCCCCTTCTCTACACTTGGAAAAAATCTATCAAAGCATAATAGTAAGTAATAACATAGACAAGGTAATGAACTATTTGAAAACATACCTCAAAGAAATGAGGTCTCATGGTGATGGAATGCCATGACAATCAAAAGAAATTTTGATTCTCATGGAATTCCATCACCATGAGACCTCAATTCTTTGAGGTATTTTTTTAAACAATTGACTTCCTTGTTGATTGTAATGGCATTCCATCACCATGAGACCTCATTTTATTGGGGCATTTTTTCAAACAGTTCACTGCCTTGTCTATGCTACCACATTTTTCATACATGTCTATTAAACATTTAATTGCCTTGTTGCTATGGCTAAAATCCTACAACAAGTGCTTTCGAATAGGCTATGGATGCTTGGAAAGAATCTAACAAAGCATAATAGTAAGTAATAATATAGACAAGGCAATGAAATATTTAAAGAAAATGCCTCAAAGAAATGTGGTCTCATGGTGATGGAATGCCATGATAAGAAAATTGATATAGATTGTCATGGAATTCCATCACCATGAGACCACCTTTTTTTGAGGAATTTTTTCAAACAATTCACTGCCTTGTATATGCTACTATATTTTTCATGCGTCTACCAAAGCATTTTATCAAACAGTTCACTACCTTGTTACTATGGCTAAAAGCCTAAAATAGGTGCTTTCAAACAAGCTATATGGATTCTTGGAAAATGGTGCAGGAGCACCTTGGAAAAAGAGGACTAATTGATGGTTATTTGATGCAACCAAGGATGGAAAACCACTCACTTTCATAATACAAGGGATTCCTAAACACCTTTCTCAACTTAACTCTCAGATATCTTTAACAACTCCTACAACTAATCATCATTCTAGACACCCATTTCATTCCCGTTCAACATACTTCCAACTCACATAGGACTCCTTTGGAACAACTTTCACAAATCATGCAAACTATGTTGCTCAACCTAGCCAAATAAGCCAAATTTCCAAAGCAACCACCCTTGGAACACTTAATGGACCCTAAAACTTGTTGGTGCAGCACTCAAAAGATGAAAAAACCTAAATTTTTCCCATTTATCCTCTGGAACTTGCCCTTTAAGACCCTATTCCACAAAACCATCAAATTGCTCAAATTTGGCAAAGGTTTATTGAAAAACCTACTTGCAGACTTCCCCAAAATTTACCACAAAGTCCAAAACCCTTGAATAACCCTACAAAAGCTTAAAAGAACAAGAAAAGTGACTTCTCTCAAACAATTCCCACTTTTACCCTCTCTAACCTTACTTTTTCATGCAAAAACACCCCAAATGCGATCTAGGGCATCACCAAAAATCATAATGTTGACCTCCCCTACACAATAAATAATTCAAACATGTTTATCTATCCTAACTAAGCCTATCCATTGATTTATAGCATCATACAGTGGGTGGAAGGCTTAAAACTCCATTTTAAATGCACTCAAACCCTTGGAAGAGGGATCACAGACTGACCTCTAGTAAAATGCCTCTTAAATTAAAAAAAATGAATGAAATTACTTGAAACCAAGTTTGTGAAGAATTTAACTCTGCTGCCCACCAGTTTCCATTAAAAATAAAGCAACAAACTATGGTCTCATGGCTTTTTTTCGCACGAAAATCAGCATTGGAATTCGGTTGGAGGTTGAAAACTACTTGCAAGGGCATAAATAAATCTTCTTCTACAACTCATATGACGAAACTAATTGTTCCATCACACCAGTATGGGTACATTTAGGTTAGGTATGGTCCCCTTTCGCACCCAAACATGCTGAAGCAATCTAAGCTACGTTCAATCAGCGAAATCCCTTAAGAGTCCAATGTGCTAAAAGAAAACAATCTTTGAAGGGCCATTTCTCATAAACTGTGATTCTTACAGACTCTTCATCTAAGGCTATGGGATCATGTTGGGACCATCTAAAATGACCTCTCTTAGTTCTTCTATCTCAGAGGCATTTTCTCATGGTGACGAGTTTTCAGTTGAGGAAAAATTTGTTAGATTCAAGCAGTGTAAAGTTGAAAAGTGGTGCAACTTTCATTTTGCAACTCATACGACCAAATGGACTATTCCAACACATCCGAATGGGTACATTTATGCTAGGGATGGTCCTCTTTTTCACCCAAATACGTTGAATCACTCTGAGCTACATTGGACCAGTGATTTCCCTTAAGAGTCCAAAGTGCTAAAAGACAACAATATTTGAAGGGTTAAAGGTTTAGCATGTAGGGTTAAGGGTAGAGGAGAGAGAGATAGATGGAGTGAGTGTGAGAGAGATACTTAAGAGATGGATATGGATAATAGGAGGGGGAGAGAGAGAGAGGGTAGAGGGTTAAGGACTTAGAGGGTAGAGGATTTAAGGGCTTAAGGTTTAAGGGTTAAGAGTATCTAGGGGAAAGAGATAAAGGGAGTGACTCTGAGAGAGAGACCTGATAAAGGGAGAGGGGGTAGGAGTGAGAGACTTGAGAGAGAGAGGGAGTGTGAGCGAGATAGAGGGTATATAGGGTTAATGTTAGAGGGTAGAGGGTTTAAGGGTTTATAGTTTAAGGGTTAAGGATTTAGGGTTTAGGGTTAAGGGTGGAGGGAGTGATAGAGGGAGACTTGAGAGAGGGAGAGGGGGTAGGAGAGAGAGAGAGAGAGAGATAGGGTAGAGGGTTAAGGGTAGAGGGTAGAGGGTTTATAGTTTAGTGTATGAGGGAGAGAGAGGGTTAAGGAGTAGAGAAGTAGAAGATCTAGAGGAGTGACTCTGAGAGAGAAAGACCCTAAGAGAGGAGAGAGAAGTGCAGGAGGAGGGAGAAAGAGAGAGAGGGAGGGGATATGGAGGAGAGACTTGAGGGAGAGTAGAAATTATATGGTTTAAGGTTTTTAGGGTTTATGGTTTAGGGTTAAGGTGGAGATATATTTGAGAGAGGAGAGGGTACAAAGGAAAAGAGATGGTAGAGGATTAGGGTAGAAATTGAGAATCTAGAGGGGAGTGACTCTAAGAGAGAGACCTAAGAGAGGGGGAGTAGGAGAGAGAGAGAGAGAGAGAGAGAGAGAGAGGGTACGAGGGAGAGACTTATGAGAGAGAGATAGAGAGTGGGAGAGAGATATAGGGTACATGGTTTAAGGGTTAAGGGTAGAGGGAGAGATATAGATGGAGTGAGTGTGTGAGAGAGAGAGACCTGAGAGAGGGAGAGGGGATAGGAGGGAGAGACTTGAGAGAGAGAGAGTAGAGGGTAGAGGGTTTAAGGGTTAAGAGTTAAGGGTAGAGGGAAGAGAGATAGAGGGAGTTAGTGAAAGAGGGGGAGGGAGGCAGTGGGAGAGAGATAGAGGGTAGAGGGGGGAGAGATAGGAGTGATTGAGTGAGAGACTTGAGAGACTTGAGAGAGAGAGAGTAGAGGGTAGAGGGTAGAGGGTTTAAGGGTTATAGAGGGGAGAGGGATAGAGGGAGTGACTCTAAGAGAGAGATAGAGGGAGTGACTCTGAGAGGGTAGAGCGTAGAGGGTAGAGGGTTTAAGGGTTTAGGGTAGAGGGGGAAAGAGATAGAGGGAGTGACTCTGAGAGAGAGACCTAAGAGATGGAGAGGGGGTAGAATGGAGAGACTTGAGAGAGAGATGGAGTGGGATAATGATATCAAGGTATATAGATACCTATGGTAGAGGGTAGAAGGTTTAAGGGTTTAAGGTTTAAGGGTTAAGGGTTTAGGGTTTAGGGTTTAGGGTTTAGGGTAGAAGGAGAGATATAGAGGGAGTGAGTGAGAGAGAGAGACTTGAGAGAGGGAGAGAGGGGGGAGAGAGAGAGAGAGAGAGGGATAAGGGTTAAGGGTAGAGGGTTTAAGGGTTAAGGGTAGAGGGGAAAGAGATAGAGGGAGTGACTCTGACAGAGAGACCTGAGAGATGGAGAGGGGGTAGGAAGGAGACTTGAGAGAGAGAGAGGGAGTGGGAGAGAGATAGAGGGTATATATGGTTAATGGTAGAGGGTAGAGGGTTTAAGGGTTTAAAGGTTAAGGATTTAGGGTTTAGGGTTAAGGGTAGAGGGAGAGATATAGAGGGAGTGAGTGAGAGAGAGAGACCTGAGAGAGGGAGAGGGGGTTACGAGAGAGATACTTGAGAGAGAGAGAGTAGAGGGTAGAGAGTTTAAGGGTTAAGGGTTTAGGGTTTAGGGTTAAGGGTAGAGGGGAGAGAAATAGAGGGAGTGAGTGAAAGAGAGGGAGGGAGTGGGAGAGAGATAGAGGGTAGAGGGGAGAGAGATAGGAGTGATTGAGTGAGAAAGTTGGGAGAGAGAGATATGGAGAGAGAGAGGGAAAGAGATAATATTTAAATATTTTATATATTAGTAATATATATATATTTAAATATTTATACATTAACTAAAATATAAAAAATTCTTGTTGGGAAGGAGAACATCCTTCCCTGCATAGAATGAGGATTATATCTTGGAATGCAGGGGCATTAATGCCCCTGACAAATGGCGCATGGTCAAGCGTCAAATTGACCAGTCAAAAGCAGACATTGTACTCATCCAGGAAACAAAATGGAGCAATGAAGAAAGTCGAAAGAGGTTGGCCTTCTAGAAACAATGGAAAGGCCATTTCAAGGAAGCAACTGGTGCTTAGGGTGGAATTGGAGCCCTCTAGAACCCCCTCTCAATAGAAGGATCAGTAGAGAAAGAGGAGAGCAACTAGCAGATGCTCAAGTTCAAAGATTAAAAGAAAAACATCCACTTCTTCTGTATCAACATATATGGGCCAATCCCCACACTGGCAAAGAAACAAGTCTGGGACAAAATAACAAGCGTCTTGGAAAAAAAAATTGGAGTTCTTGGAGTCATAGTAGGAGATTTTAATGCAACTCTGAACAATAAGGAGAAGTAGGGTGGTGTAGGGAGAACTACAACCATCTAGAGAGATTTCCAGGAGTTCATCAACAACAACCATCTAAAAGACGTAAGCATGAAAAATGGTTTATTCACATGGTCTAATAGAAGGAAAGGATTTGCTAACATCGCCGAAAGGCTAGATCGATTCCTCCTCTGGCGAGATTGGGAGGAAAAGGCAAACACTATAGAAGCCCAAATCATGCCACTCACTGGCTCGGATCACTTTCCCATTACTCTCACCCTCGGGCATGATGTCCCACCCCTGGGGAGCCCCTTCAAGTTTGAAAATATGTGGCTTAGAGATGCACAACTTCCAAACCTGATTGAACAATGGTGGAATGAAACCAAATTCGGAGACAGTACTTGCCTTTTCAAAATCAGCAAAAAACTAGCCCACGTCAAGTCGAAACTCAAAGAATGGAACACTTCTCACTTCAAAAACATTTTTTAGGAGAAGATAAGAGTGGAACAGGAAATCAAAACTCTGAATGAACATGTTATTGAAATTGGGATGGATGCAGAGGATTATGAAAATTAAAAAAACCCTAAAAGAGGAACTCTCATAACTACTAAAGAAAGAAGAATGCTACTAGCATCAAAAATCAAGGGAAACTTGGTTGAAAGAAGGTGACAGGAACACCAAATTCTTCCACAACTCAGCAATTGCAAATAGAACTAGGAACAAAATCTCAGAAATCAAAAAATCAACTGGTGAAACGACCCAAACCAGTGCAGAAGTCAATAAGGAAGCAACCAATTTCTTTGCAGAATTGCTAAACAAAGTCGTCCCTAAAAACAGAGTCATCAGAGATAGGTTATTGAGCTTTATCCCTTCTCTAATCAATGAAGAGAAAAACCGCCTCCTATTCCAAAAAATCTCCCTTGAAGAAGTCAAAAAAATAGTCCTCCAAATGAACTCGGACAAAGCACCAGGACTGGATGGCTTCCCAGCCAGCTTCTTCCAGAAATTCTGACACATAGTGGGAGCAGACCTAGGAGCAGCAGTAGAGGAATCAAGAAAGAGAATGACAATTCTAGGCGCCATGAATCATACTTTCCTAGCCTTAATCCCAAAAAAAAAGGACCCCCAATCTATGAGTGACTTTAGACCAATAGCCCTCTACAACACAGTATACAAAGTGGTCACCAAAATAATTGTGAACCATCTCAAAGTCGTCCTAGACAAAATAATCTCAGAGGATCACAGTGGCTTCATCCTTGGCAGGTCAATCATGGAAGGCATAATCACAGCTCATGAGACCATCCACACAACAAGGAAAACCAGAAGTGCCTGCATGCTGCTGAAACTAGACATCCTTAAAGCATATGACATGGTAGATAGACAATTCTTAGTAGAAGTCCTAACCAAATTTGGTTTTGGACAAAACTGGATTACCTGGGTCAATAGTTGCATCTCCACAGCTAAATTCTCAGTCCTGGCGAATGGATCAGCCCACAAATTTTTTTCTTCCACAAGAGGATTAAGACAGGGAGACCCCCTCTCCCCCTTTCTATTTATAATAATGGTAAAAGTCCTGGGTAGGGGAATTCAAAAATTAGTCAGTGAAGACAAGTGGAAAGGTATACAAGTAGCAAATGGCCTAGAGCCAATATCTCATCTCCAATTCATAGACGACACAATCCTATTTGGGGAAGCTAGTAGGAGGGAGGCAAGGACAATCAGAACCTTCCTCGATGAATACTGCATGGCTTCGGGGCAAAGTATCAACTGGGGAAAATCTACAATCTTTTTCCTAAACACACAGCCAAGCTTACAGAGACCTCTAGCCAGAATATTGAATCTCAAGGTGACCAATCTCCCAGGGCGCTTCCTAGGCATGCCACTATTTGCAAGCATCAACAAAAACTGCTACTGGGAAAACCTCATCAACAACTGCAAAACCAGAATGGGAACCTGGAAAGGAAAATGCCTGTCTTCAGCAGGAAGACTTCTAATGATCAAATCAGTTCTCTCAACCATCCCCATTTACTCAATGTCCTAATTAAAGCTACCTAGAGCAGTAGAAGAAGACCTCATCCAAATCTTTAGAAGATTCCTATGGTCAGGGATGATAGGTCACAACAAATTCCCCCTGGTGGCCTAGGACAAGATCTGCAGTCCTCAGGAGGCTAGAGGAGAAGGCCTTAGACAACTGGCAATAATGAACCAAGCCATGGGGGCCAAATTGGCTAGGGATATCCACTCTAAAGGGGAACAAAAATGGGTCAAAATTCTAAGGAGAAAATACCTGGACTTAGACGATCCAACTAGAATTCTAACCACAATCAACCCCCCAAGAGGATCGACCATATGGAATTTTATCCTGGATAGTAGAGACATAATCTCAAAACATGTGACCTGGGAAATCAATAGTGTCAAAAATGCATCCTTCTAGAATGATTACTGGGGTGGAAATCCCCCACTAAGCCAATCCACAGGCCTAGAGATAATAAAGGAGGAAACATCTAGACAATGGGGTGTCAAAGTGGCAGACTACGGGAGAAAAACATATAGACATGGTGCCAGCTCCTGGAGCTGGAAACAATGGCAGATCCTCAATGCCCCCCAAGCCCAAAAAGATAGACTATCAAGCATCCTCAAAGATAGATTCTTTATCCCATCTCCAGGCCCAGACATGATCCATTGGCATGGTTCCCCCAATGGTTCATAAAAAGTAAAACTTGGATACAAGGTGAAAGAATTAGCACTAAAAAATCAAGATTGGACCTGCAAACTGTTTTGGGAAAACAAATGCCTACCCAAGGCAGGGGTCTTCGCTTGGCTGGCAGCTCAAAAAAAAATACTCACGTCAGACATACTAGCCAACTTCAGCATCCAAGGCCCAGGCAAATGTATACTTTGCAAAGCTAGTGAAGAAACATCCAACCACCTACTCCTGTATTGCCCCATGGCATATGAGTGCTCGTCCATTCTTAAAAACAAACTTGCCCTCCAAACCCCCATCCCTTTAGATCTGGCCTCATGGTTCAAAATGTGGCCACAAAAAATTAGAAAATTAGTGTTTGGAGGAATCTGGCAAGCCTCCCCATCAATAGTAATCTGGGAAATCTGGAAGGAAAGAAACAGGGGAATTTTCCAAAACAAACAACTCAATAAAGAAAGGCTCTAGGAAAAAATTGAAAAGGAAAAGATAGAAGTAGTAAATGAGGAGGCTCGGTCCAACACATTGAACCAATGAATCTTCACAAACTGGGATGATGGTCTAACCAAAAAATTCAAAGGCCTAAAACCACCGTTGCTAGTCGGGAACGGGTCAAGCAAGTAAAAAAAAATTAGGAGGTCGAAAGTTTCTTGGCAAGCACCAGAGCTAGGATGGGTCAAAATAAACTTTGACGGGGAGGCCCATGGCAACCCAGGCCTAGGAGGTGCGGGATGTGTCGCAAATGACTCACAAGGAACTTGGTTAGTAGAATTATCCTCACAACTAGGCTTCTGCACCAACAATGAGGCAGAGTTCAGGGCAGCATCTCTAGGCCTCCAACTGGGAATTGACTTAGGAGTTCGCAAGATACATCTGGAAGGTGACTCACTAATAACAATCAACACAATCAGCTGTGGCACTATGCCAAATTGGAAATTAAATCACCTACTGCAACACATCAAAGTTTTAACCAGCAAATTCGATGAATTCAAAATTAGTCATGTATACAGAGAGGGTAACAACATGGCAGATGCACTGGCAAAACTAGCATCTGAGTCCTCCACGTAGGCTCCACCATGTCACGTCTTGGGGAAATCAAAGTGTAACGAATCCCTCCCGATGTGACTGAACCATCAAGTGCCTGATGAAGCAAAGCCCCTAACGCAAGTCCCAAGAGCTCAGGTAGATTGTATGGATCCTAATTTACCAAACCATAAATACTCTACAAGTTTCCCAATGCACTGCCAGCATTCTCACATGAGTCCTCTGATGTGAGTACAAGGCAATAAATCATGAAGCTTTATGTTCGCTCAATGCATAAAATAGCACCCAGTGCTTGGTATTCTCAAAACAACAATCCTAAGTCCGCCAGAGGTTCTAAGCATAGCCCTACAGCATGGAGACTCCGCTCGCCCTGGACACCGAGAAGCAATAGCAAGCATTCCGCAGGATAATTTCAGACAAAAGGCTCAGTGGGTTAATGTCCTACCCTCACCTAGTGGTGCTCGAAGCAACAAAGAAGATTCTGGGCCCCGAATTCCTCAAAGCCCACCACAGATTTGGATCAAATGTGGAAATCCCTGCCATGTTCCTGGCGACCAACATCAACATGGGTGTCCCGAAATCCTCTGCAAAAAAGCTGACCCAGATGCTTTTTCACCATGCATGGCTAGGAGACATCGACGGAGCTCTAAACAACATAGACGACAACAACCTCATTCCTATGCCTCAGCACTACAACATGTTAAGCATTCGAGGCCGAGAGGTGTCGAAGTTCCCTCTGGTAAGGACTGTTGACCCATCAGGGTATGAAAAGTTGTGGGACATTCGGGACAGGAGCATCAATTTCCTACTTAGGGCGGCGAAACTCACCACCAACTTACCTCGCGGATGGGCAGTGCGTTATGTGGTGAACGAAGTCCTCAATACTGCCCTCCCAAATGGGGATAACACTGAATGGGGTTTTGGCACAGGCGAAGAATGGTTCCCGTCGGACGATAGAGACCCTGAGGAGAAGGCTCTGGGACCTACCCACAGCAAGTGCAAAGCCGACTGCCCGGAGGTCTCCAGCTACATAGCCTACAAGAAAAAGGTGGTTGAGGAGGACCCAGACAAAGATGACTCTATGGAAATGGCTGAAGCGTAAAGTCCTGCATCTCCTAGCATAAAGCATAGCACAATCAGTCCCGTTTATTTTCTTGTAAAGTCTGCATCATCTCTTTTGTTTTGTCTCTAGGGCCTAGAATGTTGTATCAATCTGGTCATTAGGCCATTTTCCAATTGGCCACAGTGGACCTTGGCCACAAACTAGAATCTTGTATTTTGGTCTTCGAATTAATATAGGGTGCAGCCCCTTTGCAGTGTTTTAACCAGCAAAAAAATATATAATATATTATAAATTAAACACATAATTCGGTAAGATATTATCATAAATTGTATATTATTTATTACATTATAAACTATATTGTATATTATATATTAAATTATAAACTTTATTACATTTTTTAAATCATATATTATAAATTGAATAACATTTTTTAAACTCATATCTAAAACATATCAGATATTGGATTCAAATTGGATATCTGATTTGAATCGGATATCCGATTTGTCTGACACAAAATTTAATGCCTAGGGATTAGCCTCAGGCTTGGTTTGGAATTTGGCTTGGACCTGCCAATCCTCAGAAGTAAACACAAAAAACATTTTTAACAACTTACCTTGCTTTTCCAGACTTCGCCCATGTGGCTGATGACTTTTTTTTTATCCAAAATTGATGAAACGAAAAGGGTTTGTAAAGGACATTCTCAGCTTTCCACTAATATAAATTATACTTTACTTTGAATCTAACAAATAATTATTATTCATTTTCTAATATAATTATGACTAAATTCTTGATTGATAGGCTGATTGAAAAGCATCTATAGCTTTCAAATGGTATCACATTTTTTGAATCCAAAACATGCATCACATTTTATGCTTCGCATGCTATAGGATTAAAAAAAAATGAATTTCATGAAGTTTCGACCAAGTTAAGGTGGTCAGACATACAAGTTTTTATATTTTTTAAAAGTTGTAATAAAAAATTCATAATTAATTATTTAGTTAGAAAAAATTACAAAACAATATGCATCACATCCGAACATGAGTCCTCTACTTATATCTAAAATTTTATAAAAAAATATTATCATTTTATTATGGTTAGGGTGTTCAAATAGACACCTACTCTTTTTTTTTCAAAGAAATTTAAGTACTACTACATTGAAATTTCAATTTTTCACCAAATAGTTTTTTTTTTTAAATAAACCTAGTAGTTTAGAAAGTACATTCAATTTTCTACAGATTCTATTCTTACATATTTTTGAAATAATATAAATAACTTATTCAAATTTTTACGTCAAGTTGCCTAACTCTGATTTTTCTGAATTTTCATTGACTTAAGGGCCTTTTTTTTCCATGATGATCCTTCACATACCCCCACTTAGAATGAAAAATGAGTCCCACTAGGTCAAAAATTTAGAATTTCCAACATTTTAGAATTCTTTCTAGTCACTTCCAGATTCCTAGGTGCACACATTTCATTCTATAGCTTTTTGTTTTGTTCTTCTTTCATTTCTAGGCCATTTAAATCAAGCTTGCATCATGTTAGAATTTTACATTCCATCTTGCATGCCATTTTATTTTCCTGAGTTTAAAATTGGTGGTAAACCCCTCATTAATCTCTAATCATACCCTAGGGCAGTCCCTTAGTAGATCTCTTTCTCCTTTGCATTGAGATCTCTAGGGCATCCTTGAATGTTAGTTGGAGAAAAGTGATGTTCTATGTCCAAAACCATAAAGCATCCATTTTTCAACTAATCATTTTGGTGAACCTACATTTAGAACATTTTATTTTCTGATTTAGAGTGCACTATCATCCTAGATTTAGCTTGCATTAACATTGCATTGGGACTTGCATTGGTTAACTTCCATTCTAGGGTTTCAAATTTTGCATTAGTGAAAGCTCATATAGCTTACATTTTTACATCTCATTTTACTAAAAATCATTCAAAATCTGCATTTGCACTTAAGATCTAGATCATACAGCATAGAAAGCACAAAATCAACTAAAAATTTCTGAAAATTAAAAAAATATCCCTACTAGGACTCATTCGCCACCTTGGGTAAATCAGTCCCAGTCCAAATTCTAAACTACATTTTATAGAGTTAAATTTCCTATTTTAAGCTCCTTTTTATTGTTATGGCTTTTCTATTCTAGTTTACCTGCTTTCTATTGCATTCAAATCATTAGGAGTAGCATAATTTACATTCATTGCAATTGTGGATAGAATTAGATTTTTGCACTTTTCATTTTCAGAATCTAGATTAGATTAAATTAGACATAGATCAGAAAACAAAACCAAAAACAAAACCAAAACACCTAAGCCACTTGGCTAAAGTATAGTCATTTGACTATGTCAAATCTCTCTTTCCAAGTTAACATAACCCTCAAGCCTTTTAGTAGTGATGACTTTGACATGTTAGATAAAGCCCTTGAGGATTTCATCTCACAAAATGTATCCACTGAGGATTGTTATGAAAAAACAAAACCAAGAGAAGTTAACATTATTCAACCTCAACTCATCCTTTATCCACCTTCACACAAACCTCAACCCAAAAACAAGCTTGAATTTACTCTTTATCCACCTAAGAACATTTTTTTGCAGCAATCAAGTAATAATACCATTGCTCATACATATAACACTAGAAACAATCTATAACCAAGACAACCAACCCCAACAACCTTACCTTTGCCTAATCCTATCTTACCTAGTCTTCCTCATTTTCCTTGACATAGTGAGGAGTATGATCTTTTTGAAAAACTTAAGAATACTCCTACAAAGATATCCCTATGGGACCTAATTCAGAATTCACCTAATTATCACACTATGCTTCAAACAACCTTACAACAATATTCTATCCCTTCTAATGCGCAACTAAATGACATATCAGCCATGATTCAAGGAATAAATGTTGCCATTATTTTCCACCAAAGTGAACTCCTCCTTTGGAAGTGCAAAAATAAAATGATGATTTCATGATATTAGTGAAATACAATAAAACAGGAATAAAAAGAACCCTTTTTGACAATGTCTTAGCCCTTAATGTGTGTAGTGTAAACCTTTTGGATAGGCTTCATGTGGATAAATCAAAAATACAACCTGATTCCTTGTTTGTCCATGGATTTGGCAATGTAGGAACAAAACCACTTGGTGTAATCACTTTACCTATTACAATTGAAAAGGCCACATTACAAACCCCGATTCATGTTATGCATCACGATCTTTCATGTAATCTCCTTTTGGGAAGGCCATGGATTCATGCAATGAATGGGGTGCCTTCTACCTTTCATCCTAAAATGAAATATATCTACAATAACAAAGTGTACACACTTGAAGCTGACTCTAACCTAAACAGTTGTTTAAACATTAAGAAAGGCAAGGAAAATCCTTTGGAAAAATTAACACCAACCACATAAGTGGAACTCGTGCAAGAGAAAGACAAAGAAAAACATATTGAGGAAATGAAAAATCTATTTAGAAGATGATTGGGGTTCCTTAGATTTCAAACCTACATTCATGGGAGAATACAAGATCATAAACAAAGAGTTTGAAAAGGGAAAAGAAAAATCAGTAATGTCAACACAAAATTTGGAAGACCCTTTGAAAGCATCCACTTCAACAAATTTAGAACAAAAGACAAAAAATTACACAACAAACTTTGATGAACTTAATTCTGAGCAACCACTTAATCCAAAAGAGATGAAGAATAATTATGAAAAAGGTTATGAAATGATGAAAAAACTCGGTTATGGTGGAAAAGGATGTGGTGCTAGAGAACAAGGTATATGTATCCCTATAGAGCCTAACACACAGGAAACAAATCATGGCCTTGGTTATTGTCCTTTCATATAAATCAACCCATCAAACAAGCCTTCACTTAAGATCAACACTCATACAAAAGATTCTTCTAAGTCAACTTTAATAATAGTGCGTCCTGAACTGATAGACACTAGTGGTCTTGATTTTTATCCTTTGCAAGAAATGAAACAAAAAAAGAAATCTTTTCTTAATGTCAATGTCATCATGTAAAACACTAGTGATTTGAATTTGATAGATTTTACATCCTCCTGTAAAGGAGAGAACAAAATATTTCAATCTAAAGGGTCTTGTGTAGCATGACACCTTGTACGTCTAAGAAAGAGATATCTTTGTCACAAAATAAAGGAACATCTTCTACTATTGATCAAGAGAGTATCTTGTTGAGACTCCTCCAAGATCATTTGATATCCCTCCCTCCAAGAACACAAAAGAAATTTTACTACAAAATTTCATTTTGTACATATCATAGAGTTCACAGTCACTCTACTAATGAATGTAAGGCTTTAAGTAAAAAAATTCAACATATTAGGGACTCTGATGCTCTTCCTTGTGTTGAAGCACATAGTTCCTCTAATTGATACTTACTTTCATCCTTGTTTTGCACTAAGTGGGGGTAAGGGGTTAGGTAGCCTTGTCCTTGTATGTCACTTGTTGTCTCTTTTTAATAGTCGATCACATTTCATGTATATATAAGAGGAAGCTTGGAATGTGGACGACATGCCTTATGTTGGCTCGCATGTGACATACTACCCTTTTCATGACATAGCTTATTGGAAGCATATGACTTGGCATAGGGATTTTTGAATAAGTTCTCATGTCTTCTTCTACTTTAAAGCAATTTCTCACAACAATGGTGTTAGAAATCGCTTTAAATTGGGGGCATACATTGACATTCGTGTTTCAATGTGTGATTTTCTTTCTTCTGGTGATGTGTCCTTTTCTTGGTGGTGTCATTGGGCTTGATTTCCTCCAAGAGCATGATATTTCTTTGACTTGTCCTCTCTTGGAGACATTAGGCACAATGTTCCCTAAGAAGAGACCTTCCATGAACTAAGCAAGATCCATTTGAACATACCTTACATTATTTTGTATTTACAACAACTGTTATAAGGCCACCTTGCATAACACACTTTGCTTGCATGTGGTGCCATCGTGTTTATGAGTTTCAAGCATACTAAGTTTTTCTTATCTCATAAAACTCAAAGTTCATTATTATGTGGCACCTTGTCAAAGTTATCAGGAGGTATAATTTTGGTATGGTTTGACGGGAAGCCGAACGAGGGCATGACTTTCCCTTAGCCACTCGCGTATGTGTGGTGAGCGTATACCAGTTGTGTGTGTGTATGTGTCTCACATTCTTGGATTACTCACCTAGTGGAAAACCAAGAGTTCTATTGCCTCAGAGAGTGCATTTTTGGACAAATATCCTAGATCTAATCAACATCGTGTTGGAAAAATGACCGAGGCTTGATCCACCTATTTCTATTTTTGCTTGTTTTCTTTTCCTTTCTTTTATTGACATTGCATGTTTGCATATCTTGTTTTGTTGCATATCATACACCTTGTGTGTCTCCTTTTGTGCTTATGTTAGTTTGACTTAGGATCTTGGATCCTGGGGGCTTCACCGCTTCTTCAATCTTTGTTATCCTAGACCATCCACATTGGTATGATTGAACCCCTCTTGAATGTCTACTTTAGTGTGAGTTTGAAGCAAGTTCATCCTCTCACTAAAGTGGGGGCTAAATGTAGTGTCAAAAAATTTCATCGTGTATATTTTCACACTTAATTTGGGAATAATTAATGATAAATTGGACTTGATATCACCTTGATCTAGTGTTATGATGTGTTTTATACATGATCCACATTGGGTCTTAGGCCCTTTTAAAGCTGAATAAACTTAGCTCTATCTTAATTTAATGTTGTAAAGTGTATTTATTTATACCTTCAAATTAAATTTATGAGGCTTGTAAACTAAGGTGGACCTAATCTAGTGTTGTAATGCGTTTTACACATTCACATGGGATTTAGGGCCCTTCTAAGCTAAATAGACCAATTTTGCCTTAATTTATTGTTGTGAAGTATATTTATTTACACTTTCATATTGAGTTTTGAGCCCTCTTGCATTTATGAACTTAATATCATCATTAATAGGCCCCTATGACCCTATATTGTGCATCCCAAGGCACATTTTAATTAAAAACTTGACAATATCAACAAATAAGCTTGATTTACACACTCCCCAACATTTTAGCAAACAAAATAGGCCATGTGGGACCCATTCACCACTTTGGATGAATGAGTCCCATCCAGGTGGGACCCATTCTCCACAGATAGCAAATGAGTCCCATATGGCCTATTTTTGAGGTTTTAAGTGGGAAAATTTGGTTTTAGGTTCAATTTTTTTCTATGTTGGCCTTCGGGATCAAATAAATGGTCATTTGAGTGCATTGCCTATAAAAAAAAAAATTTGAAATCCTTATCTCACATAAGCAACATAAGAATTCATGATATCAAGTTAAGCAAGCAAGAGTTAATAATTCCAAGACTTCACAAGATCATCAAGAGAGCATTCAAGATCATTTCTAACGCATTCAAGAGAAAAATTCTTCATCCATTGTTGTAGGAATTCAAGATTCATCATCATGTCAAGCATATCAATTATCAAGCATGTTATTGAGCTAGTGTTGTTATGTAGCATTGAAGATCCAAGGTCAAGCATTGTTCTACACCTATTGTTAAGATCAAGATCTAAATCCTTCATGGTCATTTCATGTTGAGTTGTAGATTTACAAGACATAATTTTCAAGTTATCATTGTCCATGATTCATGTTCTTTGTTTCATTTTTCATGCCTTCATTTCATTGTCTCATCATTTGGTTTAATTACCTAAAATGGGTTTGACCAAGGAAAACCCCTATTCCCTAACAATCAACTCTCTCTCTCTCTCTCTCTCTCTCTCTCTCTCTCTCTCTCTCTCTCTCTCTCTCTCTCTCTCTCTCTCTCTCTCTCTCTTTGTGTGATTGTAGATCTAGGTGCTTTGAAGACTTGAAGATCATTGAGGACTATGTTTCAAGCTTGTTGGAGTTGTCCCCCTATTTTTAAGGTCATAATTTTTATTAAAAGGTCAACTACAACCCCGAAATCAAATTTTCGGATCCAAAAACCTCGAGAAGTAGATTGAGTAGACTGAGAGGTGCAGATCAAAACTTTGAAGTTCCAAAAAATCCAAATTGGACTCATTCACCATAGGTGGCGAATGAATCCCACTATAGGTGTTTTTCAAAAATCTTTGTAGATTCGGATACCCTTTTTTCTGAAACCTACTCCTATGCAAAAATCTAGAACTGGAACTGATTCACCTAGAATGGTGAATGAGTCCCACTAGGTCAAAAATTTAGAATTTCCAACATTTCAAAACTCCTTCCAGTCACTTTTAAATTTCCAAGTGTGCGCATTCTATTCTGTATCTTTATGTTTTGTTCTTCTTGCATTTCTAGGTCATTTAAATCAAGATTGCATCATCTTAGGGTTTTACATTCCATCTTACATGTCATTGTCTTTTCCAAGTTTAAACTTGGTTGTGAACCCCTCATCAATATCTAATCATACCCTAGGACAGTCCCTTAGTATATCTCTTTTTCCTTTGCACTGAGATATATAAGGCATCCTTGAATGATAATTGGAGAAAAGTGATGTTCTATGTCCAAAACCATAAAGCATCCATTTTTCTACTAATCATAAAATAATGTTGTTTTATTTTTAGATGATGCAAGCAAAGGTTCTCTCGAGACCTGGTATGTGCAGTATGCCACCAATCCCTTTGATTCTACTATCAGGGAACTATATCTTGACTCTACCTCAACCAACAAACTCCAATGTTGAATCACTTGTCAAGTACACCTTTCCACCATCATAATTCTCATACTTAGTGAACCATTCTCTATGAGACGTCATGTGAAAAGATGCACCCGAGTCAACCAGCCAGACATCATATGATACTTGAGTTGCCAAGGCTGCAATGAAGGCATCTACATCACTTTGAGAAGAGTCATAGTCTAAAGATTTACTCTTCTTCTTCTTCTCCTTACAATCCTTTCGGATATGACCAAACTGCCCACAATTCTAGCATTTCACCTTGGACCTTTTACCAGGAGACTTCGATCTCCCTATAGATTTAGATTTGGACTTCTTGTCCTTCTTCTTGCCTTTCTCCTTCGATCTACCTCGAACAACAAGGGCCTCTTTGGCCATCTCAGAAGAATTCCTCTGCATCTCTTCAAATAGCAACGAAGCAACCACATCTTCCATATTGAAATTAATAGTCGTACTTCCAATAGCCATCACTAGATGATCCCAAGTGTCAGGTAACGAACATAACATGAGCATGCAACGATCCTCCTCCTCTATATTTACACCCACAGATGCCAACTGAGCAACACTCATATTAAACAAGTTTAGATGGTCTGCAATAGATGCACCTTTTTCCATCTTCAAGGAGTACAACTTATTCCTCGGGAATAACTTATTTACCAGAGACTTGCCCTGATAAATATCACCAAGCTTCTTTCATAACGAAGCTGCAGACTTCTCCTCATGGACATTTAGGGGTACAGAATAGGCTAGACAAAGTCTTATTAGAACTCTCACTTTTCTATCTGCGAGGTCTCATTCTTCTTGCTTCATACCTTGTGGCATAGTTCCAAACATTGCTACCCAGAGGTCTCTATCCACTAACAGGTCTTCCACTTTGAGTTTCCACAACTCAAAGTTGTCGCCATTGAATTTCTCAATATCAACTCTTCTTGATGTACTCGCCATCTTAGACAGAACTAGGTTCTAACTTTGCAAGGCTCCCATTGGAACAGTATTAGCACAAAAAATTAGGCCTACTAACAAGGATAACACAACTGGCCAGGCTCTGATACCACTTGTAAGGAAAAGCAAACAGTGTGAAAATTATTTCCTAACGCTAAAACCATAGAGGAGACGTGCAAAGACTAATTTTAAAATATTAAAACACTTAATATGAACACATATAGGGCAACAAGAGTAACAAAAATAAAATGATTACAAAGATAACACCAAATTTATGTGGAAAAACCCTTTTGGGAAAAAACCCACCACACCAAGAGAAAGACACTTTGTATTATAGTATGCAAAAGATTATACAAAGTTACAGTCCTCACTCTCTGATAGTTAGCTCACAAGAACACTTGAGTTTTCATGCACTCACTATTACAATGCTATTTCGACATACAACGAATATAAAACTCGACGACCCCTACTTTTTTGGTATTCTACTTTTTCTGAGATCTCTTCAACTTCTTGTCAAGGCCGACTATTACAAGTCTTTATCCAACAACCAATTAGGGTGCATTAATTTCAGTTCTTCACTGACACGCCAAATCGATCTTGGATTGGATCCACTTGAAATCCTGCATTGAGCCACCCCCGCAATAAATTTGTTGTAGAGAAAATACTAAATTCGGGCTCTGCCAATCGTCAAAATCCGATCACAAAAGACTACATAATAAATCACTTTTCACCAATCTAGCTTCCGGAAATAAATGTTGTTTTACAACAATGATGCAAAAAAAAACCAATGATAAAAAGCCACATGTCGCACTGCTATTCATTTCATCGCTTGACTGAGCAGTGATCGGTCAACTAACATCGAGCTTTGAAAACCCTTCGCCATTGCTATCTGTTTCATAACATTCTGAGTCGGCAATAATCTGCTTTCACCAAAGCACCAACCAATAGCTCTATCATGTCCCACAAGCCACATGTCCACTGCTCAAGAGGTTTCTGGGCATCCAGGAGGGAATCACCAAGATTCACATGAGCCAGCCTAGAACGAGCTTCCAAAGTTGCCACGTGTTCACCACTCGCGCTCTCCACTTGGCCTACATGGAAGCCATTGGAGCTCCTTCAAGGAATCTCTAGCGGCATCCGCTAGATTCCCCAGGGAACTCTCGAGGCATAGACAAGTGTCCATGGCTGGACAGCCCTTCACATAAAGCAGCTCAGGGCCCACCATCTCTTCCCTGCGCTCACCTCTTAGACATGTTGCCACATGTCATGCGCATAGGCAATTCTACTTGGAAAAAAGGTTAACAACGGTACTTTCCTTTGGATGTCACAGAAAATGACCAGCACCGTCGGATGAAGCTGATAGTAGTCGTTGATGCAAGACATCGGCACATTGGCAAGACTTAGCATTTCCTTCCGTCGATAGATGATTGCTCTGCCGATAAAGCCAAGGCCAAAAAACAATCTGCCAACTCCACGCCCATCGGCCCATCACTGTGACAACCCTCGGAGTCTTGCCAATTAGACTAAATCTCAGTGACCAATAGGGTCAAGCTGACCAAATGAAAACACCGTGGTAAAGCGATAGAGACATAAACTCGTCAAGCCTTTAATAGAGGTACAAGCCATTAAATTGAGGCACATTTTCCAACAAGCTCCCACTTGACAAAGACTTATTGGCTTCCTCCAGACTTTGAATTTATTGATGATCATAGGCCCCAAGGCCCATCAAACTTGCACACCATTTGTACTTGTTCGTGCTTACTCGATTTTCCAATGCATCAGCAACTTTCTTCAGAGTATCCACCTTCTCTAAAGAGACCTTTCCATCCTCCACCATATCTCTCACGAAGTGATACTGCACATCGATATGCTTCATCCTGGCATGGAAAGTTGGATTTTTTGCCAAACAAATGGCACTCTGACTATCACATAAAAGAGTGATCTACCCTACATTAAAACCAATTTTAGAACACAAGCGGCTGAGCTAAACAACTTCTTTGCAAGCATGAGTCACTACCATGTATTCTGCCTCCATCGTGGATAAAGCGACTACAATTTGTTGCTTGCTCATCCAACTGATTGCACCACCATTTAACATGAAAGTATATCCACTGGTGGATCTTCTGTTGGCAATGTCCCCTACCCAATCAGAGTCCACATATCCACGAATGTTGAGAGTTCTCTGTGATGCAACCAAATTGCCATGGTAACACAGAGCACATTTTGAGGTACCTCTTAGATATCTAAACACTCTCTTTATAGCATCTCAATGTGTCCTTCCTAGATTTTCCATAAATCGGCTGAGTACTCCCACTACTTGGGCAATTTTTGGCCTTGTACAGACTATCGAGCATACATTAAAATGTCGACAGCACTCGCATAAGGCACCCTGGTCATGTCCTCCATCTCAGTAGATGATTTTGGACAGTCTTCAATAAATAGTTTTGTTCCCTGTGTAACTAGAACACCTAGCTGCTTGCAATCAGTCATATCAAATATCTCCAAAACAACATTGATGTACTTACTCTCACTGACCCAAATCTTTTTGCCCTTTCTGTCCCTGGTTATCTCCATCCCTAGAATATACCTTGCTACACCTAGATCTTTCATTTTGAACTTTGCAGACAATTGGTATTTAAGATAAGAAATCATAGACTTACTATTTCCTATGAACAACATATCATCCACGTACAAGGTAATAATAAGCACACTATCATTTTTAGTTTTATAATACACACAATGATCATATTTTGATCTCACAAATCCCATAGACAACACAAAAGTGTCAAACTTCTAGTACCACATTCTAGGAGATTGTTTCAAACCATACAAAGATTTCTTTAATTTGCAAACCAGGATTTTTTTACCTTTTTCAACAAAGTGCTCAGGCTGGGACATGTAAATTTCTTCTTCCAGCTCCCCATGGAGAAACATTGTTTTTACATTCATCTACTCGATCTCTAAGTCATACGTGGTTGCAAGTGACAACAAAAATCTGATAGATGCCAGCTTAGCTACAGGGGGAAAAAATTCCCCATAATCAATTCCCTCTACCTGGGAATACCCCTTTGCAACCAACCTTGCTTTATACTTCTCAGCACTGCCCTCAAGACCAGTCTTCTTCTTAAATACCCATTTACAACCAACAAACTTTCTTCCTTCAAGAAAAGGTACCAAATCCCAGGTTTCATTCTTTTCTAATGATTCCATTTCTTCATTCATGACTTCCAACCATGAATTTGCATTGGGCATATTAATTGCCTCTTTAACATTCATAGGCTCCTCAGTGCTAGTAATTAAAGCATAGGCATAGTTTGAATCCAAAATGGAGAAACCATACCTATCAGGTTGTTGTTTTTGACGTGTAGACCTTCTCACTGGCTGAGGTTGTGGTTCTTCATCTTCAGAACTCTCAGAGCTGCTAGAGCTCTCCTCAGTTTCAGGTACACCATGCAGTTCTCCCTTTTCCGGGGTCTAGGGAATCTCAACTGCATCATTTTTCTTTTCTCTTTGATCTGTCTCTAGCTGTGGATCAACTATAAATTTTTAGCTCACGAAATATTACACTTCTGCTATACAAAACCTTCTCAGTATCAGGATTCCAAAGCTTGTATCCCTTCACACCAACACCATAGCCGATGAAGATACATTTAACAACTTTTTTCTCCAACTTAGATCTTTTCTCATTTGGCACATATGAATACGGCTCACAACCAAAGATATGAACATGTCTCAGAGAGGGCTTCTTACCAGACCAAGCTTCCAAAGGTGTCTTATCAACAAGAGCAGATCAAGGAGAATGATTTACTAGGTAACATGTTGTAGCCATGGCCTCAGCCAAGAACATCTACTCTAGACTAGCACTGCTCAACATACTCCTTGCCTTTTCCATCACTGTTCTGTTCAACCTTTCAACAAATCCATTTTTTTGTGGAGTATAAGGTGTAGTTTTATGCCTATTAATCCCATGGTCTTTATAGTATCTATCAAAATCTGTAGAACAAAACTTGCTGCCATTATCCATCCTCAAACATTTTATTTTCCTTCCAGTCTGATTCTCTACCAAGTTTTTAAACTCTTTCAAACGACTGAACACTTCTGATTTAATTTTAAGAAACTATATAAATTCCCTTCTCGAGTAGTCATCAATAAAAGAAACATAATATCTAGAATTCGATAACGAAGGACCATTAATTGAACCAAACACATCAGAATGAACATAGTCCAATACACCAGAATATTTATGAGAACTTGAGGAAAAGGAAATATGTTGCTTTCTTTAAATGCAGTGTTCGTAGAAATCAAACTCAAGATTACAATCTACAAGCCTTTCAACAAGATTTTTTATTTTTCAAGATTTTTAAACCTTTCTCATCTATGTGACTGAGTCTATGATGCCACAACATGGTCTTCTTTTTTGGGATTTTCACCTCCATCGCACTTGCAGCCAGAGAAGCTTCTTCATCTTCCTCTATAGAAACAACTTTGCTTGACTTTATAGAGGTGTTGTTGCAGTGAATAGGACATGCATCTAGCTTGTATAGAGTGCTAGTACGTACACCCTTAGCCAGCACCATTGCACCTCTAGCCATCTTACATCCTTTACTCGAGATAGAAACTTCTACACCAGCATCATTCAGCTTACTGACATAAAGTAAGTTCTGAGCCAGACCTGGTATGTGCAGTACGCCACCAATCCCTTTGATTCTACTGTCAGGGAACTATATCTTAACTCTACCTCGGCAAACAATCTCCAATGTTGAATCACTTGTCAGGTACACCTTTCCACCATCATACTTCTCATACTTAGTGAACCATTCTCTATGAGACGTCATGTGAAAAGATGCACCCAAGTCAACCAGCCAGACATCATTTGATACCTAAGTTGCCAAGGCTGCAATGAAGGCATCTATATCACTCTGAGAAGATTCATAGTCTGAAGAGTTACTCTTCTTCTTCTTCTCCTTACAATCCTTTCAGATATGACTAGACTACCCACAATTCCAGCATTTCACCTTGGACCTTTTACCAGGAGACTTCAATCTCCCTACAGATTTAGATTTGGACTTTTTGTCCTTCTTCTTGCCTATCTCCTTCGATCTACCTCGAATAGCAAGGGCCTCTTTTTCCATCTCAAAATACTTCCTCTACATCTCTTCAAACAGTAGCGAAGCAACCACATCTTCCATCTTGAAAGTAGAAGTCATACTTTCAGTAGCCATCACCAGATGATCCCAAGTGTCAGGTAATGAACATAACATGATCAACATGCAACGATCCTCCTCCTCTATCTTTACACTCACAAACACCAACTGAGCAACACTCATATTAAATGAGTTCAGATGGTCTACAATAGATGCACCTTTTTCCATCTTCAAGGAGTACAACTTCTTCCTCGGGAATAACTTATTTACTAGAGACTTTCCCTGATAAATATCTCCAAGCTTCTTCCATAATGAAGCTGCAGACTTCTCATGGACATTCAGAAGTATAGAATCAGCTAGACAAAGTCTTATTAGACCTCTCACTTTTCTATTTGTGAGGTCCCATTCTTCTTGCTTCATACCTTGTGGCATAGTTCCAAACATTGCTACCTAGAGGTCTCTATCCACTAACTGGTCTTCCACTTTGAGTTTCCAAAACTCAAAGTTGTCGCCATTGAATTTCTCAATATCAACTCTTCCTGATGTACTCGCCATCTTCGACAAAACTAGGTTCTAACTTTGCAAGGCTCACAGTGGAACATTATTAGCACAAAAAACCAGCACTACTAATAAGGATAACACAACTGGCCAGACTCTAATAGCACTTGTAAGGAAAAGAAAACAGTGTAGAAATGATTTCCTAACGCTAAAACCACAGAGGAGACGTGCAAAGACCAATTTTAAAACATTAAAACACTTAATATGAACACATACAGGGCAACAAGAGTAACAGAAATAAAATGATTACAGAGATAACACCTACGTGGGAAAACCCTTTCGGGAAAAAATCGACCACACCAAGAGAAAGACACTTTGTATTACAATAAGCAAAAGATTACATACAAAGTTACAATCCTAACTCTCTAATAGTTAGCTCACATCAGCACTTGAGTTTTCATGCACTCACTATTATAATGCTATTTCAGCATACAACGAATAAAAAACTCGACGACCCCTACTTTTTTGGTATTCTACTTTTTCTGAGATCTCTTCAACTTCTTGTCAAGGCTGACTATTACGAGTCTTTATCCAACAACCAATTAGGGTGCATTAATTTCAGTTCTTCACTAACACACCAAATTGATCTCGGATCAAATCCACCTGCAATCCTGCATCGAGCCACCCTTGCAATAAATTTGTTGCAGAGAAAATACTAAATTTGGACTTTGCCAACCATTAAAATCCGATCACAAAGACTGCATAATAAATCTCTTTTCACCAATCCAGCTTCGAGCAATAAATGTTGTTTTGCAACAACAATGCAAAAAACAACCAATGAGAAAATGCCATGTGTCGTACTACTATTCATTATGTCGCTTGACCGAGCAGTGATCGATCAACTAACATCGAGCTCTGAAAACCCTTCGCCATCGCTAACTATTTCATCACATTTCGAGCCGGCAATAATTCCCTTTCGCCAAAGCACCGACCGACAGCTCTATCGAGTCCCACAAGCCACGTTTCTACCACTTAGGAGGTTCTGAGGCATTCGGAAGGGAATTCCCAAGATTACCATGAGCCCGCTCGGAACGAGCTTCCGAAGCTGCACATGTTCATCACTCGTGCTCTCCGCTTGGCCTACATGGAAGCCGTTGGAGCTCCTTCAAGGAATATCTAGAGGCATCTTCTAGATTCCCCAAAGAACTCCCAAGGTGTAAACAAGTGTCCACGGTTGGACAACCCTTCACATAAAGTAGCTCGGGGCCCACCATCTCTTCATTGTGCTCACCTCTAAGACAAGCTGTCATGCATCATGCGCACGGGAAATTCCACTTGGTGAAAAGGTTAATAGCAGTACTTGCCTTCAGATATCGTGAAATGTGGCCAGCACCATCGGATGAAGCCGATAGCAACTGTTGATGCAAGACATCGGCACATTGGTGTGACTTAGCATTTCCTTTTGTTGATAGACAACTGCTCTTCTGATAAAGCCAAGGCCAACAAACAATCCACCAACTCCACACCCATTGGCCCATTGTTGTGACAACCCTCAGAGTCACGTCGATTAGACTAAGTCTCAGCGACCAATAAGGTCAAGCCGACCAAATGAGAACACCGCGGTAAAGCGATAGAGACATAAACTCATCAAACCTTTAACAGAGGTACAAGCCAGTAAATTGAGGCACATATTCCAAAAATATTGATAGGGAATTGGAGCATGGTATCTCTATTGTAATGGAGAGCTCGATGCCTTTGATAGGGGTATGAGGTAGATTAGTGAATTTCAAATTACATTCATTGTTTTAGCTATTTATTATTTAAAAAAGAAATGATTATTGATTTGTAGTTTAATTTTTATCTGGATGGTTTCTATAGGTCTTTGTAATTCCACAACATGAGCATGCCACTATTGTGAATGAGGAGAGAGATCATTTCACGATGGTAAGTGATTATTTTGTTAAATATTTCATTTTATATAATATAATTTCTATATATTAATGTCTATACTTTTATTGTAATAGGTACAACTCCATGAAGAATTAAATAAGAGGTCCAACCCTTTGAAGTAGACCACCATTATATGCATCTCCATCCCCTCGAAGATCAAAGGCCACCTGTGATCTATTTTCTTCAACTAGAGGGGAATGACTATTTATTAGGGTCCGTTGGTGTATGCCTATATGGCATTTTTGGACATATATTAAATTGTATTGTATATATGTGACATTGTAAGCCCATATGACATTCTTGTAAACTTATATGACTATTTTGTATATATTTTATACTTACATCGACATATATTGATGTATGCATATATGGCTATTTGGTTAATGCATATCTTTTTTATTGATGGTGTCCATATTTGCATTATAAATGTTTATTTAAATAAATAAATAATTATTTGGCGTAAATATAAATGATTAAAATGTTATTCCAATCCATTCTCACAAAATATCCCTATATTATTTCCTTGCAATAAATGAAGTGCTTCAAAACATGCTAAGATGTTTATCTCTCAAGCATGTAATGAAAACACAAGAAAAAAGAGGTAAGTAAGGATTATATTTTAAGATTTCAAGTTTTTGATAATAATATGTTACATCCATTATAGAATGTCAAGCTTCAATGGATATTTGTAGATGGTTTACTTCAAATATTTAAAATCTAATTTTATTCCATGCTTCATAACTTATTTCACACTCATTTCACCTATATTTGTTGGTTGATTATTATCTTTCCTACACCAATATGTGTTTGTGGTCTTGGATGACATATTTTTGGCATATAGTTATGGAATCAAATTTTATTCAAGACAAAATACAAATAGTTTACACTACATTTCCAATAATTTTATTCGAGTATATTCAAGTACCCATCCTCTAGTTGGTCGATCATTACTTAAAATTTATAGACGTATTTTCATGCCCACACTTTTCTTCATCTCAAAAAATCTTTCCCTATATTGACCAAAATGTTTATGACTGCATTGAGTTCAATCAACATAGGAGACTAGTTTTTTAGTGTAGATTATTCAGTCATAAGATTATAAAGACACCTATGTTGACCAAAACTTATAAAGTGGAATTATTTTGTAGCCACCCAAACATGTTTTAATTTTTGGTTTACCCCTAGGAGATGAAGAATGTAAACAATGCCTCTCAACAAATTTGTACTAAATGCAACTAACACTTTTTAGAACATCTGAAACATTTTTGCCACGGTGGAACAACTTGGATATATGAAAAACTGCCAAAGGTTATTATAGAGAGACCCTACATTACCTTATACCTTCAGACATAATGTTTATAAGATCCATGGCTTTTGAGTAACAACTCATCAAAGTTTTTTGCCCTTTTTCACTTCGGTCTCTTAAGAGTAATCGTAGGTACAATGTAGCCTGAAATGATTCAGCATGTTGGGGTGTAAAATAGGACTTTTCCTACCATAAACCCACCCACCTTCACATGTTCGAACTGTTGGTTTGACTGAATGATGAACAAAATGAAAATTAAGCTATCATGCAACTTTCTTTTGAATGCAACACTTTTTTCATCAACTAAAAACTTGTCACGATGGGAAAATGAATTGGAGATATGAAAAATTGAAAGAGTTTATTGTAGAGGGACCATACATTATTTTTTACCTTTATATGAAATGGTTGTAAGTTTCATGGTTTCTGAGTAATATCTTGTCAAAGTTTTCTACCTTTTGCACTTTGGTCTCTTAAGAGAGAGAAATCATCGATGTAATGTAGCCCAAAGAGTTCCAGCATGACGGGGGGTGAAATAGGACCTTTACTAGCATAAACCTACCCATTTGTATGTGTTAGGACTATCGGTTTGGTCACACAACAAATAGAACAAAAATTATAAGACCTTGCAACTTTACACTGCATGCATTTGACATGTTTTCCATCAATTAAAAACTTTTCACCACAAGAAAATGGAATGGAGATATGAAAAATTGAGAGAGGTCTTTGTAGAGGGTCCCTACATGACCTTGTACCTTTAGACATAATAATTGTAATTTCCACGGTTTCTAAGTAACATCTCATCAAAGTTTGATGTCCTTTCACACTTTGGTATCTTAAGAGAAATCATTGGTGGAATAAAACCCAGAACATTCTAGCATGTTGGGGTGCAAAAAAGGACCTTGCCTAGAATAAAACTACCCATCCAAATGTGTTGAAACTATTGGTTTGGTTTCACAACGAACAAAACAAAAATTACACCACCTTGCCACTTTATACTGCATACATCTAATGCTTTTTCCATCAACTAAAAACTTGTCACCATGGGAAAATGGATTGGAGGTATAAAAAGCTAAGAGAGGTTATTGTAGAGGGGCCCTACATGATCATATACCTTTAGAAAAAATGTTTCTAAGTGCCACGGTCCTAAGTGACATCCCATCAAAGTTTGTTCCCCTTTCACACTTTGGTCTCTTAAGAGAAATCATTGGTGCAATGTAACATGAAACATTTTGGTATGTTGGGGTCTCAAATAGGACCTTTCCTAGCATAAAAATACACATATAAATGTATTGGAACTATTTGTTTGGTTTCACAATGAACAAAACCAAAATTACACCACCTTGCAACTTTACACTACATGCATCTAATTCTTTTTCCATCTACTGAAAACTTGTCACCACAGGCAAATGGATTGGAGGAATGAAAAAATGAGAGAGGTTATTGTAGAGGGAACCTACACGATCATGTATCTTCAGAAAAAATGTTTCTAAGGGCCATAATTTTTGAGTAATATCACATCAAATTTTTCTACTCTTTCACACTTTGGTCTCTTAAGAGAAATTGTTTTTGCAATGTAGCCTAAAACATTCTGACATGATGGGGTGTGAAATAGGACCTTTCCTCTAGCATAAACCTACCCATCTGAATGTGTTGGAATTATTGATTTGGTCACACAACAACTAGAATGAAAATTACAACACCTTGCAACTTTACACTACATGCATCTAATGTTTTTTCCATCAACTAAAAAATTATCACCATGATAAAATGGATTCAATGTATGAAAAATTAAGAGAATTTATTGTAGAGGGACCCTATGTGATAATGTACCTTCAAATGAAATGTTTCTAAGTACCCCAGTCTCTAAGTAATAGCTCCTCAAAGTTTGTTTGCCTTTCACACTTTGTTCTCTTAAGAGAAATCGTAGGTCCAATTAGTCTGGAATGTGTTGGCATGTTGGGGTGTGAAATAGGACATTTCCTAACATAAAAATACCCATCAAGATGTTTTGGAACTGTCAATTTGGTTGCATGATGAATAGAAAAAAAATTATACCACCTTGCAACTTTAGATTGCATGTATCTGATGCTTTTTCCATCAACTTAAAACTTTTCACCACAAGAAAATGGAATGGAGGTATGGAAAACTGAGATTTTTTTATAGAGGGGAACTACATTACCCTACACCTTTTGAAAAAATGGTTATAAGTGCCACGGTTTCTGAGTAATAGCTCATCAAAGTTTGTTGCACTTTTGCACTTTAGTCTCCTAAGAGAAATCATTGGTGCAACGTATCCTGGAATGTTCCAACAAGTTGGGTTGTAAAATAGGACCTTGCCTAGCATAAAAATATGTGTTAGAACTATCAATTTTTTCACATGATGAACGAAACAAAAAGTACACCACCTTGTAACTTTACACTACATGCCTAAGGTATCTTAAGGGGTAGCAAAAATGGGTCTATCATTACACAAGGAGGAGAATGGAGTCATTCCCAAGTGCTAGGTACTACTATTGCTGATCAACTTGGCTAAAACCTAAATATAAACTTTACAACTGAGACTAAATAAATAGAAGAACGTGAAAACCCTATCTTAGAGAAGAACTGTAAAAATTTCAAGAATAAAATGAAGATAAAAAATAATACTGTTATTGTAAATGATTCATCATTTTCAAAAACTGTGAATGTTGATGTGGATACATCAATCTTGCAAGATAAGAATCTATTCAAAGTGAATGAAGGGGTAGTTTACAATGGCTACATCAATCTTGCAATTAATAATTGTCTATTCAAAGTACAATGGAAAAGGTGGAGATGGCAGTAGAGGTGGAAATATTTCTTGAGCTAAGACAAGCAACAAAAGAAAAGTAGTCACAGGTCAAACACAAAGGGCAGAGCACTATCCATTCATGAGGACAGTCCATATAGTGAGCCCTTGTGGTAATGAATAGTCAATTTTCAAGCACAGTGCAACCATAATAAAATTCAAATCATATCAAGCACCTAGAAATAATAGTCATCCTAGAGATAGAGGAATCCTTGATTGTTTCCTCTGCATGATAAAGAATTGTATTTGTGGCATGAAAAAGAGATAAAAATTAGTTCCACCATAGTACTATAGAGTAAAGAAATATCTTACACAAATCTGAAATTAGTCATGAAATTATGATACACACAATATATGATATTCCAAAAGAGGCATGAGCAGGGGTAGCAAAGGGCATGAGGAGGGGCAACAAGGAATAAAAAACTAAGGCAATTTTTATTGATTCTCAAGCTTGTGCATGAAGAGGCTAGCAAAGGGCATGAAGAGGGGCAGAAAGGAATATGAAACAAAGGAAATTTTATTGATTCTTAAGTTTTTGTATGAAGAGAGCAGAAAAGAGCATGAGGAGCGACAACTTGTAATGACTTAACATTCATAATGAGCCTATGGCTATCCTACATTCATTAGGACTATCCTAATGGAATTATAATACTCACAATGAAGCTTTGACTGTCATAGATTCATTAGGATGACCAATTAATGAGTCCATTTTAGAATTCCAAAAGGCTTTCCACCTTAACATATTAGTCAAGGATTAATGATGAAGCTATAGAAGAGAAGACAATTATTGATAATATCCTTAGGATTTTTCCTATAATATTTGACCTAATAGTCATTGCAATAAAATACATTAAAGAACTCTTAAAGATGACAATATATGAGTTGATAATTTCACTTCAAACCCACAAGTAATGCCTAAATAGGGTTATCCCTTCTTCCCCAAAGATCAAACCAACATAAGAGGTTTAGACATTGATATAGTTTGGTACCTAGATAATGGATGTCGCAATCATATGAGTGGAAATGAAACTTATTTGCATTCATTATAAGAGTATTTAGTTTGATCAAAATAGTGAACAATAATATTATTCTCTAGACATAAAACATAATTTCTTAAGTGTTGGACTAGTCGAAAAAGGCTAGAAAGTGTTGATAAACAACAAAAAAGTGTATTATCTTTGAAAAATGGGAGGAAAAAAGAGCATTATAGGCTCTGACATTTATGGTATTCATATTTAATTTATTTTGGGCTTATTCTTTTATCCAAGAAGGATATGGTTAGGGGTTAACAACT
Source organism: Sequoiadendron giganteum (assembly GCA_007115665.2). NCBI lineage: Eukaryota > Viridiplantae > Streptophyta > Pinopsida > Cupressales > Cupressaceae > Sequoiadendron > Sequoiadendron giganteum. The sequence goes on from CM021107.1 coordinate 625,004,504, forward strand.
ATAGCAGAGTCTAAGAGAAAATATAAAGTTTGCATTTTAGGTAAACAACATAGATAACCCTTTCAATGAAGGAATTCTACAAGAAAAATAGTAGCATTAGAGATAATGCATTTAGAATTGTGTGACCCAAGAAAACTCTCACCCTAATTTTGAATGCTTAGAAAAATCTAATCCCAAAATCAACATAATAATAAAATCAAAGCATTATATTAAGCATATATGATAAGAAGTGATAAATAAACATAAAAGAATGAAGGAAAATGTAAAGCACATGTATAAAGACTTGACATGCCTTAAAATTGAAGATTCGATTTGAGAAACTACCCAATTATGTGTAGCTTGTTTTTATTCTTACATCAAACTCCTCAAAAATTTGAGCTTTTCATGAACTTGCTTCCATTTCAACATTCAATTCTATATAAATTTTAAGAGAATTACTAAAAAACTATATAATGAACCAATCTATAATGTGAAATTATAACAATAAAATCATAATTAACATTGCAACACTTCAAATATGAAAATTTGAGTTCATATAATCAAATTTGATGTCAAAATTCTATTATTTCCTCCTTCCTAAGTTGGAAAACCATAAAAAGGTGGTGCAAAGGTGGTGAATGTGCAAAACTGCATGTGCTTTCCCCAACAACATGAAAAAGCATTTTTTTGTTGGATAACGCGTAGGAGGAGAATAATAGAGAATATGGGCCCGAATCATGGGTGTCCTAACTTTTTAATTATGATTTTTTAGATCAATCCAAAATGTGCTCATGTTATAACATGAGCACATTTTGGCTTGCTCTAATAACAAAAAATAATCATTTTTTCAAAGCACGCTCGCATTTTGAAAAAGTTGATTTTGTTAAGGTTTTTTGAAGTTCATTGTTTTAGGTTCAAATTTAGAAAGTAAACACAAATTTACCTCTACTTTAGCAGCTCTACTTCTTGTCAATACTCCTTTCCTCTTGTCTCCAATGATCTATTCTTTAGAATGATTATTTTGTGCGTACCTAGGGGTTTTATAGGTCTTCTTTGGAGCTTCTTCCTCTTCATTCTGCAATTCCTTTTCATCATCTTTTTCTTCATCTTCTCTACAATTAGGTTAATTTGACACATATCCATCCACTATAATTGAAATATGCAAGTTTTCATCAACCTTGACATTTGCACTTTCAATAATCTTTCTCAGCCTTTTGTTGTAACATATGTAAGCCTTGCTTCTAATAGAATATCCAAGGAAGACACCTTCATCAAACCTTCCATCAAATTTTCCTAATTTTTCTTCTTCTCTCTTGAGGTAACATTTGCTTCCAAATATTGTAAAGTAAGTTTCACAGTAGGAATCCTTCCATACCATAACTCATATGGAGTCTTTGTGATGTTAGCTTTGGCTTAAACTTTTTTAAGTATGTAAACAACAGTACGAATTGCTTCTATCCAGTAGACTTTTGATAGATTTTCTTATTTCATCATATTCCTAGCAACTTATTGAATAGTCCGATTTTTCCTTTCAACCACTCCATTTTGTTGATTTCTAGTGGAAAACAAGTGCCTTTTTATTCCATGAACTTCACAAAACATGTTAAAATCATTGGAAGTGAATTTACCACCTATGTCAAACCTCAAACATTTGATTTTCATATCCATTTCATTCTCAACCATAACTTTGAATGCCTTGAATTTATCTAGTCCATCATATTTTTCTCTAAAAATGTAACCCATGTCATTCTAGAATAATCATCAACCAAAAGCATAAAATACTCGTCACCTTCAAGACTTCTCACCCTTGTAGGACCAAAAATATTTGTATGTACCAATTCCAGTAGTCCGGTAGCAGATTGTTCCTTTCCTTTGAAACTACTTTCTTTTTTTCCAAATTGACAATTCTCACACACCATTGATAGGCTTTGTGATTCTTGGTAGGTCTCTCACTGCATGAGCTGAACTGATTCTCACCAAATTATCAAAATTCATGTGACACATCCTCTGATTCCATAACCAACTATCATTAATCTATGACATAAAGCAATGACCATCAACACCCTTAAGCTAATAGATTTTTCCATCAATCCTTTTACTAGAAACAATCACAGTTCTAGACCCTTTTTTGATCTCACATGTTTCATCCTTAAACACAAGATTATATCCTTTGCTACACATTTTTCCAAAACTCAAAATATTATGCCTTAATCCCTTAACATAGTAAACATCATCAGTATTATGCTTGCCATAAAAACTAATTGAACCTATTCCACAAATATTAGCTCCTAAATCATCTCCAAATTAACTAATCCTCCATCATATTTTCCAATTTTAACAAACTTACTTTTGTCTCCAGTCATGTGATTTGAGCAGCCACAATCAACAACCTAGTAATTCTTATCCTCCTTAACATGAAAAGAAGATATAAAAGTACCTTCAACCTTATCCTTCTTCTCTGGATCACTTTTCTTCACATAACTTTCAGGGTTAGTAGAACTAGATTCTTCTTTTATAGCCAAGAACAAGCATTCATTTTCATCAAAATATCCATAATCATATTCATCATTAGAAATACCAACATCTTCTCTAACATAGTAAGCTCTTTTAATCGTCTTTCCTTTATTCTCCTTACTCTTATTGTTTATAGCTCTTTTTGGACATCTTGAAGCATAATGACCTATTTTACCACAGCTAAAACATTTGAAAGGTAGTTTAACTTTATACTTACTAGTGCCCTTTTTCATCCTTACAAATTTTTCTCCCACATATTCAAGATCATCTCCATCTGCATTGTCAATATTTTTTAATTTTCCAGCCTTAAAAGAAGTCTCCACTTTTATACCATTTTTCAATCCAAGCTTTCTCATCTCAAATGATGTTAGTGTACCAATCAACTGATCTCTAGAATAAGTATTGAAATTTGCAACTTCTTCAATAGGAGATACCTTTTCATTGTATGAATCAAGAAGAGTTCTAAGAAATTTATTTACCACCCTAGGTTCTTTAACTTGTGCACCAAGACCTCTCACCTCTCATAAAACTTACCAGTTCATCAACCCTCTGCATGTAGGTTGCAATTGTTTCACCTTCAGACATTCGCATAGTCTCAAATTGTTTCTTCAAATTTTGCAACTTTACTTGTTTAACCTTATCATATCCTTCATAAATACTTTCAAGCTTATCCCAAACTTCTTTAGTAGTCTTAAGAGTCATAACTTTAACCAATTCAAAATTTGAAAGACTATTTGTAATAATAAATTTATTCTTAGTATTTACCACATGTACCTTGATCTCATCACTTGTGCTCAGACCATTTGCAAGTGGAGTATATGTATTCTTATAAGCCATTTCGATCTCATATCCCTAACATGTCAAATATCCTTCCATCTTTGTCTTCTAGAATGCATAATTTGTTCCATCAAATCTAGGGTAATCAATTTGCTTCACCATACCAGATCTACCTTAAGTGGTTAAGCTCTTCTTAAAGGAACCTCACTCTAATACCAATTGTTGAATGAACAAGACAACTGAGAGTGGGGGGAATCAGTGGTAGCAAATCAAAATATCAAAACCCTCAACAATAATCAGATCCACATGCATTCAATAAATCCATATTTTGTTAAAGTGATTAAACATGAAATGCATATAAAAAAAACTAAAATAACAACACCATACACAAGAGAACACTAGATTTATGTGGAAAACCCAATGAGGGAAAAACCATGGTGAGGATTATCTCACAATATAAGTAATTACAAAACCAATACAAGGGCTCACTACCAAAATAGGACATACTCTCTAAAAGGCTCATAGCTAGGGCTCACTACCACATAAAGAAATACAAGAAGATAGAAGAGAAATGTTACACAGAGAACATCTCAATGCAACAAGGAACCCACCAAAAATGCTCCAGCAAACTTACAGTCTTGTATGAAATATTTCAAACACCTTCAACTCACTACTTTCAGGAATCTAACACTTGAAATTCACACTGCTCTACTCAAATTTGCATCGCACACCACATTTGAATCTATCTTTCTCCTCTCTTTCATCTCACAACAACATTACACTTATTTATATCAACCTCATCCTTAAAAACCTTCTCTAAAGTTGAAAACTATCCGTTACACTTACAAATTCGAACTAGGTTGACACCCAAACATTCTCACGATGGATAGAAATGAAGGGGAACCATATTAATCCTTAATTAGAAACCAAATGAATTATAACACATCACAATACGCTTCCACATGCCTCACATGTATTGTTAACACAAGGTTGGCCAACACCCATGCTAAACACCATAAACATTAAGTACACACTTCCTTAGATCAATCAAAAACTTTCAGACAACAAAATTCACTTGAAGACGATCTAAAATAATCCATGAATTGCCTGAGATTTATCAAACACTTTATCCAAACATGCATCATACAAATACTTCAACTTAGGATAACTGGTAAACCTTATTCGTGCACTGACGCATGAAACACACACTGTATTGTACCAAATCAAGTGAAACCTTGAATACTAAAAGATACAAATATTACAAGAAACTTCCTAAATCTGCACAACTTGAAGTCAAATTGTGGAGAAATGTAGAGAAAATACATTTCTCCCAGGCCATAGAAAATACCACTAAAAACTGGTTCACACACTAGTGAAAATATCTCTCTATACAATGATCTTGGAACCCAAATTCTGAATATAGCCACCTCTAACAACCTCAATCAACATATCAGATCCACATAGGCATAGCCTCAACATAATAGAAACACAGAGCACAATACTGGAGCACGCTTTGAACACTTGCACAACACTTTTTCTCTGTTTATCAAATTTTCTCAAAGTAAACCAAGTACCAGAGACATCATCTCATCTCATTACTCCATTCCAACTCATCTCTAGACATTGCAACATAAAGATAGCTCCATGTACTTACAACACTTCCTCAAGTCTCCACTATATATGCACAACCTGCAATAGCCTCTTTTTCACAATTTACTTAACATCCTCCACATTTTTATCATCCAACAAACTTCCTTAACACATAGTTGACATCAATGACAAAACTAGCCAATGAATAGTCTATTGACATCAATGACAACAACATCATACTTGCAACAATGTTATTTTCATAAAAAAAACACCAATTTTTGTGGCTCTCTTTTTTAACCCCTTAATCTCTACCATTTAAAAAAAATAGTAGTTTAGAAAGTAGACTCAAAGCACTACAACCCTCTTTTTTTTTGCATCTAAATTTTTTGAGTCTAACTATCCTCAATTTTTCATCCAAGGTCAGTATTTTCTGATTTCAAAAAAGTGGTCACTTAAGACCCCATTTTAGCCCCTCATCTTACTGCACTTATCCCAAGGAGAGCTAGGATCAAAAGCTACCTCAATTTGACTTGTGGTTTGAGAAAAGAAATCAACAAGGGATTTTGAATAGTTATTCAAATCATTCACTTAGTTTTAATTTATTTGATAGTGTGAAAGGGGTACTTTATCTAACTAGTTCATTTCCTAGATAGTTCTCCACTTATGTCCTCTTCACACTAGCTTAACTTTACATAGGGATAAGGTTTTTGAGCTTTAATGACATGATTTGTCACACCTCATAGGATGATAACACTTGTCATGATCTGGTTACATCTATCTCTCCCCTTGGCCTATATAACCAAGGCATTTCCTTTGTAATCTCAATTCTCAAGCTGATTATAGCTTTGTATTCTTGAGAGGAATATAGTTTTCTTTCTTATTTTCTATATTTTCTTTCCTTCAGTCATTTGTATCTTGGGGTAGGCTAGTTAGAAAATCTCACATGGTATTAGAGCAAAAATGAGTTGTGGGTTAGCAATCTTTTAGAAAATTTGAGAGTGTGGAGCAGTTTTTTCAAAGCACTAAGTATGCTCTTCTCTTGCGTCCTTGGATGATCTGGAGAATCAGAAAAGTGTGAAGAAAATATTAGTTTTTGGGGGGTTCATACATTGACTTTCCATTTGCAGTTCCTCTGAAGATTTTTGGAGAGATTCTGAGCTCATCATTGAGTGTAGAGCAGTTGAGACAGTCAAATCTGCCCTTTATTTCGCCTGAAATGGATATCGCAGGCCATACTTGAAACAATTTGAAGTGAGAGGGTTAATGCTAGATCTAACAAGGAGCCATCGTTTCAGAGCATTTTGGGTCTAATCTGACCCTACCATCGTGCTTAAAAGGCCAGAAAACCATAAAATCGACTATCAAAACGTCGATTTTGGACAAAGTTGCCAAAGGTCAAAAATTTTCCCAAGGAGTCATTTGGCCCCCATGAACAAACCAATATAAAAAAATAATATTTTTTTTTAAAAATATTTTTTCATTTTAAAATAATATGTTTTAAAATATATATATATATATATATATATATATTAAAAAAAAATTGCAAAAATTATATATTTAGAAAAATATTTTTTTGTTTTTTAAATTGCACCAAATATATTATTTTCTTTTTTTTTTAATAAAGAAAAAATTAAAACAAAAAAATTATTAAAAAAACAATTTTGATTTAAAAATAAAAAAAATTAAAGTATTGTGCAGGCATGCACAGTAGGATACCGCACAATACCCTTCAATATTGATGACCCTGCTTGGACAACGTGCAAGGAACTATGTCCTACACTACGTAGACCCTTGGCCTTCAGGCCTTAAATAATTTTTTTTAATATTTTTTTGATATTTTAAAATTTTCAAAAATATAAAATATTTTACAATTTCGCCGACACAAATAATTTGACCGAAATTTTTTTAATGTTTTTTAAATTTTAAAAAATATATATTTTCTAATTTCGTCGACGCTTTAAAAAATCTAGCTAACACATATAAAAATCATAAGGCCGCCAAATTTTGAGGAGCATTTGGCGAACAGCTAAACTGGAGGTCAGATAATTTAATCTAGCGGAATTATATATTTTGTGGAGTTTTAAATAGTTGGCGAACATCTAACTTTGGTGGACCGCTAACTTTGGGGGTAGTTCCGCTAAACTTGGCAAGAATTTTTCACACCCCCTCTCCGTTGATAAGTTCGTTTTTGAAGGCTCGTATCTTGGGTTCCAGAGCTCTATTTTCAATGCAATTTTTTTTATTTGTGCTAATTTTTTGTGCTCTATGCATTGGTCAAGACGGTTCCAGATTTTGGCACACATATTTTTTAGAAATTTTTGATTCTCAAAGAGGACACCTCACCATTCTTGTTTTGCAAACTTCAAAGCTGCATAACTTTTCCATACAACCTTGGATCAAGTTAATTAATTTTTCGAAAGTGCATGATTTTTTGTGTATCTTGATGCCAAAATTTGACAAGGTAACAGCCTCTTGTGGAAAACTTAGTTTTAGGGGGGGACCTATTGCGCCAAACTAAGTAACCTCTGGATTTTAAAGAAGTCGTCTTCTTCTATAACTAGGGTTTTTTGAATGGGAAATGGAAGCAGATATAAAAAATATATCTAACTAAGGTGATGCGACAAGATTTAGATTTAAGGCACGATAGACCTATCTTGTAGATGTAGTCTAAGGGCCCGCTAAGCAATCTGCTATGTCTGAAATGACAACTATCAAATATAAAGACCCGAATGATTTATTTCATAACATAAAATCATTTGCGCAGAGTTTTGCTGAACAGAAAGAGTCGAAGACATGGTTCTAAATTATCATTCTATTCAAATCATTGAAGTTGCAAATAAAACTATTCAGAAATAGTACAGTATAATGTTATGAATAGTTAAGAAACAGAAAGGCCAAATTACAAGGGCACAGTCTGTGAGTCTTTACAATTATCCAACAAAACAAAGGCCTGGTGTCTCCTAAATTCTTCTATAGATATTCCGAACTAGAAAATAGAATTTCTCCCTTCTTGTCAAAAGAACTCCTCGCATAACTATAACTCCCTTCCTCTTCCAAAGAAGTAGTATATATAGCCAAGAGCATCCACCACCTTCAAAGCTTGTAATAGAAATGATTCCTCATCATGAATCATAATGCTTCCAGCAATGATTCATCACGGCCATTACAATAGAAAGATTCCCAAGCATGAACCTAGTCACTTGCTAGTCGGGTGCATTCCCTACAAATGATGGTAGTGGTCTTGGCCCCCTCTACGTAAACAAGTGTCACACCAAGAGAAAGCTGGTAGAACACATGACACAATATGGAAGTTTTGCATTCATGCCACTCCTCTTTTTTATGTAGCCACGCTGAGGGGGGTACGTGGTGACATTTCACAACCTGTAGCTTGCCCTCCCTGACCTTTGATGAGAACTTGCGATGAGAAGACATGTGGCAACATTCCTTGTTGTCGGCACCACTTGAGAGGCCCACCAAGAGTTTACACGGGTGAAGGCTATAGGGCAGGTAGTCGGGGCCGAAAGAGACTTATATGGAAATAGGTCAACTCACCCAATTTATTGACATGTGGGAGCAGGTTGGGACTTAGAAGAGAAGGGAAGGGAAGCCTTCCTTCAGTGAGCGATTCGATGACACATGGTGGCATTTAGCGGAGAATGTCGAAAGATGGACTTGGAGGCTATTTGAATTTATCGGGAAAGGTTAGAGGCTGAGCAAAATATCAAAACAACCTGAAGGGACCATGGGTATATTAAATATGCACAACTTTTGGCAACTACCAAGGGCGTTTTGCCTACGGAATGATGAATCCAAAATTCTTTGGTTTTACATACTAGAGCTTTATTCCTTGGGAATTTCGGTCAGAGCTTAGAAAGAGAAATCTACAAGGGAAGTCAATCGACCTCGGAAGGCATTGATATGGTGCACAGGATCTCATGTGCTTCGTGCAAGTCGATCGCCTCCTTATAGGGCAGCATCGAACACATTCTGGATCTGTCCTCAAGCTGGAAAAGTAGTCGTGTGATCTGATTAGTTACACCCTCAATGTCCTCGACGGTAGGAGGCTAACTAAAACTTTGAAAAACTAATAAATCCTGCTTCCTCTCCTCAATTTTGGCTGCAATCTACTCCGTGGTAGCCACTAATTCATTGAGAATAAAAGGAGAGGGCAAGCCCATCTGGGCTAGTTGGGAAAGTCTTGTTTGAATTTTGTCCATAGTCCGCCCTAATGTAACTGAACATCGTTGAGCATTAAGGGTGGCCTCCTCCTCAATTTTGGCTACAATTTACTCCATGATAGCCACTAATTCATTGGGAAGAAGAGGAGAAGGCAAGCCCATCTGGGCTAGTTGGGAAAGCCTTGCCCGAACGTTGTCCATATTCCACCCTAATGTAACTGAACATCATTGAGCGTTAAGAGTGGCCTCCTGGCAGTGGATAAATTTCTTTGCAACTTCATTAGCTTCCCTTCGATCCTTGATCCCTGCTCATTCCAGATCCTTTATTGGCACTATGTATATCTTTTCTAGTAGCCTATTTTCTTTAGGGACCTTTTCCTCTATGAATTGTGGGAACTGCTCCATTGTGTCACGAACCTCCTTGCATAAATTTCTTGCCTCCCGCCATGAATCGCAATGTGGGCTGGAGGGTGGGGCACAAGGCCTTCATCTTTCCTAGTAGGAAGCGTATAGTTGTTGGGCTACTGAGTAGAGGTTCGACTATGGAGCAGGGGTTTAGATGATCTTCTTCAAAAGATTAATTTATGCATCCTTCACCCCAATTTCCTGCATTATCCTTACAATTTGTTCTGCAGTAGAGGTGAGCTTCTCCTTTAGGTCATTTTGTGCAGCCAGCCACCTTTCTTCAATCTGGTTTCAGGTTGCAGACTCTTGATCTAGGGTAACCCTAAACTTCCTGAGATCTTGGAATTGAGCATGTGCGCTCACTTGGTTTGCTTTCTTTCCTTGTACCATTTTCTCCAGATGGTCATGCAATTGCTACAATTCTCTGATGTTTCGTTGGACCTCCTCCTTCGACTGCGCTAGCCTGTTAGATAATTCCTGGTTCTTTTGTTGCAGCTCGGCTATCTGATTTGATTCTTGGGTTTGGAATTTCTCAAGCTCTCTTTGCAGGCTAGCCTGTTCATCCTGCATATTCTTTGTGAGATGCACCTTTTCAGCTTCCTGTGCTCTATCCTTGATCAATGCAACATCCAGCCTTAAGCTCATCCTCCATCTTCTTCAATTTTCGATGAGAGTTAAGGAAGTCAATAGTCACCACCCATTGTGTCTCCTCCATTAGTTCTACCTTATCTTGTGGCCAGGCAACACACAAGTCCAGTCCAATGGCATGGATATCATAGTCATCAAGTTGTATTTCTCCTTGTGGTTTAACAACATTTGGATGTAGGGTTGTGAAATGCAATGATTGTTGAGCCTCATTATAAGTTGTATGGACTCTAGGCTCTGCTGATCTCTTGGCATCTTTTTCTTGTCGCTTTTGAAGATAGAGAGATTGAGCTTGCTTTGTTATATTGCTCTAAAACAAGAATTGAGCCAACGATCTGATTTGTTCACCTACAAAGGGAGCACCGAGAGGAACAACAAAAGGAAAAGAGAGGTGGGTGATCTCAGATGTTTTCTTCTTTGGAATGGGAATTGTGAGTGGAGAGAAAGGAGGAATATTCCACATCCCTGGTGACGATGGTGTGAACAGGCTCATGGAAAATGGTGGGGATGAAGGAGATACACCAAGCTCTAATGTCTGTGAAGGTTGAGTCATAATCGACTCCGATGATGCAACGGGGACAATAGCTTTGGGCACCAATGGGGTGGAAGACATGGAGGCAGATGAGGAGGCAGATGGGATGATCGAAGGGGTATCGACCAGTGATGGGGCAGCTCGAGGGGGATTGAAAGCCATTTGTCTAATATGAGAGAATTGGGGAAGACCTCTCACAGCCATTGTAGAGGGGACAGAGAAAGATGGGCCTACACCTAGAGCGATAGGAATTGTAGGGACTGTAGAACAAACAAAATACTGTGAGCCAAGAAGAGGGGGAGAGAACTATACCTGAGAGGCTGACTCTTTTTCTGACTCTTGATCAATTGCAGCCTCCTACAAACCACCTGTGGTATCAACATCAGTGTATTGTCTTTTGCTTGGTGGAGATTTATCCACATCCACTACCTCTATTGGTTGTTGTGTTACCCTAGGGTTAGCTACGACTATTGGTCGAGACTGTGAGGACCCCAATTATGAATTTTTTACTCGCACACTCCTCCTAATTGTAGTGCCTGGTTGCGTCACCGCATTTCGATTTCGCTTTCCCTTGTCAGATCATGGCAGGGCATCCTCGAGTTTAGGTTCCTTCGCATCAATTGTGTTAAAGTCTAGATGTTCCTAGTCCCAGAGGGAATCAAATTGATCATCGGCATCAAAAATTGATGCATCCTGGAAAGGGGTGTTGGGGTGCTTAGTCTCCTGGCGGTAGATCCAGAAATCATTTATCTTTAATGGCTTCCAACTATGCTCTTTTATCAAGCTTCTTCAAGGGGTAGTACTTATACGGCTATTTTCATCTACCTTCCCCTTTACGAGATAGAGTTCGAGCCATGGTGGCCTCCGATTATATTTCAGCATGAGTGCCAAGTCGACCCATAATTTATTGTCATCCTCAATTGGATTTCTTCGTGCTTCCCAGTATGGCTGAGGGATATGCTTTACCTTAATAGATGTGTTGCCCAAATCATCCTCGGGGGTTGTAGTCCCATTTATTGCAAATAAAAACCAACCCAAGATGTTCCAACTTAGCCTCAAGCAGCTCTGCTGACCTCCTCTTTACCATGATCATTGTTTTGTAGCTCATTGAGCAATCGAAAAATACTTTCTTTTTCTCCTTCGGGTCAAAGAAAAAATTTCAGACCATAACAACCATCTATTGGAAGGCTTTAAGGGCTAACACCCTATCAATGGGGGATGCAGGGAGTCGGATCGGCACTTTGCAAAATCCATGCACTCATACACATGTGAAATCTTCACCGAGGAACCAGTCGCATTTCAGGAACAGGGATCACATCCAGATGATTTGATTACCCGACAGGCGATAATAGTCACCATCCTCACTCAAGTTGCGCAAAATCGGATCCAAGAAATTGTCTAAAAATGCATAATAATCATAAGTGGAATAGAGCATAGGATTCCATACCAAAACTGGCTTCCGATGCTTTCTCTCATTAAATACTGCCAACTCTATTTTTTCCTGAAGAAATCGGGATTTTGATGTAGAAACATATAGGCAAGAAGAGAAGGATACCTAAATTTTCCCATAGTTCTAAACTCGCCAATCTTCTTCTTCATATCATTGATAATCATCTCCGTGAAATCATACCAAAAAGGTTCCTTCTGCCTCCAGAGCTAGAAACCTAGGCCCATCTGAGCCTTGGACACGATCTCATCGCTATCAAAACCACAAACAAAGGCCATCATGGAGAAGGTGTCCTTCATATCTGGTTGTCTATAATCACCACAATAATTCAAAATTTTTAATGGCTTCTTGCTATCCTAGGGTCTTCCGGTCTCAATATTGTAAAATTCAAGGGCTTGATTCTGACTCCTCCAGAATTCAGAACCCTTTCTCTGGCTGAAGTGCTCCATCGACCGCTCTCTGGTGCCAACCTTAGGAATGCATAACATGTGCCTAAGAGCCTCCATAGTTAGCACCACTCTCAACTTCCTTCCTTCAATGGCGCTAGTCGCCGAATTGAATCTCCAGACACTTTCATCAACCATCTTTGGGCAGTGGTGCACATAGGGGACCATTTATTGGGAAAGTCTGCATTGCCATTGCTTGAATGGTAGTTGGTTTTCTTGGGACTTTTTCATCCTAGCGAAAGCAACTTCCCTAAGACCCTTAGGGTTAGTCTTGAAGACAGGATCATAGATATTATCCCACTCTTCCTTTATCAAACTAGCATCTCTGAGTTGACCCTTCTTAGATGCTCTCATGTGAACCCATTCTGGCTTATCTGGAATCCTTGGGGTAGCATAGGATTTATGTTACTCAAAGATATTGACCATAGGAGCCTTAATTATTGCGTCAGTCAAGTTTTGAGATGCTTGGCTTGATTCATTCATCTCTGGGTTATGGGTTACTTTGGGGGTAGTGAATGCCATTTTCCTCTAAACTCTCTGAAAATTGTTTGGTGTTTCTTAACAACTCTACACTTTGAAAAATTTCTACACAACTCTTGTATTTTAAAAAAACCTTCTTTGTTTTTAAAATAATCGCATGCAACGCTTAGCCTTTTTGTCCTCCTGTAAGTGGCAGATGACGGTTGCTTTTTCCTGCACTAAATTTGGCATGTACTACCAACCTTTGGGTTTATGCGAGGTAAACTACCTACTATTTTGAAATGACAATTTTTCATGATGACCCGAAGTACTTGCGACTCTTGATGAGATTTTTCTTAGAAATTGGGTCAAAAATTTGAAGGCAGGCTAGGAATCATATGTCATGGTAATTAATACCTCAAACAGAATGATTACACCAAAGTATGTGATAACCATCACTTAGATCTGTATCTTTTCTTAGGCTTTGAGGAGCACCTAGAAGGATGACACTTCATCGTCCAGTCGAAAGGGCTATCACTGAATGTTGCCAATAGCTTGTGCTAATTAATTAGCTTACCTGCATCAAATCATACCTATGATCATAACTTGGTGCAAACTTTGAGCGAGCCTTTGGTGCAACATTTGAGGTAGTACCTGGTTAACCTCATGCTCATGGTATACGAATTACCACACTCATCCCTGTCACTTCTATAAATAGGTGTCTAGTCAGTAGGGAGATTAACTTAGCAAGTTTTAGCATAATCAACATTAGGTAACTAGCTTAGCATTTGGTAATCGGAGTCTGTGCAGTATTAGCATAGAGTTTGAATTTAGACGTCTTGCATAGGATTTATGTCTGACATTCGTATAGAATCTGATGCCATGAACACCCCCATTAGGCTAACCTCTCACAAACCACAAATGGATTTTCTGGGTGAGGTCTCAACTAGGTTTTTAAAAAGGATGACGAAGAATAAACATTCCTCGGCCATCATAGCTATGAAATGGGTCCTTGGTCATGACTTCCTTCAATACAAGGATAAGTATAGGGTAAACACTGACATGAGCTCTCACTTTGTGGCATCGTTGCTCGATATCCAAGTCCCCAAGCCGCTTATCATTCGATTGGTGACAATAGTGTTTCCGAAGAAGTATCTGAATGGCTTCGGAGAGGTGTTGGCACATGCTGCATTTGGTAGGATACCGACTGTGAGAGACCTTTTCCAATTTTTTGAAGAGGACATGGTCATCCCATTATTGTCGATTCTGAGTGGCTTTTACCTTCAGTCACAAGAATTCCATCGCCAGAAGGCTTCTCATGCCTGCTACTTTCTACTTCGAATCTACAACGTGGTGTCGTTCTTTAATATTGACTAGTATACTGACTTTATGAGCCTGGTGTTCCCTCCATCACCTGCCAATGCTTCTCTGGATGACACTGTTGATGTGGTTGAGGATGAGGTGGTACTTGATGATGCTGATGTCGATTCCCCTGCCCGAGACTGAAAATATTCTCTTTCCTGCTTCCTTTAGAACGAAACCTTGTTAATCTTTTTGTATATAGCCTGAAAAAAGGGCTTCATAGCATATATATAAGTATATATACTTCTCTAAACAAGTGGCCTTTGAGCCATTTTCCTATTGTATTTTTGAAGTACATAAATATAATGAAGATGTAGCTTATATTTAATATCTTTGTCTTGCTGTGTGATTTTTATCCCTTTGGGTATTTTGTGTTATTCTCTGTATTGCATTGTAAATTTCTTTTGTATCATATTTAGGGAGACCAACCAAACAAACAAAAGAACAAGGAAGAAAACAAACACACTAATTACATATTTACATGGTAGGACTGCTTAAATGAACTTTTAGAATTTCAAAGTGAATTCCCTTGATGGGAAACCCTTGATGGGAAACCCTTGATGCTTTTCTTTCTATGCTTCCTGATTTGAACGCCTTATCTCGCTCGTTCTAGATTATTGCAAAAAAATTCCTCGTGCTGGCTAGTTCTTGATTTCTACTGATTAGATATTGCCACTAGACTTTTACCCTCCAGCCACTAGTTTAAATGGCCATTAAATAGGGGCGGCACGCTTGCACTTGCTATGTTATGTGAGATTAATTCCATAGAGGGTGGTGGGTGATGATCTCTAGTTGGTGCTTGCTTCCATTTGCGGAGGTTGACACATAGGTGGATACCTCTATTTTTCTTTCGAACTGGGATGCGACTGAAAACCCAAACACTAGGTTCGGTCAAGAAGGAAACTTGCATCGGGATTACCTTTGCCAACCTTTGTTGATTTATTAGTGCTTCAATATTGAGACTCACTAGCCCTTTTATTTGGCATGCTTATTTGGTCTCTTTTTTTGTTGCTATCATGGGTTGGATGATTTTGGGATCATATCCTCTGATCTTATCATATGACCAGGAAGATAACCAATCACTTTCCTTTGAAAAATGTGTGCACCTTTCTTTTCCTTGATATGAGATGCTCTTTCAGACTCGAATATTGTTTTCCTTTCTATTTTGACCATCCATACAATTACCTTCACTTGTTTAGAGCTTGATTTTATTATTTCTAGTATTGGCAAAAGGGGAACCCTTGAGAGTGGCTAAACCTTTTGAAAATTCATAGAATCCTTGTTGGATGTCTTGCTTGTCATCATTTTTGGTGACTCTTGCTCTCTTTTGGTCAGCAACTTCTTTCAACTGTGAACTGACCCGGCCATGGGTCCATTGTTGTCGAGTACTTGTCGGTTCTATTCACCATCTAGATTTGTGAATTGAAGTGTCATGTGCATAAAGCATTGGTTATGTGTTGGGTTGGTCATTAGTTTAGATTGGGGTCCAACTTTGGCCACATCTTTTATACCATCATTATATTTGAAAGTTCCAAAGTTCTTAATTAGGTCCCAAACCTTTTCTCTAGATGATCCCAAATGGATATCCCTTGTAGGATCGATATTCGGAGCTTGATTTATGATCAGTTTGGGAACTCTGAACAAATTCATGCCCTCTTGCTTTACTGAACCCAAACCTAATATGAATCCTTCATTTTCTATCTTGTCATTGAAACAAGAAAATCGAGATCAAAAAGGTTTGTTTGTCCTCTCGCCACTCCGAGGAGTAGGGTATAGTTCAGTCCCTACACCATTGAAGTGTGGAAACCGAAGTTCGGTTGTCAAGCTTCCTTCGGGTTTTTGTGTCACCTTTAGGATAGATTGATCTTCATCATAAATGATATAAGTTTCCAATCCAGTGGCATGATAGTTTCCGAAAGGGTCTTTATCGATGAATTCGCTCTGGAGAATCTCTTCTTGATTGGTTTGATCTCCTATGATTTATTCATCCTCAAGAAGCTCGGTGCAACACATTTCTTCCTTGGTGATGGAAGTGTGGGAAGACTCAAATATTGTCTTAGCTTCATCCGCAACATGTTTTGAATGCAGAGGTTTGGATACTAGCATCATTTTGGCTTTGTGCTTAGTCCTTATAATCAGGTATGACCAATCTAAAGAAAGGTATCCAGCTAGTTTAGAAGTGAATTCCCTGGATAGGAATAGAATGAATATTGGGGGAATATTAATGATCACAGTATCCTGCTTCATCGTGATAGTTGGGCAAGAAAATAGGGTCAATGGGAGGTCTTTAATGACCCCCACAGTATTGACCATATTCCCATCTAACTGCATGACTCCTTTTTTCAAAGGTTCATAGCTCATTCCTAGGGCTTCAGCTATCTGCCTGGGCATGACTGTGGTGTTGGCATCGGAGTCGATCAAGGAGTTATCTAGTAAGTTTTTACCCACAATAAGGGTCAAGTAAAATGGCTTCAATTTTAGTTCGTCTTTGTTGATTTTGAATGTAGGTTCTTCTTTTTGATCCTCAGTAGAGGTCTCTCCAGCAATATTTGTGAGAACTTTGGCTGGAGGTGACTGACCA
Source organism: Sequoiadendron giganteum (assembly GCA_007115665.2). Classification (NCBI taxonomy): domain Eukaryota; kingdom Viridiplantae; phylum Streptophyta; class Pinopsida; order Cupressales; family Cupressaceae; genus Sequoiadendron; species Sequoiadendron giganteum. The sequence goes on from CM021107.1 coordinate 625,021,419, forward strand.
ATAGCTTTCTCCTGAAGTGATTTCTCTTTTGGTTTTGTGATCAGGTCTTCTTGGAGAGCCCTTTGTAGCGATGTCTTCTGCTTCAGAATGGCTAAGATTTCCCATAGGGAAACGTTAGCGGATGATTTCTTCAATTGTTCCACTATATCAAATGATGGTAGCCTTGGAGGTTCTTGCCTTTTAGCCCTTGTTGTTATAATTTCCTTCATTGGCAGACATGGTGGTGTCATTGCAGAGGTACTAGATTCATAGTCAGAGGCACTTTTTGGCTACGGGCTGACTAATTGCGGGTAAACTGATTTTCCCATGAATCTCTCTTTGGAACGGGTGTCGTAATAAGACTGCATATGCAGAGCTTCGGAAGTGGATGTTTTGAATGTGAACACTGCCTCCTCTCTTTCCATCCATGAGAAGAGGGCATGGTTGGGAGCTATATTTTTTTCTTGTTCTAGAGACATTCCTTGCATTTGAGCAATGAGTACCGCATTTTCCATTTTCGCAGAGCTATAAGCATAGCATCCATTGTCTGATGTTGCACCCTAGCTGTGTTGTTCTTCTATCTTCTGTTGTAGATTTCTACATGGGCAGTTTTGGGGCATATGTGAATCACTGCAAGGAAAACACCAGGGATTTCTATCATCAATTAGATTGTTTTTCCTTGCAGTCAGCTCTTTGTTTTAGCTTAGGTTGGCATTTGGCAATGGAGTGGGTACTGGTACTATTTGACTTGCTGTTAGCGCTTGAGGATTTGTGCAAGCACTTCCTTGGAACTGATTTTGATGGTAAGAGGGCCTTCTGCCCTGATAATTCTAATAGGTTGGCTTTGGAGGAGCGGCCTGGCTGTGCTTGATAATAGTTATCTCATTGGCATAGCCCACAATATTTCCTTTATGTCTCTCATCTCATCCTTCGAAGAACTAGGTGCGACGCTCTGAGGAACGCTTGCATATGTGTACATAGATTGAGGAGGAGAAGTTGGTGTGGTAGATGGCGTTGCCTAGGCAAAAGTTGTCATCTCAAGGAATATAGGCATGGTGGGCCAAGGCAACAACTTCCCATCGTCAATCAGATTGTTTTCTGCCTTAATTGTGATACTGTATGCATCTGGTAGCATGGTTCCGCCAAGTGATTGAATCATTATGGAAATGTCAGCGTTGATGGACTTCAAGTAAAACATGAATGCTAAGTCGGGTGGTGGACGAATTGCAGCCTACACTCTTTGCCAAGTTATGTGGAACCGTGCATTGAAGTCAGTCAATGCTTCATACAGGGCCCACTTGAAGATCTCTAGCTAGTGATACTGAGAAGATCTATCACCATTGTTCGAGAATCTCTAAAAAAGGGGTCTTCGAGTTGATCCCATGTGCCAATAGAGTTAGTCGGTAGAGTGTGGTACCAATCTGATGCTTTTCCTCTGAAAGAGGCTGCGAGCAACCTCAATGCTTTATTTTCATCTATTACTTTGTGCACCAAACATGTCTGCAACATCTTGGAGATGTCCGGATGGTGTTCTCGAACCATCTCCGGTAAATTTAGGAATAGACTTGAGAGAAGAGACTAGAATGGGGGCCCAAAAGGTAGGTGCTACTGGGGCAACAAGGGGACTCCCAGCGTCCCAAGACACATAATTTCGGTTGGTGATAGGAAACATAGTTGGTGGGGGGTTCGGGATGTGATTTTGTAATGGGTTCTAGTTGGTACTGACCCTAATGGAGATGCCAACAAACCATGGTTGTTTAATGTTTGGGATCTTGTGACAAGTTGATGGCTCATGTACTTGCTCAAAGCTTAAGCATATCTTTCATGATCCCACCATGCGTGCCAGGAAAAAAAACTGTTGATGCCAAAATTTGATAACGTAACAGCCTCTTGTGGGAAACTCAATTTTAGGGGGGACCTATTACGCCAAACTAAGTAACCTCTGGATTTTAAAGAAGTCGACTTCTTCTATAACTAGGGTTTTTTGAATGGGAAATGGAAGCATATATAAAATAAAAGATCTAACTAAGGTGATGCGCCAAGATTTAGATTTAAGGCATGATAGACCTATCTTGTAGATGTAGTCTAAGGGCCCACTAAGCAATCTGCTATGTCTGAAATGACAACTATCAAAGATAAAGACCCAAATGATTTATTTCATAACATAAAATCATTTGCACAGAGTTTTTCTAAATAGAAAGAGTCAAAGACATGGTTCTAAATCAGCATTCTATTCAAATCATTGAAGTTGCAAATAAAACTATTCATAAATAGCACATTATAATGTTATCAATAGTTAAGAAACAGAAAGGCCAAATTCCGAGGGCACATAATTTTGGCCTCGACCTATTATTTTTTCAAGTTGGTCGATTTGATACTTAGTCGACTTATTCACCCTTATGTTCTCACTGAGACCCAATCAATAACGAACCTGAGTGGCTTCTTTGGGTCCAATTCCAAAAAATTCAGTCGGGGCGATTCTTACTTGTTCATTGGGAACTAACAGTCTATGAGTCTTTACAATTATCCAACAAAAAAAAGGCCTAGTGTCTCCTAAATTCTTCTACAGATATTTTGAACTAGTAAATAGAATTTCTCCCTTCTTGTCAAAAGAACTCCTTCTCTCATAACTGTAACTCCCTTCCTCTTTGAAAGAAGTAGTATATATAGCCAAGAGCATCCACCGCCTTGAAATCCTGTAACAAAAATGATTCATCATCATGAATCATAATGCTTGCAGCAATGATTCATCATAGTCATTGCAGCAGAAAGATTCCCAAGCATGAACCTAGTCGCTTTCTAGTCGAGTGCATTCCCTAAAAATGATTGTAGCGGTCATGTCCCCCTCTGCATAAACAAGTGTCACACCAAGAGAAATCTAGTAGAACACACGACACAATATGGCAGCCTTGCATTCGTGTCACTCCTCTTTTTTATGTAGTCATGCCAAGGGGGGCATGTGGTGGCATTTCGCAACCCGTAGCTCATCCTCCCTAACCTTTCATGAGAACTTGCGATGAGAAGACATGTCGCAGTGTTCCTTGTTGTCGGCCTTGCTTGAGGGGGTCGCCAAGAGTTTACGTGGGCGGAGGCTACAGGGCAGGTAGTCAGGTCCTGAAAGAGAGTTATATGGAAATAGGCTCAACACGCCTGATTTATTGACACGTGGGAGCAGGTTGGGACTCAGAAGAGAAGCGAAGTGAATCTTTCCTTCGGTGAGCGATTCAGTGACACTTGGTGGCATTTAATGGAGAACGTCGAAAGGTGGACTTGGAGGCTATTTGAATTTATCAGGCAAGGTTAGAGGCCGAGAAAAATATCAAAACAACTCGAAGGGAGCATGGGTATATTAAATATCCACAGTGTACTTTGAATTGAGGATTTGTAAAGCATTAAAATCCAAAAATCTATAATTGCACTAAATATAAAGTGCCAAATCATTTTTCTCTAGGTGGGGGGGGTTCTTTGATTGAGTAAAGAAGGGGGGATCTCTTGCTGTCTTTGTGCTTGAACATCTCTTATACTTTGTGCTCTATTTTTCCTTCACAATGGGTACATTTAACTTTCCATTGCTAACGCCATACAACTACAACACATGGCATAAAAATTCATGGAATGCTTTAATGCAACTAGGATATACACCTTATGTTGAGAAGAAGGTAACTAAACCCAAAAATGATAAGGATAAAATACTCTGGATGTTTGAACATACAAAAGATCTTGGTTGTCTAAGGAGTTTAGCTTCTCTTGATATAATGTTTCAAATCGAAGAATTTAAAGATTCACATGATGCATGGAACAAATTAAAAACTCTTTATGGTACAGCTCATGAAGTTCATGGTTATCAAATTGAGAGCGAAATAATGAGTCTTGAGCCAAAGTCTTTTGACAACATCTAATATTATGTAACAAAGTTCAATGACCTTTGAGCATAATGTAAATCATGTGTCTTAGAGAAGAAAGACATTCAAATTCTCTATAACACTCTCAACAAAATTGGACCTGAATTTACAACTTTTGTTTCTAGCTTCCACACTCATAGGTTGACAATGGGATCTACTACACCTTCTTTTGCTTCATTTTCTAAAATTTTGATGAAAGAACAAGGTAAGATTCTTTCAGTGGGTCTTCTTAAGCCTTCACAATCACAAGATTTGATGGTTGGTCAACCAAAGGGTCATAAAGAATCAAGAAAACCTAACAACAAAAAATGGCAGTTCAAGAAGAAGTCACAAAGGGGTCAATCACAACCATCTTCTACAACAAAATTTTACTCCAACTCCTCTTCAAAGGGTAATATTCAAAAGAAGGAAAGTTCAACTTGTAGCTACTGCAAGAAACTTGGTCATGAGGAACATTCTTTTCATAAGAATTAGATCGATGAGTTAAAGAATATTTTTAAAAAGAACAACATTAATCTACCTTATTTTGTTGCTCATCAATCCTCTACTCCTTCCAAATCAGGTAAAGGGAAAGAAACTGCACTTGTTTTTATTGCTAATTCTTCACAACAATGGATTCTTGATTCAGGTGCATCACATCACATGGGTTCTATTGAAGAACAATTTTCTTTGTTGGAGCCTAGTTTTGTGCCCCACATTCTCAGATCGAGGATGATTCTCCAGTCGATGAAATTGGGAAGGGTTCAATTGATATTGGAAATGGTACATTTGAGGATGTCCTATGCATGCCTAATCTATCAAGCAACCTTCCTCGTCTACCAAATCACTCAAAATGGTAGAAAAGTTAAATTCACTCCATATTCTATCAACATTAGGAATATTGAAGATAATGCACTCCTTGCAGTTCGTAAGGAAAATTATGAGTCTCACTTGTATGCTTTCTCTCATTTTGTACCTAATTCACATTCCTCTCCATTTCTCACACATTCAAATTTCGTGAGAAAACTATGGCATTCAGTGGTTTAACCATCTCAACTACTGCTATCTTCAACAACTCAACAAAATTAATATTTTCACGGGTCTTCCTCAAATCAATTTTTTTGATGGTGTATGTTCAAGGTGTGCCTTGGGAAAACATCTTGAGGAAAATTTTGACAAAGGGAAAGCTTGGATGGCTTCAGAAGTCCTTGAATTGGTTCATAGTGATTTGGTGGGTCCTTTTCCATCATTATCATTTAGTAAGGCTCGTTATTTTCTCACTTTCATTGATGACTATTCCAGATACACGTGGGTCTAGATTCTTTGAAACAAAGGAGAAGTCTTTGATAGATTTCAATAGTTTAAGGCTCGTGTTGAGAAGCAATCTAGAAAGTGTGTCAAAGTTCTCTGCATTGATAATGGTAGAGAATATGTGAACCATCAATTTGATAAATTTTGTACTCTTGAAGGGGTTGATCTTCAACATACTATTTCCTACACACCACAACAAAATGGTGTAGTTGAGAGGAAAATAGGTCCTTGAAAGAGATGGTTGGTTGTATGATCTAGGCTCTCTCCCTTGCACCTACATATTGGGTAGAGGCTATCAATTGTTCTACTCACATCCAGAAAAGAGTTCCACATAAGGCATTAAAGGGAATCGCTCCCTTAGAAGCTTGGTGTGCTATGAAACCTGTTGTGGGGCACTTTAGAGTTTTCTGGCTCCCCAGCATGGGCACATATTCCTTCAGAGAAGCGCAAAGCCTTGGAGCCTCAGATTCAACCTTGTATCTTTATTGGTTACCCTAATGGTGTCAAAGGATATTGTCTAATGGATCCTAAAACACATGATCTCTTCATTGAGTGATGTGTGCAATTTGAGGAATTCTCTTCTAGCTCATCCTCTACTCTTCCTCCTCAATAGTGGAATTAGAGGATTCTGATATTGAGGAATTTCCTCAAGATTCCTCTAATCGTCGAGTTGATCATGAGATTTAATCTTCATATTCATAGAGTTTATAATTTCCTCCTCCATCCCCTTCCATGCCTCATTGGGCTTGCCAAATACTTGAGTCTGTAGGCACTCTAGTTGGAGATCCTTCAAATACTAGGACTCAGTCACAACATCATGATATTCCACATTCCTACATGGACATAGCTTCAAATCCACAATCATTTCATGAAGCATCTAGTATTGCTAAGTGGGATTCCACAATGGAGGAAGAGTACAACTCTTTAATGTGGAATAAAACATGGGATCTAGTCCCAATTCCTAAGGGAAGAAAACCGGTTCGGTGTAAGTGGACCTATTGAACCAAATTTGTAGTAGATGGCTCAATTGAAAAATATAAAGCACAACTCATGGAAAAATATTTCTCTTAAGTACCAGGTATTGACTACAATAAGACCTTTTCCCGTATTGCCAAAATGAACTCCATTCGCTTGCTACTTACTATTTTATGTAGTTCATGGTTGGGTTGTACATCATATGGATGTGAAGAGTGAATTTCTTCACAAAGATCTACATGAAAATATTTACATGGAGTAGCCACAAGGATTCATTAAATATTATTCATTGGTTTGAAAACTAAGGAAGTCTCTATGGCTTCAAACAGGCTCCACAAGCTTGGTATGCCAAAATGGACTCCTTTTTTCTCTCCATTTGGTTCTCCAGATGCCACTTAGATCTGAATGTCTACATCTTGCAATAGGAGGATGCTCTACTCTTCTTGGCTCTCTATGTTGATGACTTGATTGTCATTGGGATCACTTCATCCATCATCATAATGGAGGAGAATTCTTTTCATGATAGATTTTACATGACTAACTTGGGTCTCTTGCACTACTTTCTTGGTATGGAGATCACTCAGACCTCTTCTAGGATCTCTTTTTCACACCCTAGGAATGCTCTTGCTCTTTTGTCACATTTTCATATGGTTGATTGTAATCCTTCCTTGAATCTCTTTCTATCTTGAGTTAAGCTTGAGGCAAAATGTTCCACACCACTAGTTGATGCTACTTTGTATCATCAACTTGTTGGTAGCTTCATCTACTTGACTCATACTTGCCTCGATATTTCCTTTACAGTTGGAATTGTTTCACACTTCATGACAGAACCACATGAACTTCATTGGAAAGCTATCAAATGAATCTTGTGCTACATCCAAGGCACTCATCGGTATGTGATTCACTATGCATCAAGCCCAAGTTCAAAATTACTTGGATACACAAATTATGATTGGGCTGGTGATATTTATAATCACGAGTCCACCTCTGGCTACAATTTTCACTATGGTTTCCATCTCATTTTTTGGTAGAGAAATAAGCAACATGCCATTACTCTTTCCACTTTAATTGGTCTGTTAGTGTGAAAGGGGTAATTTATTTAACTAGTTAATTTCCTAGCTAGTTCTCCACTTAGGTCCTCTTCACACTAGCTTAACTTTACATAGATATAAGTTTGTTGAGATTTAATGAAATGAGTTGTCACAACTCATGGGATGACAACACTTTTCATAATCTGGTTACATCTATCTCTCCCATTGGTCTATATAACCAAGGAATTTCCTTTGTAATCTCAATTCTCAAGATGATTATAGCTTTGCATTCTTGAGAGGAATATAGTTTATTCTTTCTCATATTTTTGTATTTTCTTTCCTTCATTCATTTGTATATTGGGGTAGGCTAGCTAGAAAATCTCACATGATCCTTAGTTTTCTTGTCCTTTTTTCTCCTCACTACGATTTTGGCAGCTGATAACCATAAATTATGGACAACTCCATCCCTTGTAGGAGGTCCCAAGTTGATTTAAGTAATATTAAAATCACTCACTTGATCATTTGACTATCTTCCTTTGGAGTAGAAGGGTGAGCGACCTCAACATACATACTCTCAATCAAAGGATCATTTAATAATCGAGAGGTAGTTTGGTCTTTTTGACTTGTGGTATCCTCTAAAGTAACTGAGATATTATATCTTTATCAAGTAAACTCAACTCAACAACATTCCTTTTATTGGTTAGGGAATGCTATAACCATGAGGTTGATGAATGTGTAGGTACATTACTAGTTCTAGGAGAAGAAAATTGAAGAGATCTTTTCAAAGGAGGTGTATCAAAAACTCCAACCTTACGTGAAGAAGATGGGTCTTCTTCAATTTATGTGGATGAATTTTCAAGGATACTACAGGTAGGAGAATTATGATCAAGAGAAGAAGAATAATTACTTACTTGAGATGGTGAAGAAGATACCTAAATGGTTTATTCTTCTACCATCTTCTAATATAGGGCTCAATTTCTCCTTTTTGTTCTCCCTAAGCAACTTATTCCATAGATAATTCACAAGATTTGCTCAAAATTTTCCTCCCTTTAGGATTTTCATCATCTCCTCTATTTCCACTAGAAGTAGCCTATTGAGTTGCAAATATTATTTGTTGAGGAAATGATCTACTTTGACTACTTTTTGCTTGATCCATAGTCCCTTTTTTGCTTGATCCATAGTCCCTTCATTGTGTTGTGGAGTGGTATTTTGTCTTTTAGATTTCCTTTTCATTAGCCATTTTTTTTATTCCTAAGAACTATGGAATTTTTAGCCTCAATAGTGTCTATCTCCTTTACACTCCAATCTATTGACAATATGGACTGGTTTTATATATTATTTATGAAGATGAGATCTACCAAATTGGACTCATCATCCTCAATACCTTGGATATCCCAATTTAACTTAAAAATTATAATTTACCTAAATGACAAAATCTTACATCCCGATTTCCTAACCTCATATTCATCTATGCAATCTGCCATGTAATCTTCTAAATCTAGAATATGATAGAAGCTTGACCCTAATTGTAGATTATCCTTTACAATTTTTTTATTATCAAAATGGAATCTCCTTTCATAGAATTGCATGTTGGCATTGATCAAATATTTCTCAATTTTTAGGGAATCTGTAGAGGCAAACTAATGTGTTATGGACTTGGTAAATTCTATAGAATTTAGGGGTGTACCAAGTTGAATAGTCCATTTGACATTATAAGCCTAAATTAAATCATCAACCAAGGTGCATAAACTTATGATAGTACTACACTACATGTGCCTTCACAGACTCGTGTTCACCTAAAATACCTTATGCAAACTTATTCAGACTATTCTGCCTTGTTGAAATCTTACAAAATTGTAAGAACAATAAAAGTAGCTACAAAACCTAATGGCTATGAGTACCTGCAGCATAAGAAATACCTGAGTGGCCAACTCAGAGGACTGTCTCACTTAACTTAGAACCAAATCTAACTCATATTCTTATGCATCCATGCAAAACACAACTCCATTCATTGCATATCACCAAATATTCAAACAAAATCCTTCTTGCAGATTGTATTCAATAATAGCATTTTAACATGTTTTTGGATTACTTGAAAACTGGAAAAACTACTAACTGCTAATAACTTGTAACAATCAACTAACTAAACTATGAACTCATCCACTGACTTTATACAAAGTTGGGAGAGTCTTATTCTAACCGCTAACTAACTGTAATCATAAATCCCACTCCTAGATACAAGGATGTGAAATTAAGATTGACTTATTCATCTAACTAAAAAGGAAAAAGAGACCTATTCAAATAAGAACTTCATGTTGAAATGCACAAGACAACTGAGAGGGGGGGTGAATCAGTTGTATCAAAATATTTACTACTAAACTTAATCAATTCCGCTTTATCTTCAATTTGTTATTAAGTGTGAACATGAAATGCAAATAACAAAAGGAAAACACCAAAGACACCAAATTTACGTGGAAAACCCAATGAGGGAAAAACCACAATGAGGATTAGCTCACAATATAGTAGTAATGCAATACCAGATAAAAAGGCTCATTTCTAGAGGGCTCATTGCCCAAATACAAAGGCTCACTACCTAGATTAAGGGCTCACTTCCTTAAGAAGGACTCACTATCCAGAAAGAGGCTCACTACCTATAGAAAATGAAAAAGAGATAAATAAAGATCCACCACAAGGGTTCCACACACTTTGCAACTTGTTCAGAAGATTGTAGACACCATCAACTTGCTTCTTTTAGGAATTTAACACAATAAATTATTATTGCCTCAATTCATTCTTGCACACTCTTCTTTTCACACTTGTTCGCACACTTCTCTTGCTCGAATCGAATGATGGATGGATAATCAATTCGCTACAATTTTTTTTTCTTTTATACCCTCTTCAACCCTAGAAACATTCTCCAAGGTCGGCTATACAATTTCATTTACAAATTCAAACTAGGTCAGCTACTCAACATTCCCGCGGTGGATAAGAATGAGAGAGGACCAATTACATATTTAATTTAGAACCCAAACAAAATCTTGGATCGAAAAAACACTTCATTAATTCAATGCACAACCTTAAATTAACATGTAGACACCAGGTCAGCCAAACCTAATGAAAACACCAATGATCTTTGCAGTACACGCATCTCTAGCAAGATGATCACACATGGATCACATACCACACTTCACCAGATATTTTTCCATAACTGAGAATACCTCATATACATCCGTAGAAATTACAACAAACTTCATTCCCAGAGAACACTTCACCAGTCCAACCAAACCAACTAGCAAAAAATAGGAGCTCTAGAGTAGGTCTTCCAGAGTGCCAAACCATAGGCAAGTTTTTCAGAACACAAAAACTATCAAAAAGAATAATCTCCTAGATCTGCAAGATCTGAAAACAAATACCAAAGGACTGCAGAGCCAAAACATTTCTCCCAGTCTACAACCAGATAGTTCTACCAAACCAATTCACACATCAGTGAACATATCTTTTAATCTCCATCGAACCAGAAGCTAAAACTCGAGATATATTATCCATTGAAGCTTATGAACACACCTATAGATCCGCACAGGCATAGGATCAACATAGAATAAATGCAGAGCACAATACTGAAGCACACTTCAACACTGCTTTCATTATTTCTTAATTTTCTCAAAAGCACTTGGCAACAACTCAACTACAAATATAGCTCCATGTACTCTAAGAACTTCTACAGTATCTCAACTATACAAATGTCATCTACAATCAACCTAAACTGTGTTGACATCAATGATAACATTAATGACAACAACACCAAACACATCCATACTTGCAACACTTCAATGAAACAAATTGCATGTGAAACACATAGGAAAATGTTCAAAATTCTAGAAAAAGTATCTTTTCAGTATTTATTCTTTCCATGATGACCACACCCAGCTCCACAGCTTCTTGCACTTTAAGCAGCTTGAACTTCATTAATTACATGTTCTGGTGCTTTGGTACTCACTACAAATACCCCATTCTTGTTACCACGTGTTGAGTTGTAGAGAGGTTAATCCACACAACATACATATGCAACTAACCACCATTAAATCATAGAATTTCATTCATATACATACATATTCATGTTTAAATCATGCAATGCTACAAATATTTTCACCATATTTCATATCCATAAACTAGGTTCAAGGTTGCAAAGTATGCATGAAAGGATAACACTTCATGGAAGTATTGTCTAAAAGGTACTTTAGAAACATATATAAAGTATCTTAAAATTATATGAAAAGCAATAAAAAGATACTAATAACCAGATCCATCATTCCCCCAACTTATCATTTTGCTTGTCCTCAAGCAAAATACCAAACTAAATCACCCAAGGAAAAAGAATCTAATACAAAGTGATCTACTTGAGATCCATGAATATGTTGAATCCCAGTCCCTGTTTGAGGTAGAAACCATTATAGCATGCAAGCCTATTCATCTTAACCAACTATACACTCCTATACTAATCATTCCTTTCTCCAATCCAATGTGGTACTAGATGAAGTAGGATAGGAGGATGATAAGTAAGTGGAAGCCATTCCACTCCTCTTATTCCTAAGACCTCAATATACTTGTGTAACCTCTCAAACATATTCATGAAATTATGGAAGGAGTGAGGATCCTTCCTCTACAATTCTGGAGTCAGGCATTTCCATCTATTTTCCACATCTTAGGCAGTTTTGAAGAATGGTCACTACCAACTATTGAATCCTTCTATAATCCTAGATTCTCAAGTCTATAATTATGTTTCCTAGTCCCCTATGAGAAATGAGTGTTAGCCATTGAGTAATGAATTTATCGAGATTCATCACTTATTTTATGAGTTATAGTGCCATTGTTTTCTCTTGTTCTTCATATTTCTCCATTAATTCTCCATGGAGTTGTTCATTTCTAAAATAAGATGTGAGGGATCTCACTTGCAAATCCCCAACATATATCAAGGGATTCCATTTAGTATCCTATGCCATCACATAATTATGCAGATAATATTCACATAACTTACCTTTCTCCTCTAAACTAATTGTTTTAAAGAAACTGAGAAAACTGTGTCACTTATTCAAAGCAAAGGGTTGATCATTAATAAACTTATTGAACTGAAAACTAAGAATCTTTTCCTTTAAGAACAATGCATATACTCTAGATGGAGGTCTAAATTAAAAAATTTGAATAGGTCTATTGACCACTTTTATCATTTTCTCCTCCAATCTTCTCAATTCCAAATTCTTAGTTTCTAATGATGTATTCAAGATTTATTTCTCTTTTTCCTAGTTTTCTTTTTCCTGCTTGAATTGGTGATAATTTTCAACAAATCAAAGCCTAAAGATAAAGTAGTATAATAGGTTGGTGTTTTTGCAACAAGTGGTTGTAGATCTAATGCTACATTCTCCTTAGTTCCCATTTTACCTTCGGCCATCTGTGCCAGTAGGTCCAATTTAGCTCCATGGTCATAGTTTTGTATTTTCTCTTCTAGCTCCTTGATTCTCATTTCTTTTTCTTTGTCTTTTTGTTCATATCCTTTCACCTATTCCTCCAATTTTTGTATCCTATCAAGAGCTTCTTGAAGCTCCTTCCTTATATTTCTTGGCAATTAAAACATCCTCTGAGTCAGAATCAGAGGAGGAAGGTACATACCTTCTTTTTGTAACAGGCACATCAACATTTTTAACATAAACATTGTCAAGGACATCTCTTTCGCTATATGTGTCTATGTCTACCATCTGTGGATCATGATGCTACTATTCCTCAACCCTTCCTTCCTGTATTTGTTCCTCCATGCCTCTCTTCTCAACTCTCTATCTTCTCAACCTACCTGAGCATCAAGGAGTAATAGTTTCCCATGTAACTTTACTCGAGCCTCTCTTTTACTTCCCTTTTTTCTTCCTACATTCCCTTCCCTTACAACATTCTCCTACTTTTCAACTCATTTTCTCTTCTTTTTCCCTTTTGAGGACATTGATACAATACTTCTCCTATCTCTAAGTTTTTTAGAGAATGAGGGTTCCTCTATTACCAAAACTGACATATAATGTTTCCTGGTCCTACTTTGGCTACAGGTAAGCAAAGCAGATTGTGTAACATGGGAATTTTCTCTCTTAGGTTCATCTTGCTCAGGTCCAACTTATGGTTCAGGCTCAGGTAGAGGTTCATCTTCTACTTCAGGTGCCTCAAGCAACTCAATGATTTCTTTGCAATCTTTAAAATCATCCAAATTAACCTTTGGATGTTGAATTCTGAAACTTCTCTTAACCAGTAGGGTTATCAAGCAATGATGAGACAATGTAGTGTCTATTTATTTTCTCTGATATTTAAAATCCATTCTCTTCAACATATTATATAGGAAATTGGGTACATTGACTAATTTGTCATGTCGTAAATGGTTCAACAACTTAAAATGCATAGTGTATAAAATATTGTGGTGACCATCACAAGTAAGGTATTTAATAATATAATCAACACATTTTCTCCAAAAGAATGGAAGGGAAAGCCTCTCAGTACCTTGTGATGTCAAATTCAAAAAAATTCCCCGCTCATAGAATTCTTCCCTCACTGCAACTACATCTACATGAGTTGGGTATTCAAAGCCTATACGAGGTAATCCTATGAATTGAGCAATTTCCATTTCTAAGCCATCCACCACCAACCCTTTTACGGTTGCTTCATCATATTTCAATGTGGCTGCAAAATCTCTCACCATTTCATTATCGTACTCTGTCAACTTCAAGAAATAGTCCAGCCATCCTACTCTAGTGAATAGAGGTAAAACCATTGTATCCTCTAATATCTCTTTATGAGAATATGGTTCCCTCTGTAAAACATCATCTCCCATTATCTTGATGCTTTTGTAACCTCAAAAAGTTTAAATTTTGCACATTTCAACTCCATCACCTTAAAACTCCTCAAATTTGATTACTTCTCCAAATGCCTTCTTTGTACCCAATACTCACCATCCCTTGTCTTCTAGTTCAATCAAGTTCAAATATATATACCTTAGCTTATTTTAAGGAAAGAATCACATTTATTTGAAACACGGAGAAGTCTTCTATTCTTAAAAGGATGGCATAAAATGCAATCTAACAAACTTGGGTGGTGAAAATCAAAAATTATGATGACAATTATACCCCTCCCCCCAACTTTAATTGAAGTGGCCTCACTTCATGCATAACTAGGTTTGGCCAATAGGATAATGATGGAAAGTAATGGTGATATAATTCACAAGCATAATTTAAAAAATGAATAATAATGAATACAAAAATGAAAGCTAGCTTTAATTATGTGAAGTTGTCAATCATACATACATGATGGAAAGTAATGCTTGGCGCAATTGTGAACTGAAAGAGCACATATCATGGTGTACAAGTAATTTGATGTGCATTGAATGCATGGAAGTTGATGAAAAGTGGCAGTTGTATTGGTGGCTTGCGCTTTGTTGGAAAATAAATAATGCATGTGAGTTTTAATAGAATGTGTGGGAAGAACAATTTGAATTCACCAAGTTATTGTAGCATGCACTCGATAGGTGGTTACGAGTACTCCAAGCATAGGGTCCAACTAAAAGTTGCTTGTCAGGTCCCGTCTGAAACAGGTCCCTCTGGAGCCAAAATGTGTTCACCATGGATAATGTGTTGTGTGTGCATGTGACTTAAAGCATGAGAAATTATGCCTGGGTGATTTCAGGGGTGAATTTGTGTAACTCGATGTCTGTTTCACTAGACATATTGGGTAATTCACTTCTTGTTGGAACATCATCCTGTGTCCCAAATCCTATATCAACAATACTATGAGCACCATACTCATCCATTAGAGATATGATGAAATCATCATGTTCAAGCGGTTTCTTGTACAACTTGAGTCTATAGCCATTAACCAAGAGTGAAAATTTAGCCTCAACAATGGTTTGTAGTTATACCGCACCATTAGGGAATACTTGTTGAATTTCATAAGGTCCTAGCCATCTTTACTATAATTTTCCTAGAAAATCTTTGTACCTTGAATCATACAAAAGTTCCCAATCCCCTATAGTGGTGAGTATTCCCACCTATCACGTGGGTGACCCGAGTTCGATCCCCGAAAATAGTTGCAAAAATGTAGAGGCAAACTAATGTGTTATGGACTTGGTAAATTCTACATAATTCAAGGGTGTGCCAAGCTGAACAATCCACTTGACATTGCAAGCCTACATTAAATCATCAACTAAGGTGTGTAAACTTTTGACGGTATTGCACTATATGTGCCTTCACAGACTCATGTTCACCTAAATTACCCTATGCAAACTTATTCAGACTATTCTACCTTGGTGAAATCTTACAGAATTGTAAAAACAATAAAAGTAGTTACAAAACCCTAATGGTTATAGGTACCTATAGCATAAGTTGTAGGTGACTGCTAATGATGTACGAGTGTAGAATTATAATCTAAAACTATTCAAAATGAAAAAAATAACATTCTAATCTTTGGAGTACTATGATTTATCAATTACGCTTATGCTCATGAGCAACAACTATTGTAACTAACCATAAATTGTTCTACTTTGCAATGAATGTGTAAAACAATGAAAACATAATTAACAAAAATGCATAAATGAACAAATAAATAGATGAAGTGAATAATAGTACCTGAGTGGCGAGCTCAGAGTATTGTCTCACTTAACTTAGAACCAAATATAACTTGGATTCTTACACATCCATGCAACACACAACTCCATTCATTGCATATCACCATATATTCAAACAAAATCCTTCTTGTAGATTGTATTCAATAATGGAATTTTAACATGTTTTTGGATTACTCAAAAACTCGAAAAACTACTAATTGCTAATAACTTGTAACAATCAACTAAATGAACTATGAACTCATCCCCTAACTTTATACAAAATAGGGAGAGTCTTATTCTAACCGCTAACTAACTGTAATCATAAATCCCACTCCTAGATATGAGGATGTGAAATTAAGATTGACTTATTCATCTAACTGAAAAGGAAAAAGAGAACTATTCAAATAAGAACTTCAATGAAACATCTTGCATGTGAAACACATAGGCAAACATTCAAAATTCTAGAACAAGTATCTTTTTAGTATTTATTCCTTCCATGATGACCACGCCCAGCTCCACAATTTCTTGCACTTTAGGCGGCTTGAACTTCATTAATTCCTTGCTCTACTACTTTGGTACTTGTTACAAATACTCCATTCTTGTTACCATGTGCTGAGTTGTTGAGAGGTTAATCCACACAACATACATATGCAACTAACCACCATAGTTAAATCACATAATTTCATTCATATACATACATATTCATGTTTAAATCATGCAATGCTACGAATATTCTCACCATATTTCATATCCATAAACTAGGTTCAAGGTTGAAAAGTATGCATGGAAGGATAACATATCATGTAAGTATTGTCTATAACATACTTTAGAAACATATGTAAAGTGTATTAAAAGTATATGAAAAGCAATAAAAAGATACTAATAACCAGACCCAGCAGCATCATACATTGATTTGCATTGCTAATGGGGTAAACCAATAGGAAAAGAGATCCCTACCTTCTTTCCTTCCTAACATCTCTTATTCACTTCAACTACTTGCCTACATATTTCAATTAAGACAAAATTATCATCAACATATTTCAGTATTTTTTATGGTTACCCATCAAACCATCCCACTCGTACATAGGTGAATCTCTAGAATTGAATGGAGTAGTTGCCATAATTATTTATTAATTGGGCCACTTCTAGGGTTATTCTTAGGCCCATGCCTCCTTGGATCTCACTTACCACCCTCATAGTAAAGGCATCATTTATTATCCTAATGTTTTTGTAACTCCTTTCCAATTGTAACTAAGAATAATAGTCATAAATTTGGACAAAGTCATCAAGCACATGTATTGGACAAAGTCTTGACTAAGCCCTCATACAAGCAATGACATAGAAAAGGTAGGATGACATATAAAAATCCCTATATAATTGGAAGTAAGTAATTTCAACATGAATTTTATTTCCAATTTTAAATTACTATAGTCAATAAACTATTTCGCATGGATTATTACAATGATGAATAGATACATCCACTCTTCAAAATTATGTACATTCTCATTTCATTTTAGCCTAGATGAAGGAGTATAGTAATATCTAAGTACAATAATATCTAAAATTTCCTTAATGAAATGAGATTGATGAAACTTCTTAGGTAACTAAGACATACGTTCTTTTGATGTTTTAAACCATTGATGAAAAATCATATTCCTACATTGGCTCTCATTCTCAATATAATGTTGATATGCTATTGTGCAGTCAATATCGGAAAAAATATTCCTTTGTGGTGACCATAGATATTTGTTGAAGGTTTCATCACTCAATCTAACCACCAATTTGTTATCATTGGTTCTAACCTCATGAGTTTGTGGGTTATGATTATTTATGCACTCCAAGACAAAATAGGTGCATTGTACAACCACATGATTTAACATACTTGTTTCTTACTCTATTGTTTTCACCTAAGTTTTAGCTCATGAGGTGAATTTATTCATTTCCCAAAATAGGGAAATGAATTTTTGTTTTCAATAACATAATTGTATTCTACATAAATAATTTCACATAACATTGTATAAATAAAATAACATAACATAATTCTAAGTAAATGAAACTCATCTTTTCAAATACAGATTATAATAGATTCATGATCAAATATTCAATTTCATAACTTACAGGAGTTCAAGGTCAAGGTATCCTTATCTAGATTAAACTTCTTCTGGTTCACAAGCCTCAACTATCGTTTGCAAGAGGGAGAGCATCACCCAAGTGTTTTTCCTCCAACCACGGACCTAGTGGTCTCCTACACACCTTATTATCTGTAAGTGGCCTTGCCCTTTGACAAAGATTTTGGTATGGGAACCTCTAGTATTGCCTATCTAATTATCTAGTGTTGTGTCCTACATAACAAGTATGGTCAAATAAATATGGATACCTTCCAATCATACATGATGCTACTGAAAAGTTGTGCAAACCTAGAGCACAGTGAATTGACAAAGTGTAAGTGGTGACGTTTACACTTACTTTGGCCAGATTTTTGATATATATTTAATCAATCCACTTTCTAAGGAAGCGGTATCATAAGTTCACCCACCTCTAACTCGACTTGGAAACCCTAATGACCTGTGGTTAACACTTCTCTTGGTTTGACCCAAGGGTTAATTGTCATAAACAATCTCTTTGAAAGGTGATGATACACTAATGTCGATTAGTTTGACTAGAAATGTTGACTCATTCTCTTGAATACCATGTTACATACTTGTAACAATCTGGGTTTGACAACTACCTCTTATTCAAGTATTTACCCTCACAAGGGAATAATCTATTCTCCTAATTTTAATGGTTTTGAGCTTCTAAGAACGTAAGTCCTTTTATCAAGGTTAAAAATACCATACATAGGTAATAATAAAGACTATACAAGATAATATATTTTAAAAGATAATAGAGACATCTTCACTTCTAATACGTTTTCAAACCCTCTTATTGAAAAGCAATAGAAAATCATTCAAAACATTATAAATAACTACACTATATTATTGGAATAATATCATATTCCCATACGTAATCCTCTTTGCTATGTTAATCTAACAAGCTAGCTGTTTGGGTTAAACATAGTTTTAGAGAGATTTAACCTTCCAATGAAACCCTCCTTCTCTCAATACATTTATGAATAATAATCAAAATCACAAAATGCAACCATGATTTATCTATGTAATTAAAAGATAACTACTTAATATACCCAGTTGGTTTCCCTATTCCACATTATCTTTTTGTATTTTAAATTGGCTCTATGCATAAATATTCAAGCTATTCATACTTTCACTTTCTAACAAGCATGATTTGCACATAATGTCATAAATAGATCAGACAAATAAAATCTTAGATTCAAAATTAGAAAGAGTGGGAAATAGAGTTATTTTAATCATGTCTGGATTAAAATAGCTCAACTCATATTCCTCTTATTCCTTTGCTTCAATATGTATAATGGCTCAACCTTAATCTACTACCTTCTCAATTTCCAACTCTCCACTCGACTCTTGCACCTCCCCCTTGCTTCTAAATTGATAATTACAACTACCAAGCAATGTATAACTAAGACTAACAACCTACCCTCACACTTTGATGAATTGACATAATTTCAATACTCTTTGCACACAAAACTAAACTCTCCTAACAATCTCATAATACACTATATTTAGATTATCAAAAATATTGAACAACCAAATGATGAGAAGTTGCTCTCTTTCATACTAAAAAATTAATAGCAAGTAGGAAGCATATTTCATTTCAATGATGACACCTCTCATAATTCTAACATTCGTGGGAGTTCACCAAGTCGACTCAGCCTTATTTGAATGCCACAACTTGAATTTTGACTTAGTCTATATTGCTACTTTAGAATCCATGTTGAGGTTGCAGGACAATGATAATGTAGTTTTCTATTTGAAAGAGATAACAAAGATAAATCGAAAACCTTTTCACCATGTCACGGTTGGGTTGGGCAACCCATTCTTTGCTTGATGTTAGTTAAATATAGCAGCAAAAGTCTCTTAAATTGGCATGTTGTGAAGTTAACAATAAATCAAACTCTATTTCATGCCTTTGCCCAAGTCGCGGGCTTGCAAAATTATAGGAACATATGCCAAAAAAATTCCTTTATTGCCACTTTTGCTTGGCTACAACAGATATTTAATTTACAATACTCAGCCACTTATGTGGTGGTTTTACCATTTAATACATTTGCATTATGTGGCGCCTACAATGGTGACCCCTATATTACGTATGCTTGTAATTCAAAACTGCCACTATATCAAGTTTTCATGTGGCATTCCTAACATTTAATATGGCTTCCATATGCATATTAGTTATAATAATAATATATATTAATATATATTTATATATAACAAATACCTAAATATAATAATACATATATATATATATATATATATATATATATATATATATATATAAAATCCGTTCGAATGCTTACATATATATTTTGCATCTATGTATGAGTATACATAGATATTATTAATTATGTATATTCATACCTACATACATACATATATATGCACCATCATTTTATATATATATAAATTCATATATATATTTAGATATATATTCCTATCAACCAAAAAGCCTATCAACTTAGGTTTAGCACTTACCGATACAAATCTCAGACTAACTCGACAAGGTTCCTCTAACCTATGCAAGTGAGTGTGTGTGTCTACTCAGATAGATATACCAATGGTTCCAATACCAACCTCCTATCCTTGGTGATACTCTTCCTCCCCCATTGGAGGGTTCAAACCTTTCCTACATCCAACTTAGAGAAACACATTTGTAGTTAACTGATAACATATATAAATCATATTCATCATATAACATAAGCATCATCAAAGCATTTAAAAAGTAATGTCATCATAATGCATAGTCATACATTTCATTCATCCATTGAACATCATCAAGACATAATCATGCATAAAAACATATTTACTCATAAAGGTAATATTATTTGGCAAATAAACATCGAGGTGTAGCATATCCCCCCCCCTTAAGAATCATTGTCCTCAATTATTTAAAGTATCAAAACATAAAAACATAACAAGATTTGTATCTAAGAACTTTCAAAAGCTTGAACAATATGAGGAAATCTTTTCTTGATCTCAAGATAGTCTTCCCAAATTATGGAGTCTTCTGCATACTAGTCCCACTAGACCTTGCATTGAAAGATATTTTTTATGTAGGTGAAGACTACATGTTTTGAGCACTCTGAGAGGCTTGATCATTACCACTCCTAGGTCTTGTATCTGTAAAGCATTCCAATCAATAATATGATTACCCCCTAGTGTATACTTTTTAAGGTACGACACATGAAAGACATTACATTAACAATTTACGAAACTACATGGGATAATATATTTTCCCTTAGTTATAGGTTTTTTCTACACATTTATTAAAATTGCTTAGGGCAATAAAGTGGGTTTATCATTTAATAAATAGGAGATAAAGTGATGAGTTGTCTCTACCCTTTAAGGGTAGAGTATTTGATTTTTCATCACTATTTACTGTTGGTGGTTATTGATGGTCAATTCCTATTGTTTGATTTACCACCTCCATACTCTCCTTATTTCTATATAAACTCACTTTCTAGCTTTTATTTTCATCTTGGAAGCTCTTATACAATTTTTCCATCCTGACATTGCATATCTCTCAAAATTGCTAGTTTGCATTGTTCATGTTTTCAAGTTTATGTAGCTTTGAATTTCTCTTATAAAGTTCCTTGGGTTATTCAATATATTTCAGATTTCTAGCAGACTTTGTATATTACTCCATGTTTGATTGTTCCAATTAGAGAAGTTGGTATTAACCCCAAGAAAGGACACATTATAAGATAAGGGATCTTAAAGCATACCTTATCTTCAAGTTTCCATGGCTTTCACTAGGCAATATAAAATTCTTGGCCTTCCTCATCCTGCAGTGTTCAAACTTTTGGTCTCCCTTTCTTCTCTTCTATAATATTGTGATCTTCTTACATTTGCAACTTACCCTCTTCTACTGGAAATGTGGACAATATTTAGTGAGAGTTGCCTCCACTTCCTCCTATTTCTTCTTGATATGCAAGGTATCCAACTGGGTAGCTGGGTGGTTGATTATGCCTTCCTTTATATAGAAGGTTATTGAGTGTAATGTCCCTATTTTTAGCACTACACTTTTCAGTGATTGATGGCATTTTTCCGATGCGCTGTCGACAGGTTAGAGGCGGAATTAGGGTTTTTGACTGTTTGGTGGGTTCTCTTGAAGATTCAGGGTTTTGCTTGTTGGAGTTTGGTTGTTGGGATTTTGGATTCCTTCTAGGTTTTCAGAGAGCTTCGCAATGGTTTCGCCTGCACTTTGATCCGAGCAACTTTTCGAATTTACTATTTTTAGTAAATTCTATTTTTAGCAGTGGTCCGGTCAGCATCAGCTCAGCCAACCTTCCTCTTCTGGCAGTTCATTGGGTAATTCTGATTTTTGGCTTAAGGGGTTCATTTTGGAGAAATAAGTTATTTTAAGTCAATAATGTTTTATTTTATAAAAATAACCCCTTGTCCTAGTAATATGACTTAAAAGTTGTTTTAAAGAAGGGGACTTGGAGGGTGGTCATCACATGATGATTTATTTTGATCTTTCTAAAGTCTAAATGCTCAAGTGAAATTGGACGCCTATTTTATGAAGAAATGATTTTAAATAAAGTCAAATTTAGCCTTGGAAAAGGGGTCACCCAAACTTGGAGGGAAAAGAAGTCAAATTCAAAAGGGAATTAGGGTGCATCTTCTAGAAGTTTTTGGAGAGCCTTCTCAAGTCTATATAAGGAGGCAGTTGCTCTTCATTTCTTATCTTATGTTTTATGATATTGTTATGCTGTCGGAATGGCTTTGGGACTGCTTCGAGGAATGAATGCCTCCTAGCCTTGGCTCGACTTCGTGCTTGAGAGATAGCGCCTAGTAGAGAAGTTTGCTTATTGTTGAGAGTTTTTATAGTGAGGTTTGCTTTGTAGCTGGAGTTTGTTGTAGTTCAGATTACTGCATTTTATGTCATTTTCTGGAGTTGCTGATAACAAGGCTAAATTTGTAGTTTCACTCATAAATCCGAAAATAAAAATACAGTTGTTCTGGGTATTGATTCATTGAGTTTCCTTGATAGGGGCGACCCTTCTTGCAAAGATTCAGATTTTAATATTGTGTGTTTATTTTTTAAAAGCAAAATCGCCTCTCTCTATTGGTCGTACCATTCTAGTCTGCCTGGCAAGTGTTTAGAAAAAAGAATACTTCGATTTGTTAGTTGTTTCTTGGTCTAGTCCTCATTTCCATCATTATAGCTTTCTATTGCAACAGGTCTCATGTCATTCTGGCAAGTATTGAGTGAGTTGTGAGTATTTTGGTGAGTTCTAGGGTTGCTGATTGCTTCATTTCAGTTGCTGGTCTGTTATATCAGTCATAGATAAATGCAGATTTGTAAGGGGTTTGAGTCCAGAGAGGTTTGTCAAGCATTGAGGAAGTCTTACAAATTATTGCAGCATTGAAGAACTTGGATTACTAGGCTTTGGCAAGATTTCTAACATATTGTAAGCTGGCAATAGTACTGACAGCAATTCTTAATCTTGCTTTATCATGAATGTGTAATGCTCATCTTTACATTTTGTAATCGCATTTGTATTTCCTTTATCTCCGCCCTATGGTCGCCTCATTTCCGTAATGGATTGAGTAGCACATGCTTGGTGTTGAGCTTGCTTTCAGTTATTAGATGATAGGGACCCTCTGACCACATGCTCGTCGTTCACCGATGCATTTCTTGGTTAGAGTTCTTGTATCAGCATTTCATTTAAGATCCTCTGACCATATGCTCGCCATCTCTTGGTGCCATTCTTGGTTAGAGTTCTTGTATCGGCATTTCATTTAAGATCCTCTGACCATATGCTCGCCATCTCTTGGTGCCATTCTTGGTTAGAGTTCCTTCCAGCTCTGTTTCAGTGTTCAGATCCTCTGACCAATGCTCACACCTTGCCCACATCGGGATCTTGGTGTACATTTTGGTTAGAGTTGCTTCAGCATTGTTTTGGTTTAGAGCTAACCCTAACGACTGTGAGTTGCTCTGCTTATTGTAATCAAAAATTTAAAAAAAATTAGCTTGGTTTATTTCAGTGGTATCAGAGCCAAGATCCTGCCATCCTATGCCCATCAAGGTTCAGTTGACAGTTGAAAGACAGAGAAATCAGTTCTACACCAGAGGTCAGAATAGAGTTCAGCTCAGTTTAGAAGTTGCAGTTAAACATGGCTAACAGAGAAGAGATAAAGCTGGAACAAACACTTTTTGCAACCGGAAATAGACTTGACAAAGAATGTAAGTCAAGGGAAGATGAAAAGAATAATCTTCAAATATTGGAACAATGTTTGAGACAGGTGAAGCAGTCACCTTCTGAATGGATGCAGTTGGCATTATCACCTGCAGTTCACCTTTTAATTCAGCCCTATTAGCTGGGACATCCAAATGAAGATACCAAGCTGCTGATTACTTCTTGCTTCATGGAGTTGATGAGAATTGTGATTCCCCTGATGCCTTATGATGATGAAACTATGAAGAAGATTCTTCATAGAATTGTTGAAAGTTTCCAAGATCTTGATGACACTGGAAGCGGTCTATTTTCTAGAAAGATTGCTATCTTAAAAACATTTTCAGATCTCAAGATAAGTAACTTGCTATTAGACTTGGAAATGCATGACCAGATTTATCACTTGTTCCGTTACCTCTTCATATCCACTTGGAGCAAACAGGAAAAGGATGTTATTGCAGCTATGAATAATATTCTTGTTCTCACTATTAATGAGGCTGATGAAATTCCACCTAGTGTCCAATCCTTCCTCTTGGACGCATATGAACATGAAGAAGAGGGTTCCCCTATGGCTGCTATGCTGATTAAGGGATTGTTTAATCAATGTGAGGAGAAATTGAAGCCACTTTTGGAGAAATTAGAGTAAGATATAGGAAAGATTAGTGGTCATGATGATGAAGATGATTCCAAAGAGTCCATACCGGATCATGTTGACGACTTGGTAAAGATGGATTCTCTTCAAGTTGCTGTCCCAACTTCTCAAGAAGTTCTACACGAAGACATCAGCATAATACTTCCTCATGGTGAAGATAATGATGGTGAAGTTTACAAAACAGCAAGCAATGAAGATTCTTCATTTCACTATGGTGGTGACATTTGGTTTGAGCAGCAAGCTAAGCCATGGGAGAGAAACAATTTTGATGTTATCAGCTTAAGTGATTTGGGACTTGACTTATTCAAAGAGTCATCACTACAAAGGGAGCATGATAAGTTTTTCCTAGTTGATCATCCTAATTAGCCCACTAGCATTTGGGATCCGGGGGTGTTGGCACCAAGGTATGAAAGAGAACCATTGTGGGATGAATTTCCCTTTGATCTGAATGAAGAACAAAAATCAGATTGCATTGCAAACTATGACGTAGCCATTGAAAAGAAAGTTGTCTTTGAAAAAGAAGAGCTTGAAGACCATATGGCTCTTGAAGAGGAAAGAGTTAAAGAGGTTTACAAACACAAGTCTGATTTTTCCATTCAAGAAGCTGATTGCAAAAATAGAGTCGAAGAAATCATGGAGAATGATCATCTCCATGGCATTGAGCATTTTCTGCATGTTGGTGGTAAAGTACAAGGATGTTGGAGCAGCATTGAGGGCAGCAAAGACAAGGGGCAAGGTTCTGATTTTCAGTTGCAGCCTATCAGCAATTCGCCATCCTTGCATGTTCATGAGCACGAAGATCACTGCAAGGTAAATTTTGACAAGGAAGTGCAAGCTCTATCCCTATTTGACCGCACACATAGCTTGGTTGAAGAGCTTTACTGGAAGGCTCAGCTTGAAGAGAGATGTAGAGGAGTGACAGATGAAGTTGCTCTTCCCAAATTGCAACTTATCAGAGATTCTTTGGAGATCTTGAAGTCCGAGTACGTGCACTCGATTGAAGAACGAGATCATGCCTTTGAAGTTACAAAGAAGACCATTTGTTCTTTTCATGAAAAGGAGAGTATGATTGATGAGCTCATTCTGGAGCTTGAAACAACAAAGGACATGTTGGGAAAAACTCAGTTGGCTCTAACGGAGGTTGAAGACTAGTTTAATGACTTCAAATTCTTCAAGGAGCAAGAGGGTGCACAAAGAGCTGAAGAAATCAAGCAAGTAATTGGAGGGCTTGATTGTCTTCAAGAGGAGTTTGATCTTGAAAGCATCTCAAGAAAATCAAAAGTTGCATGTGCTAGTTTGGAGCAGCAAGATGAAAGGAATAACTTTCAAGTTTTTGACAATCCTCTCTATGAAATGGAAGATGAAACGGAGAATGAGACTGAGCTTGGTTCTCAGTGCTTGGATGCTTTGATATCACTCCATGAGGAAGTGCCACGTCTGTTGGTTAGTAATGAATGCATAAGTGGGCTCAAGGGTGAAGATTCCATATGGGAGGTGTCAAAGCGAGGTAATTTCAACATCTATGACATTGAGATGTCGATGAGACAAGTCTTGGTAGCTACTGGTAACTTCATTACAGCAACAAGGAGGGATGATTTCATACCTACTACTCAGGAGGAATGGGAGAATGACGAACCAAAACTTGGTGTTTGCACTCTTGACAATCCATCCTTTGGGTGGAATGATGTTTGGGCTCATACTAGTCAGTTTTGGGAGTTGAATCTGAAGTCATTCTATGTTTCATACTCCAATATGGTTGAAGCTTTCAAGGTTGAGCTTCAAGGGGACACCAGTTTCGTGAGAATGCACTTGGTTCTCACTAGCACTTGGAAACACATTGTGATTTCTTGGCAGTGTGTTGAAAATATTTTTTAGTTGGGTGTCCATGCTTGGGATTCTCAAAATGGGTGGATGGAGTTTATGGCTTGTGGAAAAGACTTTTGGTGGAGTAGTGATCAAATTTTCAGACCTTTGGGTGTGGTCCTCTCCTTTACCAACCACTTGATGGCCCCATTTGTTCATCAACAAGTGGATTGGAGGGAAATTTTGAGTCTGGATTGGAGAGAGGAACGGTTGGTGGCTTTTGAGAGTGATCCTTGGCTAAGGCAAAAGCAGATTTGGAGAACCGATCTTGCTGGGTTGAGGCGGACCAACCACCTTACATGTGAAGTCTCTCTCATTCAAGAGAGTTGGTTCCTCACTTCCGATCAAAGAAGTGGTAGTTTTCAGTTGGAGATTGCTCTAGTGTGTTTTCCTGCCAATTTTGAAGTGTTATCTTGCAACTCCTTGCTCATCTCATACACTCACACTTGGGAATTTCTTTGGTGCTGCTGTTTTTCCTTGTGTGAAGTACTACAATCAGATTGCATTTCGCTGACTTCAGCCTTGAACAGCAGAGATTATTTGTTTCTTCACAACTATCATATTCTCGGAGTTCACTTTATGGGGGTTTGTGAGACAAATTTTGATAGTTTCTTTGCTATACTGGTTCGGGACAGTGAACTTCCACATGCTTTAGCTTTTCATTCTGAGACTCTTGGAGTTGGAACTGTAAGAGTGATTAGAAGTCTTCATGATGGTGTCAGTATAATTCAGTTGATGCATAGAAGCTCTATGAGGAGACATGATCATGAGTTTGTTGAGCTCTTGCAAAGGATTGCTTTCCTCTTCACAAGAAGAATTGAAGATGTCACATTTGCTATCAGGGCTTCATTTGTTACTATGTGGAGTTTGAGTATCTGGGATGGTAACACTTTGGAGACTCAAGAAAGGTTAGTGCAGCATTGGCATGAAGTTTTCGCTGATGTGATCAGAGTGTTGTAGCATTGGCGTGGTGGGTCCTTCTTGACATGGACTTGGGAACCTGGGATCATACCTTTTTTGGTATGGATCAGTCTTAAATTTTTTGGAGTTGTGGTGGTATTGCTTGGGGACAAGCAATTTTGGGAAGGTCGAACTGTAATGTCCTCATTTTTAGCATTACACTTTTCAGTGATTGATGGCCTTTTCCCGATGCGCTGTCGACAGGTTAGAGGCAGAATTAGGGTTTCTGACTGTTTGGTGGGTTCTCTTGAAGATTCAGGGTTTTGCTTGTTGGAGTTTGGTTGTTGGGATTCTGGATTCCTTCTGGGTTTTCAGAGAGCTTCACAATGGTTTCGCTTGCACTTTGATCCGAGCAACTTTTCGAATTTACTATTTTTAGTAAATTCTATTTTTAGCAGTGGTCCGGTCAACATCAACTCAGCCAACCTTCCTCTTCTGGCAGTTCATTAGGTAATTCCGATTTTTGGCTTAAGGGGTTCATTTTGGAAAAATAAGTTATTTTAAGTCAATAATGTTTTATTTTATAAAAATAACCCCTTGTCCTAGTAATATGACTTAAAAGTTGTTTTAAAGAAGGGGACTTGGAGGGTGGTCATCACATGATGATTTATTTTGATCTTTCTAAAGTCTAAATGCTCAAGTGAAATTGGATGCCTATTTTATGAAGAAATGATTTTAAATAAAGTCAAATTTAGCCTTGGAAAAGGGGTCGCCCAAACTTGGAGGGAAAAGAAGTCAAATTCAAAAGGGAATTAGGGCGCATCTTCTAGAAGTTTCTGGAGAGCCTTCTCAAGTCTATATAAGGAGGCAGTTGCTCTTCATTTCTTATCTTATGTTTTATGATATTGTTATGCTGTCGGAATGGCTTTGGGACTGCTTTGAGGAATGAATGCCTCCTAGTCTTGGCTCGAATTTGTGCTTAAGAGATAGTGCCTAGTAGAGAAGTTTGCTTATTGTTGAGATTTTTTATAGTGAGGTTTGCTTTGTAGCTGGAGTTTGTTGTAGTTCAAATTATTGCATTTTATGTCATTTTTTGGAGTTGTTGATAACAAGGCTGAATCTGTAGTTTCACTCATAAATCCGAAAATAAAAATACAGTCATTCTGGGTATTGATTCATTGAGTTTCCTTGATAGGGGCAACCCTTCTTGCAAAGATTCATATTTTAATATTGTTTATTTAGTTTTTAAAAGCAATATCGCCTCTCTCTATTGGTCGTACCATTCTGGTCTGCCTGGCAAGTGTTTAGAAAAAAGAATACTTCGATTTGTTAGTTGTTTCTTGGTCTAGTCCTCATTTCCATCATTATAGCTTTCTATTGCAACAGGTCTCATGTCATTCTGGCAAGTATTGAGTGAGTTGTGAGTATTTTGGTGAGTTCTAGGGTTGCTGATTGCTTCATTTCAGTTGCTGGTCTGTTATATCAGTCATAGATAAATGCAGATTTGTGAGGGGTTTGAGTCCAGAGAGGTTTGTCAAGCATTGAGGAAGTCTTACAAATTATTGCAGCATTGAAGAACTTGGATTACTAGGCTTTGGCAAGATTTCTAACATATTGTAAGCTGGCAGTAGTACTGACAGCAATTCTTAATCTTGCTTTATCATGAATGTGTAATGCTCATCTTTACATTTTGTAATCGCATTTGTATTTCCTTTATCTCCGCCCTATGGTCGCCTCATTTCCGTAATGGATTGAGTAGCACATGCTTGGTGTTGAGCTTGCTTTCAGTTATTAGATGATAGGGACCCTCTGAACACATGCTCGTCGTTCATCGACGCATTTCTTGGTTAGAGTTCTTGTATCAGCATTTCATTTAAGATCCTCTGACCATATGCTCGCCATCTCTTGGCGCCATTCTTGGTTAGAGTTCCTTCCAGCTCTGTTTCAGCATTCAGATCCTCTGACCAATGCTCACACCTTGCCCACATTGAGATCCTAGTGTACATTCTGGTTAGAGTTGCTTCAGCATCGTTTTGGTTTAGAGCTAACCCTAACGACTGTGAGTTGCTCTGCTTATTGTAATCAAAAATTTTAAAAAAATTGGCTTGGTTTATTTCATTGAGTTCCACCTTAGAGACCCTAGTGGATGTTTTATTGGAAGAGAAGGTTCTATCAACCCTAGTCTTCTTCATTGATGACCTCAAATAGTTTCAATAACATAACTGCAAGATTTCCTCAAAAGGCAATTGAGAGATATCCCTTGCCCCTATGAGGTTTAAAGAATCCATGCATTCCTCATGTACTCCTCATAAGAATATAATCTTTAATGACTCAGGAGAGAGATTATTCTAATGTGATTTCTTGAAACAAGATTAAAACCTTCCCACATAATCCTCAAGTGGTTCATCTTCCCTTTGTGACATCCTGAAGATGTCATCTCTCTTCATATTTGTCCCTCTACAATACTTTTGGTATTTCTACAATAATTTGGCTTTCATTGTCTCCTAAAGGTATTGCATTCCTTCCAAACCCAATAAACCATCATAAGGTAGCATCTTTTAATGTGGTTGGAAAGAGTTTTAGTCTGTGAGCATCTAAATTATAATCAGAGCTTCGACACGGAACATCAAGTTCAAAAAAGAATGTTTTTGGTTCTTCAATAACCAATCCATAGAAAATTGGCAAGGTTGAAGTGGGCATATTCTTGAGAGTAGTGTCCCTTTCATGGTTTGTTATTGGAAATAAAAATTTCACATGTTCTGCTAAATTTTCCACTACTTCCTCAGCCATAATGTTAAGATGCCTTTTGAAAGTCTCCTGTGGTCTAGATTAGGTACTCGTGTGGGGGTTGGTTCTCCTTCATTGGTTCCCTCAATAGGTTCTTCCTTTACACCAATACCTTCAAATCATTCATGGATTGAGGAGAGAAATATTTCTAGAGCATCTATGTGCCTCCACATAGAATATTTCCTTTATCTTTAAATGGTTGTCCCTGCACTCTATTAGTGAATAGTTCTTGGTTGATTTGTGAGTGTTTAGTGGTTCTAATTTTGGAAACAAAATATTACTAACCTATGAAAGCATTAAAGGTAATTTTAAAACATAAATAGGAATTTTGAACTTAGCATCATCCCCAGAAATGACACCAAAAATGTAGAGATTCCCATAATGTTTAATTAATTGATGTAGATGATCATACATGTAGCTTAATGGACCTACAAATCCCCAAGTTAAACAGTTCATTTTTCAAAAGAGGGCTTCATTCAATTATTGACTAGGGAGCTATACACTTAAGATGATGTTGGAAATATATATGCATTCAAGAATCCTAGATTTCCTATATCAACTAAGTGTAGTTGATCTAAATAGGTAAAACTCATTAAAACCTTATAATTGAACACAACCCCTATCTAGAGAAAATAGGGCAAGCAGCTGTTGGTCACTATTAACTGCTACAGGTACCTATCATTCATAACTGTAACCAATGATTGTTTATGCTACAACATGTCCTAATTCAACTAACAATTCAGGAGTATTGAAAAAAATATAAATAAAAGAATTACAATATAGTATTCATTGTAGTATAAACTAGAAACTATAAATTAGAACTTACAATTCATAATCTAATTACTCATCTAAAGTAATTATGGCTATGTAATACCTCAAGTGTCCCTTGCTTGAGTTGTTGCATCCACAATATCTTCTTTAATTACTTAACTTGGGAAAATCATGCATCTAAAATATCTTCTTTATTATATTCCAATCATGTGCAAAGTTCGGAACAAAATGTAACAAAAATCTTCAATCAATCTAATGCATGCAAAAATCTAGCTATGCTTGGTTTATCAATAGAGTACCCTACTATATAGGGTCTGTGAGAGTCCATTTACTAAACAAATGTAAATGAACTTAAAATAAAATGCCGACTCTTCTATGAAAATGGGAAGATGACTAGGTATTTTAATGTAACAAAAAATAACTACTTAGTGAGAGAAAGAGTGTAGAAGTCGAAGAAGGACTCTACATCATTTAAGATAATTGTTATAACTTGGGAACATGCCCAATAGGACATACCTTATAATAACTACTAGTCATTGTTGCAAAAGACTTCTTCTTCCTCCATAAATTATTGAAAATATGGAGTGACACATTACCATCCATGTTCATATCCTTAGTTCATCACCTACATCTCATTTTGAAAATACACACACATTGTAACAGATTAATTCCTCTAGTTGTGTTGAACTATTATCCTTCTACTACGATTTTATAGGTTCTTCACTACAGGGGTTAGTCTTATTTCTCAAGGAATTTCTTGATTGTTAATAACTATGATCAATTATTTTTATTTTTTATTTTGGTTCATAAGTTCTTTTCTATCTTGGAGCTATGAACCAGAGATGCCACAAATATGGGACTGTGGGTCAAGTCTGTGAGCACATTGGATCAATGAAGGCATAGTACCTACAATCACAATAGACCAACGAAGACTTGAACCTTGGTGGCCACAACAACAATTCCACCACTTAACCATCGCACTATGCGATGAACCCAATAACTATGATCAAGATCATTAAATTCTACTAAACTCATAGATATTCAAAGTTCACATGCACACTCATTAATATAATATATATCATTTTCAAATGCTTTGAAATAATTAAAGTATATGAAAAAGGTTTGGTAATGTGTTTTGAATTTTAGCAGAAATGGGATAAAAACTTTGAACTACAACAAGGAAAATGGACATTCTTATGGCTCATCATAACTGTCTGATTTGGGCAATTCCTATTTTTGAGATTTTATTTTTCCTTGGTATTTTTGGTGGTTTTTTGTTTAGAGAGGAACTTTTGGCTTTGGAAAGGATTTGATTGTGTAGAATTTTGGCTATGAAGAATTTTGGTTAATAAAAATATCCATGATTGTTGTTGTCTAAGTTTCTTTCTAGTATTCATACATGTATTCTAAATTGGAGAATCTGGGTTCAATTTTTTTATTTTGTTTTGGCTATCATTTCTAAAAGAAATTCAAATGCAAGGTGTTTTGTGGAGTTTTTGAACAAAAAAATAATCAATAGTATATAGATACTTGGTTAAGGGGAGAGTAGAGGTAATATTTGCACCAATTTTGGTATCAAAATAGTTAGCAATGACCTAGAGGGTAGTTCATGCGAATTGGGAATAATGGGAAAGAGGAATGTAGGCCTTTGTAAAAACATTTCTAATGCATTAGAACCTATGGAGAGGCTTATTGAAGCCTTAAAAATACAATTTTTCAAGGTAAAGGTTGATATTTCTAGTTTTAAAGGTGTGTTCAACACATATGTATTCTAGATTGGGTCCAAGAGTTGAAGTATTTTGAGATGTTGGAAATTGATGAGGATGATCCAAAAAAAGTGAAAATTGTTGCATGCAAGTTGAAGTTGCATGCAACACTATGGTGGGAGAATGTGTAGATTTTGAGAAGAAGACAAAGAAAAGATAAAATTAGACTTTGACCTAAGATGCTAAAATATTTGAGATCTTGATTCTTTCCCTTTGATTCCAATAAAAAATGTTCAAATAATTTCAAATTTTAAAGATAAAGGATTAGTCAATACAATCTTATACTAAAAATTTCATGAGCATTCAGATTCAAACAAATATATAGGAGAGTGAAGAGCAAGTGGCAGCTCGGTATGTCAAAAGGACTAAAATTTCAACTTTAGGATGAGCATGCACTGCGGAAAATGCCTATGATGGATGAAGCTTATGAATATATGCATTAAGGGTAGAGGAAAAGCTAAACCGAAAGAACAATTTTTTCAGTAAGAGAGCTGATAACTACCAAAACAAAGGAAGAGAGAATTCCTCCAAGCCCACTAAAGAAGAAGACCCAAATGAGAGTGTGAAGCCTAATTTTTGAGGAAGGTAAAGCTCTAGGGGTAGGCGAATTGGATGACCACCTTCTAGGGAATAGAATCCATTGAAGTGTTCTATTTGTGATGAATCCCACAAGGATATAATTTTTCCTCAAAACCCCAAAAGGGTAATGGTAGTCCAAGAAGAAAGAAACTTTGGTCAAAAGAAGTTGAAGGTGAGTTAGGACATAACCTAATGTTGAGAAGAACCTTAATATTTGGGGACAAAGAAAATCCTAAAGTTGATTGGAAGAATAAGAGAGTCTTTTGAACAAAATGCAAATATAAGGAAAAGGTATGCAAGGTGATCATAGATGGTAGATCTATTGATAATTTGGTGGGTATCGAAATGGTTGACAAATAACAACTTGCTTGTGTTCCAAAATCTAACCCCTACAAAATTTATCGGTTAAAGAAGGATCATAGGGTTCTTGTTGATAAATATTACCTTGTGGTATTTATAATTGGTCTTTATATTGATGAAGTGCTCGGTAATGTAGTGTCAACGGATGCATGTCATTTGTTGTTGGGCAATCCTTGGCAATATGATAATTTTTTATCCATAGGGCAGAGAATACTTATGAGGTTCAACGTGAAGGAAAGAAAACACTCTTAAAACCATGGAAAGAAGAGGATGCATTTGAAATGGTAGCCTTGTCACTTGTTTCAACAAGCACTAAGAAATTTTACAATGAGAACAAGGTATTGACTTTTTATTTGTTATTCCCAAAAGAAGCAAGGGAGCCTAGTAGGATACAACCTTCATCAAAGATGTAAAAGTTATTGAAAGAATATTTTGATATAACTCTAGCAAAGTTGCTAATCGGTTTACCTCCTTCATGAGGTATTACACGTCATATTAACTTACTACCAAGATCCAAGCTTCCTAACCAAGTTACAAATCAATTATATCCAAAAAAAATGGTGAATTATTAGAAAAATGGTTCATAATGGAAAGCATGAGCCCTTGTAACACACTTGCTTTACTTTCACCTTAAAAGAGAGACAAATGGAGAATGTGTGTGAATTCTAGACCCATCAACAAGATCAAAATAAAGTATTTTTACCCCCATCCCTATAATGGATGGCATGTTAGACTATTTGGTAGGGGCTAAGATTTTATCCAAGGTTGATTTGAGAAGTGGTTACCATCAAATTTGAATCCAAGAAGGGCATGAATGGAAGACAACATTCAAGGTCAAGGACGCTATATATGAATATTTGGTGATGTCTTTCAAAATGTCTAATGCCCCACTTTTATGTACACCATGAACCAAGTGTTTAGATCCTACATTGGAAAGTTTTGTCATAATAAATTTTGATTATTTTCCGATTTTCAGCAAGAGCATGGATGAACATTTGAAACACCTTCAAATTATTTTTGATAAACTTAGGAGGGAGAGGTTGTTAATAAATCTTGAAAAGGGTGAGTTTTGTAGAGACAAGTTGGTTTTCCTTAGAAATGTGGTTTTAACATAACGAATAAGCATGGATCCAAAAAAAATTAAGGTTATACTTGAATGATGTATCCCTCAAAGTATATAGAAATAAGGAGTTTTCATGGGCTAGTAAACCTCGATAAAAAAATTATTAATGTTTTTTAGTGGAATAAGTGCTCCCTTGACTGATCAAATACTAAAGGAAAGTATTTTTCTTGGACTCAAGCAATTGATAGAAGTTTTGAGTAGATTAAAAAGAAGGCTATAGAAGTCTCCATCCTTGCCTTACCAAACTTTGAGAATATTTTCATCATTGAGTGTGATGCTTCAATAGTAGCCATTGGGGAGGTGTTGAGTCAAGAGGGCAATCCAATTGCCTACTTTAGTGAGAAACTAAATGATGCCAAGAAAAGTTATGTACTTCATGAAAAAGAATTGTATGCTATTGTAAAAACATTGAAACAGTGGAGGCACTACTTGTTACATAGAGAATTTACCTTGTTGACAGATAATTAAGAACTAAAATATATCAACTCTCAAGCCAAATTATCACATAAATATGTCAAATGGGTCTCCTTTTTACAAAATTATACATTTGTGTCTCAAAATTTGAGTCGAAAAATTAATATAGTGGTTGATGCTTTAAGTAGAAGATGTCACTTAATCATCTCAATGACCAGTGAGATTGTTGGGTTTAAGGAAATGAAAGAAGAATATGCATTTGACCCTTATTTCAACAAAGTTATTGTTGCCCTCAATAGTCCTACTATTGCAAGGAGTAAACAATCTAAAGATTACTTATTGATGTGTGAATTTTTATTTTGACTCCAACTTTGAAGCCCTAGAGGATCTAAGAGGGAAAAAATGATTTGGAAAATGCATTCAAATGGCTTGGGGAAACACTTTAGAAGGGTCAAACTTATAGCTTTCTAAGAGAAATTTTTTTGCTTGTTAAGGAAGGATGTGGATAAGTTTGTTTCTACATGTATATTTTTTCAAGTTTATAAAGGACAAAAAATAGGTTTATAAAAACCCTTACATGTTCCTAAGAGACCATGGATTGACATCTCCATGGATTTTATATTAGGATTACCTCGTACTTAGTGAGGATTTTTTATTCTAATTTTGTTGTTATAGATTGGTTCACAAAGATGGCCCACTTCATTCCATTTAAAAACACTACAGATGCAAGTAAGTTCGTTCGTAAATCTTTTTTAAGAAAAATCTCTGCCTACATGGACTACCCAAAACTATTACTAGTGATTAGGATACATAGATTTTGAGTCAGTTTCAAAGGACTTTGTGGAGAAATATTGATAGTAAAAACTAAAATATAGTTCAACCTATCATCCTCAAACATATGGGAAAATTGAGGTGGTAATATGTCTTTGGTTAATTTGCTTTGGTGTTTAGTTAGTGAGAATCCAAGGTAGTGGGATTTGATTTTGGCATAGGTTGAGTTCACTTTTAATTGAAGCATCAATAGGTCAACTAGTAAGTCTCATTTCCAAGTTATTTTGTGAAACACTCCTAAGGGGATTGTTGATCTTATTGATCTTTCAAATGGTAAATGGGTTAGTCAAGATGTAGTGGACTTTGCAAGACACATACAAGAAGTACAACAAGTGAGGCACAAGCTACAACTAACCAATGAGTTATATTAAAATTTAATGTTGATTTACATTAGAGAGAGAAAGTATTTGAGGGGGGTGAGAAAATCACATGGTGTATTTTTGTAAAGAAAAATGTCCTCAAGGCACTTATAACAAATTAAAACCTAAGAAAGTGGGGCCATGTAAAATACTAAAGAAAATTAGTGAGAATGCATATTTATTAGATTTTCCTAAAGAATCGGATATCATTCATATCTTCAATGTTGTGGATCTTTACCCCTACCATTTTGGTCTTGAACAAGTTACTAATGAAAATATGTTGAGAGACCTCACCAATACATTACCAAAAAAAAGAGTAAGTTTTGATTAGGGATAAAAAACGGGTTTTGATGGGGCCCCAAAACCCAATACATAACGGAAGCTGCAAATAAGATAATTAGCACATCAACAGCAGAAAACGGCAACAACCTTAGACAAATAAACAAGACAATGCAAGCTGCAACAAAAAAGAAAACAAGGAACTAAGGTCCCTTAACATCTAGGTAGATTGGGACCTAGAACCCTTAGTTTACCAAAGAACCCGCTTGCATCAGCCAGGCAATAACAAAATAACCGCTCAGGAAAGACACCATTGAGCCAAGAAGAATAGACCACTTGATAATGCAAAACGCCATCAGACCCCTAAACAAAAACAATAGCAACTCCAACCAACCCACCTCACTAGGGAAGTTAGAGAGCCAAATAAAGCCTTGGGACACCACAGCTTCCTTGCAGCAACATACCACCAACACCAACTCCACCTCCACTTGGTAACAGGAGACTAACTCCAACTCCACCTTTAAAGGAGTGAACTCCCCTCTATTGGAGAGAAAGATATGATCAACTAAACCACCGCAACTAGAAATCACCAATACCCTCAACCTCCACCTCCAAAGGAGAGCTAGCCACCTCAATAAGAACAACAACTGAGGGAGGTCCACCTCCATAGGACCTAAGGGAAAAGCCAACACAGTAGCCAAGCAAATGACCATAGCTTCCTTCAGAAAACCCTGCACCGGGAATAAAACCATCTGGGGCCTAGGAATAAAACTTGAGAACCACCCAGCTAAGACAACAAGGCCACAACTGATCTGAATAGAGTCCAAAACAATAGGAGCCTTCAACCAATAAATCATTAGCAAAAAAGAACCCAGAGCATGAACCACAACCAAGTAAAACTTCAACAACGACCTCAAACCCAAATCATCCAGCTCCATCACCTTCTCAATACAAATGTGAACAGAGAATCCTTGTGAAGAATGCATGATAGAAGCACCCCTAACCAAAGAAAACAATTGGGACCACTGAATAATATTGACACTCAGCCTAGCCACAAGCACCCTACCAAAAATAGGGGATAAAAACATGAGCATTGACTCCATTAGAATCTTAAGAGCACAAAGATGAAGCAGAGACCAAAAGGAACACCAACCAAGCATAAAACCATCCCAAGAAAAGAGACAAAACCCCAAGAAGAATAAGCCCCCGGAACCCAACAATTGCTAAAGCAAACCAAAAAAAGCAGCAAAAGCCTTCAAAGACAAACACTCAAACATCAACTTAAGCAACAAAGGAAAAAGATCCCTTAACAAAGAAAACCATATGGAGATCAGCACCCAACACAAGCACTGCACCCAAGAGGCTCCAAGCAATGCCACACCTAGAAACACCCCACACAACCCGACATAACAGGTTAGGAGGAAACTACTAGCACCCCCTAACAAAATATTCAGCAAAAACAAGGGGCAAACCGTCGTGCTCAAGCGAAGAGAGGGAGCTATGAACAAGAGGAGCAAGCCCCCAACCTTAAACAACTACATCCAACAAGGAAGGAAGCCCAAATGACACGACAACAAAGATAAATACCAAGGGAGCCTTAGAAAAGATGCATCACACCTCACCAACGCAGACAAGCCCCAATACAAAGGCTCTAAGTTGGCAAAAGGAACCACCAACCCCAACAACTTCAAAGGCACAAAGTAACAAACCCGTGCCCCTCCACAAACAATAAACAACAACTTTGACTGCCAGCCAAACAAGGGCTCACACCCAAGACCAAGAACATTAGCAAGGTTTGCAGAAGAATCTGCAGCCAAATCAGCATCATCTCCTCCATCGGAATCAGACTCCTCCTCAGAGGTGCCATCACCAGATTTTGAACTCCCGTTGCAACCGCTGCTCCCGCTCATTAGTGGACACAAATATTGTTGCCACAAGAACCAAGAATTATAAGACATGTTTGGTAAAATGGGTGATTTTACCTAATTCCAACAACACTTGGATCATTGAAGAAGATCTCATGAAATTTGCAAAATTAGACTCTTTTGAACTAGGAGATTCAAAAACTTTTCAAAGGCAAGGAAGATAATAAAACCACTAATTAATGGATGGGTTCCCACTACCCATTAGTTTTATCTTTTTTAGTTGTTTGTGTTTTTCTAGGTTGTAAGTATTAGATTTGACTAGTTTCTATTTTTTGTTTTTCCTTCTTGAGGAGTTTTTGATGATTTTTGTTTAGAGAAAAACCCAACCTCAAAAACACCAAACTAATGTATTCAACAACAATAAACATGTTACAATGTGTAATGAAGTAACTTGCACAAAAGAGGAATGTAAAGTGAAATATTCTACAAATACTTAATAAAAATGAAGAATAACAAGCCACTTTGAGGGGACAAACCTCTGAATATCTCCAATGAGAACATGCTTCAGAATCTAATGATCAAGTATGACTTATTGCCTCTCATATATATCCTACTTTTCCTAGGATATGATCCAAACCGACTTAGACAACATATAATCCCTAAGCTGGCCTAATTAACTAAATAAGAATATAATAATGATAATATGACTTAATTAAGAATTAAGGTAGCCCCCTGATGACTACTCATAACCCTATACACACTCTAGGATTAGAGGTGTAAAACAATACAATATCAAACTCTTGCCTTCATAGAAATCAGCATCCTTTCCTTTGATAGAAATCTAATAGCATAACCTTTCAAAAAATACTCCTTTCCTCTCATCTAAAATATCCATCTCAAGCATCCAATTATATAGCTAAAACCAAAACCACAAAAGAAATTGCCTTATCCAACTTGAGCACTCAACTTTGGTCTTATCCACCTTTTTGGTAACATGCTCATGGAACTAAAGATCTTCCTTGATTTTCTCATAGCCCACATTAACTTCCCTCTTCTTGTTCTTTCCATTCTTGCGACTCTTATACACCTTACAAGCTGTCACAATTGCATTTAACAAGTTCTATGACACTAAGTGATAATCACAAATTATCAAAATACAAATTGTAAGTGACACGTAGTGTGACTCCAAATGAGATGCACCCCATATATGTGTGTGCATAATAAATTAAATAAATATAAATAATTTAAATGAATATTTTAGACATTAAGGCTTACAAAATGTATGTCACACCTAATTCCAACAGTTGTGAGTTCATTATTTTCTAAGTGAGGGGACGCATTGAGGAATGTAAGACATCCTTGGTAGCCCACAAGGAGAAAGCAAGGTTGTACATTTGATTGATATTGTATTTCGTCTTGTGTTTTATTCTAATTGGGTTTTTGCAAGGTGAATCACTTTTGTTGATGTTCATTTTATGTTAATGTTGTTTTCTATTACTTGCCTATGTTGTTTCCTTGTAAGTCATTAGCATCACATAGCATAAGTAGATATGGATTGAATGAATGCGAGCATATGTTTGAGATTGCATAACGAACATATGGTGATACCAGCATAGATTTATAGGAACATCATAATTTGCAGCCTTAAATATTGTTTAAATAAGCATAGAAGTTGTGATTGGTATGAACAGAAAAATCTGTGTTGATGAATTCTACAATGGTATGTCCATGTTCATTACAGATCACCAATCGTGTCTGAACAGGTTGACGTTATTGACGTGGAGTGAATATTTACCTAAATAAACTTATCATAATATGAACACAAACAGATGTTTTTGTGCATTAAAAATACTAGTGTGTGAGCACTCTGGAATCAGGCATTCGCTTCAAACTTATCCCTGATGATGGATCCTGCAGAGAGATTCAAAAGGTTGAACATAAATCATATCCAATTGATTCTAGAAGACAAACCTGGTAACATTACTGTGAAGAGCCACTCAAAAGTATAACAACTAATGCAGTTTTTAACAGACAACAATGCAAAGATTGCAAGAAGAATTATTATCTCTATGTCAATACTCATTAGTATTGTCACATATACAAGAACAGAACACAGAGAACAAGAGCTTGCCTCCTTGCTTCAAGCCTTCATCTAGGTCGTGCTGACCTACAACCACACCTAACAATATTCATGCACATGACTTGAGGAAAGTTAACAAATTTTATAACAGAAGCTACACATCAGCACCATTATAATCTTGATTGTGTTGGCCTACATCCATACTTATGTACATGACTTGAGAAAAGTTAACCATGTCAACTATGTCAAGTTCTGAACAAATGCAAACTGTGCATAGCAGGCCTTGTCACATGCTAATTATCTTATTTTTACATAACATTGTTTCTTTCATCTCTTTTGGAAATTTAAAGTTCTGATTGCATAGGCAAACAATACTGCAAAAAAAATAGGGAAGAATGCTAGGACTACAGCTGTAACACCCAATAAGTCATGTCGAAATCCAAAGTAATCTTTCAAAAAGTGTTTTATAGATTGGGAAGGTTGCCCAGCTACGTTGATTTGTTTGCTCAAATCACCATACTGAGTAGTTATGAGACCATTTAGAGTCCAACCAGTAGGGCTAATCCAATAGTACCACACCCACCATCCAGGAATTTTCTGCACCAATAAAATTGTCATTAGCAATTTGATGATTAAAAAGCGCCTTTGTAAATGGTGACCATATGTAGGCAGACTGAAAAGACGTAAAGCAAATAAGTTGAAAAAGATCCACCAATTGGAAATTATTTTAAACTGGATTAGAACAAGAGTAATTCAAAGTAAAGTAACAAGTATTTTGTACAACAATTATGCACATCTCAATAAAGTAGAGGCTAATCTCTACCCAAAACATTTAAAATATACTATTATAACCTAGAAGCATCCATTAAATTAAAAATGATTACATTCAATAATTAACAAATAGTAACTTGCTCAATTTCTTAAAGGCTGTCTTGTTTCCATGGACAATAAACATTATTCATTCATTCACATATAACAATAGTGATATATAATGATGATTAATTTAGTTTGCTCCATGCTTTGATTGAGTCTTAACTTACCGGTCTTGGTATAATGAAGCCTGAAAAAAGATTGAAGAGAAAGTAGAAACTTGCTGCTAGTATAGCACCGAATTGTGCATTTGGAGCAACGGCTAATGTCAGCATCCCAAAGTAAGTGAAGTAGAGGAAAGTGCAGTACATTACGAAGATGTGCCAGAAAAATTTATCCGCAGACCATTCATACCCAATTGTTGAGTATGTGATGAGGCCGTAGAGGATAGTTTGGAAAAGGACATAAGGAAGTTCTATGGCCACCTGCACCAAATGGAAAGTAAAATTAGACAAGCAATTATGTATGTAATAGAGAATTTTCAAAACACTCTTCTGATCTCAGGACTTGTCAAAGTCCAGACCTTGTAGGCCAATTTCATTGTAATTTGTTCTTTATACATCCTTGATATTTTGGGATTTTTCTTGTTTATATTAGAATGGTTTCGTTTAAATTATTTTTGACCTTATAGTGAAAAAAATCTAAGCTTGAGATTTGTTAACCATTGCCAATAAGGGCATTCTTAGCCACTTTTACAAAAATTGGCAAGACATACCACATTGTTTTGAGGGATCAACCCAGAAAGATAAATATGTGTATGTTTAGTTCATCCAGCGGGTCTCGTAGTCCCCAATATGATTGGAGATATCAATATCTTTATATGAATTGAACATGCTTGTTTCATGAAGTTTTTCGTGAGTGTATTACTTGCCTGCGCAAGAGCATATACAATAGAAGAATACATCCCTGCTGCTTTTTCTCTATAGAAAACAGTGCGCTCCACATCCACAAAAGGCTGCACAGTGGAGCAATTGGTTACTCCCATAAACAATGTAGCACCATACATTGCTCCCATCATAGTGAACAGGTCTTGCTGGCTATGTCTGTTGAAAACAAATTCACAAGTTAAATCTTTTAATTTTTAAGGTAAACAAAAGTCACCAAGGATATACAAGATTCAATGTGCATTTTTTTAGGGAATGCTCAAATATATAACTCAATTAGAATTCAGCCAACATACATTTTTGTTCCTTTCTGCCAATAGATGGCACCAAATATTGTTGCCACAATGAGAGTCACAATTAAGCGTACTAGATTATAGCCAGGACTCCGCCAATATGCCCAATATTGCTTCCATAGACAGGCTGAGAATTGCTTCCAAGTATTTTGTGCAAACTGGGATGGGAAATGGAGGTCCTCTGAATCTGGTGCTGGGATACTTAACTCTTTAACTAGTTCTTCAATTTGCC
Organism: Sequoiadendron giganteum; assembly: GCA_007115665.2. NCBI lineage: Eukaryota > Viridiplantae > Streptophyta > Pinopsida > Cupressales > Cupressaceae > Sequoiadendron > Sequoiadendron giganteum. The sequence continues at coordinate 625,064,441 of CM021107.1, forward strand.
TACAGATGCTGAAAAATATCAGTATTGCTTAAAGGCACAGTTCTACAGAATTCAGAAGATTACTAATGATTTACAACCAGATTGGTCTCTTTCAAACTCACTGATAAAGAGCTGAGTCTTTATAGATCTGCGCAAAGTCTATACCAATGCGCTGTTCAACAGCAGTAGAGGTAACTTCTAACATCCATGTTGCAGGATTATACTTATCTTTAATTGCTGGCACACCTGGAATAGCCTGTGAAGAAGATAAAAAGGCTATTATTTGAGTTTCCTTTCAAGTTTCAACTCTGTAACAAAGAAAAATGGTTTCACCGAGACCACATAATTGACCTCATGAAATAAGCTTCTTACCTCAAAATATTGTATAACCTTTTCAGAACGGTTACCTAATGCACCCCCATATATGATTTCGCCTCCTTGTTTCATTAACAGCAACTGTGGTGAATCAATATGGCTCTGTCAGAATAAAGCAAATTGCAAAAGCATATTTGATCCTGATAACATAGAAATAACTTTAGAAAATACTTCAAACCTTGCCAAAGAAAGTACCTCATCAAATGATTCAAAAATATCGATACTTGGCTGGTGAATTGTGCAAACTACCGTTCGCCCTGTGTCTACAGTATTCCGAACTGCACGCATTACTATAGCAGCAGCACGGGCATCTAAACCAGAAGTTGGCTCATCCATAAATATAATAGAAGGATTTGCAACAAGCTCTACTGCTATTGTTACTCTTTTTCTTTGCTCGGTAGATAGGCCACTAACACCTGGGATGCCCACAAGGGCATCTTTCAAATTATCTAGTTCAACTAGCTCCATGACTTCATCGACAAAAAGCTGGTGAATACAAAGCCAGTATTCTTTATTCTCATCAGAAACGATGCAAAAGGAATCAAAACTTTGCTGTTTAGTGTGATGGCAGCAATAGTGTGGTAGTAGAAGAGTGATAAATGACGTACCTTTTTAGTCTTTGCATCTATTTCAGGTGCTAGCCGCAAGGATGCTGAATAAATGAGTGATTCATAGACAGTAACTTGAGGAGAATGTATGTCATTCTGCTCACAATACCCCGATATTCTGGCAAATGTTTCTTGCACTTTCCGGTATCCTGAGATATATATATCTCCCTCAATGTAGCCTCCTGTTTTTCTTCCAGCTAAAACATCCATTAATGTTGTCTTTCCAGCTCCACTGACACCTATTAAAGCTGTTAGAACACCTGGTCTAAAAGCACCAGTGATGTTTCTCAGCAGCTGAAGTCTGTTTTCTGTAACTCCCTCCTCTTTCATTTCCTGAAAAAGAGACATTAGAAGCATTTAGCTTTATGTAGTAACAGACCTGAATTACTCAGGCTACACATTAAAGATAAAACTAAAGGAATTTGAGGGAAACTCATACCACAGGCATGTCAACATAATACTGGACATTTTGAAAAGACATTGCCAATGGCTTGAAAGGTAAAATCATTCCTTGTTTTGGAGCATTAGACCTTCGAGAAAAGCTGTCCTGTCTATGAGGTGTATTGGCCATCTGCACTTCAGCTGTATGACAACATCCATAGTAGATAGATTCAACAACATGAAAAGTAGATTGTTAATAGACACGAGAAATTTGGAAGTTTGTTATGTCAGTGCATCTAATACTCAAAATGAAAAATTGCTAGCATGTAAACCAGGTTATAATAATGCCTAGTGATAGTCAAGGTTGTCATCTCCACATCTTGACATGTGATCCTAGACACAAACCCATTTTTTTTTTCTAAAACACTCACCTTATATCATGCTTCACATGATAGACCTACAAGTGCACCTAACATGCAATGTCATTGCAAGCATGCTACCCCAAAGGCAAGGACAGGAAATAGTGAAGTCGGGTGTGGCAGCACTCGTTCCACACACCTTATGATGGAGGCTGACCTAATTGAGTTAGGTACCTTTATGTGAGATACCTCATGGAAGGACCACCTAAGGATCAACCCTTACATGGTTTCTATATGAGCGAAATGGTCAAGTCTCCAAGACGAAACCTTAGAATAATAAAATAATTTGAGCTAATGCATCGAATAACTAATTCACTTTGTCTAAAATTAGCTAGTAACACATGATGTTGTCAAGTACCCAAAATTCAAAAGTTGTCTCTAATACCCATATCACTGACTACCAAATATCTATAATCAAGTGGAATTGGATCCAATACCATGGCACGTTAGGGTCCATCTTCAATCCACGTGATACAAATCTCAAGGTTTAGGATTGCACTATGAACCAACAAGTGTGATTCTAATATGTGGGGGAGTAGAGTAGGGACAACATCCATGGAGAATAACAATCTTTCAATGGAGGTCCTCTAAGGTCAGGGACTAATGCCCATGAAGAGTCACATCCTTCCAACAAAGGTCCATTGTTTCTCAACCCCTAGTTACACTAGCGTGCTCTCGATCTAGTGGAAGGGTTGATGCTAGGGAAAACACCAACATGATACAAAATCATGTATATAAAGAGGAGAACTTACACACCTCTTTCAACAAGCATACACTAATACACAATTCATAATCTCTCTAATCACAAGTCGTTTTCACACATAATTTTCGCAAAGGGTACACATAGCTGGATCACCCATGACATCTACCTTACCCTTATCCTAAGTTGGAAACCTTGTATCACATACTTGAGGAACAACACATAATATATTGGTTTTCCACATGTCATTACACATTGAATTTCTATGAACTTGATGTCACATCCCCATGTCAAGCCCATTTAATGGGGTCTTAAATAAATAAATAAAAATCAAAGTAAAAGCAAACAAAGTCACCAAGGTCGTGGCCCCACAAGAACAAGAGAGGATAGGAGGGATAATTTGGGAAAAATGATGCATTTAGTGAGGCATGGCACCCCTATCATTTTCCTCCATTGATCATGTGAAGGCATGATATGCTCACTCTTTTATCTACTTTATATAGGAAAATAGGAGACAAATTAATTGTGAAGTCTAGACACAAGGAGAAAAGGAGAATTGTGCCATTAATGCAGCATGGAATCCTTGCTCATGGAAGGAATGACCTTCATTGTGAATATGGGAAAACAAGGTGCCAGGTAGCTATTAAGACCCCCATGACCCCTTGACTGGAGACACACACATTGTTGGGAGAAAAATGTGAGAAATAGAGGCGTGAGGAGGGGTTGAATGGCGTGGAAGAAAGAGCAAGGAGGAGCTTGAAATTCATGGCTTATTTTGGTAGTCAATTCTCACAGTATTATAGTGTGAGAGCAGCGTGGGAGAGTTATGCAGGAAGGATGCCATGGAGATTAAATTGTCCAATTGAGATACGAAAAATCTTCAGTTATTTACCAAGCCATGGCATAAGCAAGGAAGGAAGGAGAAGAGGAGGAAGGGCATAAGAATTGTAGATTTGAGGGTGATTGAAGATCATACTAGGGTAGCACAAGAAGTTGTCCATCAAGGTACACATCACTGCTATATGTCTACTATCATAGTTAAAGTATAATGTTATTTGTTGGATGAAACATAGTTATTGCTTTTGCATTTAATTTTATCTATCTATGTAGTCACCATTTCCAAGCTAGTTGTGAAACATGTAGGAGAAAGTTTAGCCAAGAACTGCAAAGAAAGAATACTAGGAACGTGAGTTGTTTGACAAAATGCCTCCAAGAAATGTGTTCTTTAGTGCCAAGAGGGCTGGTTATATTCAAAATGGATTGTTGAAAAGGCCTTAGAAACTTTTAATTAGATGAAAACAAGGCTCTTGCTTTCTTGTGCTCAAATTAGATCTTGAGAAGAGGGTACGGATACCCAGCCAAACATGACTAAAAAGGGATTTTTGTAAGATTTATTTGGAAAAAACCACTTCCTATCACCGTAACCTTCACAAAACTAGTGTAATGTCCCCAATTTAGCCCTACGCTCTTCATTTGGATTTAGCCTATTTCCGGAAACTTGTAGGCTAAGCAGAATTGGAAATTACGGTTTCCACTTCTATTGGAGGTTTCAGATGCAATTTTTAAGGTTTGCATGTGAGAGTTTTCGATGCATGTCTGATGGAGCTTTCTAGGTTTTTGGAGAGCTTCAGGATGAGGTAACATGCATGTTAAGAAAATGACATGCAATTTTTGGTAGATACCTTGCATGCAGGAAAGATTTATGGATTTTTTTGGGTTTTCAGAGACCTCCAGGGTGGTGTGACATGGATTTGAATCTAACAACCTTTTCAAGCACTTACTATTTATAGTAAGTCATGATGGCTGCCCGGTTTGTACTCAAAAGGTATTTGGGAACACTTACTATTTATAGTAAGTCATGATTATTGCTCAGTTGGTGTTTAGATGAAGTTTTGTAAACTTACTATTTATAACAGTTTGCTATTTTTGGTAAGTTTATTTATAGCAGTATCATTCTAGCAACAACTCAATCATATGTAGTTCACATTTCCATATTTGGTAGTGAGGCAATCCAGTTTGGGCGTTGGTTTCTCCTTTCTCCTTGGAGCTTGTTTGGCAAAATTAAATACTTAAGTCACATTAACACTTTATTATTATTTTGGCCCCATGGTCTAGACATGTGACTTTCAAGTTGCTTTTTAAAAAGTGGACTTAATAAGGATGTCCCAAGTTGGTGTTTAAAATATTTTAAAGATGAAATATATGCCTCTTCTCTTGGACGCCTAAGGAGTGGGAATAAAAGTTGATTTTATATTTGCCAAGTGAAAAGGTGGCGTCCTTGGAAATTGAAGAGTTTTCTTGGAGGTTACAAAGTTGATTTGAATACCAAGAAGAAATCTATTTATTTGTGCTTTGCTTCTTCATTCATATGCTTGAATATTTTGGTAAAATTATGTTGTTGGACTGAATCCAAAACCTGGCTAAGGGGAAGCTTAGCAAATGTACCATCCTTCGGGCTTGAAACTATGGCTACCTAGGTGGTTGATTGAGACTATGCTTCACACAATAGTGCAGATTGGGCATAATTTCTGAAGTTTATAAATAGGTGGTTGTTGTATAATTTGTTTATCACTGCTGCTGGACATCATGGCTGAAGTGGATTTTTGTTGGTAGCTTTGCCATCGATTTTATTCTCATTTTGGGTATTAGCTCATGTTGTTCTGCTGTGAAGGGCGCCTACGATTGCAAGTTTCCAAAATTTATTACTGAGTTGAATTTTCTAGAAGAGGTCGACCTTCTCTTGGGCCGTACCTTCTTCTTGTTGTTTCCTTGGAATTCGTGTCTTTTGTATTCTTTTGTTTCTGGCTCGATTTTCCTAAGGAGTTTGGATGCCTAGCTCTTAGTTGTTGTTTGGTTGTGGTTTGAGGGCATTCTGAGCTATTTCGGAGAAGATACGTCTATTTTGGTGAATTCTAACCTTGCTAGTCTGATTTTTTGTATTCATTGTTTCTGATCAAACTTGTTAGTTTTTTAAATAATGCTGGTTTGAGCTTCATTTCTATATCATTATGGCATTGTAATTTGTTAGAGGTTTATTACTCTAACTCACTGTGGATTTTGGAATCATATCTATTGTTATTTGCATTCATTGTTTCTGATCAGACTTGTTAGTTTTTTAAATAATGCTGGTTTGAGCTTCATTTCTATATCATTATGGCATTGTAATTTGTTAGAGGTTTATTACTCTAACTCACTGTGGATTTTGGAATCATATCTATTGTTATTTGCAGTTGAAAACTCATTATTGTAAAGCTAGTTTAGTAGTACTAACAGCTCTTATTGTTTATTGCTGCAAATTATATTTTGTATACACTCCCACTGAAGAAGTGGTAGAGTGGAAAATATTCCCCCCACTAAATAAGTGGTAGTACAGAATTTCATGTTCGGTTATCCGCCTATTTGTATTTACTTTCATTCAATGGTCGGTCAACTGCCTACAGTTGGTTTGTAATTATTTCCAGTTGCTAACGATCCTTGGAACCATATGCTATCACCTCACCCACATTGGGATCTTGGTGAACATTCTTGGTGAGAATTATTTTACAAGCTGGTTTACATTTGGAGCTAACGCTAATCAATGGTCTTGTGTTGGTTTTATTGTGATAAAACTCAAAAAAAAGGGGGGAATATTATAGTGGTATCAGAGCCTATTTTCCTGCCATCCTGTGAGTTTAGTGCTTCAGTTATCAGTTGAATGACAGTGAAAATCAAATACTACACCAAAGGATAGAACAAAGTTCAATTTCAGCTTCTAGAAGTTCCAGAGGTTAACAGTTTTTTAGAGGTTTTTAAGAAACTGTGTGTTGCTAAATTGAGTTATCGCTTCAGATGAAGAGAAAGATTTGGCAAGGTCTTTATACATTGCGGGCTCAAGGCTCGTTAAAGAATGTCAGACAAGGGATGAAGAAGTGAGAATACTTCTTATGTTGGAACAATGTTTGAGCCAAGTGAAGCAGTCACTTTCAGGGTTAATTAAAACAACATTGACGCTTGCAGTGACCTTTCTGAAACATCCTTACTGGTTGAGGCATCCGGATGAAGAGATCAATCTGCTAGTTACTTCATGCCTTAGTGAAGTGATGAGAATCATGGCACCCTTGGTGCCCTATGATGATAAAACTATGAAGAGAGTTCTTCATATGTTCATGGAAAGCTTTCAAGATCTCGATGAAACTGATAGCAATCAGTACTCCAAAAGAGCTGTTATACTGAAGGTTTTTTCAAAACTCCAAACAAGTATGTTGCTAGTAGATTTGGGTATGTAAGATCGAATATATTATTTGATCCATTACCTCTTCATTTCAACTTGGAGTGAACAAGAAGAGGATGTAGTTGTAGCAATGAGAAACATTTTAGTTTTAACTATCAATGAGATGGATGACATTCCAAACTCCGTCCTATCTTTTCTGGTGAACATTCATGAACAAGAAGGAAAGAATTCCTCTACTACTAGTATGTTGATCAAAGACTCATTCAATCAGTGTGAGGAAAATTGAAGCCACAATTGAAGAAGACAGAGCAAATAAATGAAGTGGACATTAATACAAAAGACGGAAATAAAACGATGTTTCTCAATGATTCTATGGCGGTTTCTCAAGAAGACCACTTTGGTGTGCTTGTGACCACTATTGAAGAGATCAATAATATACCTTCACATGAAGGGCTTATTGAAGACAAGAAGGATAGAGTCTTCAAAATAGCTAGCAATGATGATCATTAAATTCATTTCAATGAAGAAGACATCGGTGGTCATGGTTTTGAATTGTTTGATCATCAAACTAAGCTCATGGAGAAAAATACTTATGAAAATATCAATTTTGGTGAGATGGGAGGTGTCTCATTCAAAGAGTCACCACTCCAAGAGGAGTACAAAGGGCAATCTCTTTTTGATCAAAATAATCAGCCCTTCAGCATTTGGAATCCAGGTGTGAAGACACCTAATGTTGTTAAGGATTTTGTTTGGGATAAATTTCCCTTTGATCCCAATAAAGTACAAAATTCTGATTTCAATGAAAACTATGAGATGGTCACGGGAAGGAGAAGATGTCTTTGACAAAGAAGCTTGCATGGAAAAGCCCCATAATGACTCATTGATCAAGTTGGGGGCTGCTAAAACATATGATCAAAGTATCAATGAGGTGGAAGCAGATCTAGAAGATCAAAGGGCCCTTGCTGATGGAAATTTAAAGAGGATCTCAAATTTGATTTTCCAATTCATGAGGTTGATTGTGTTGAAATATGGTAGCTTCGGTCAGATATAGAAATGATGATCAATTTGATAATATGTGTGTGTATATATATGTCAGTATGTACTAACATATGTATACACACATATATTTAATTGTATATATATTCATGTCATCATTTGCAATAAATTTTGGAAATCGATGATCACTTATATAACTGATCGAAATCTACTATATTCCAAGGATATTATTGATCTGCATTTAGAGGTTATTACTTGCAGATTATTGGCTTTCCATGTTTCATATAGGATCCCGATCGAGCATCATTATCGGTGATCATTTCCATATTGGATATTATTTATTTGTGCAAGATAAATACAGATCGAACTTGGTAAGCATTTATGTTTATTAAGTAACAAACCCCGATTAGAGATCGGGTGTTGAGTTAGATGAAAAGGCACAATTCATGAGACATCTCATGAACGGACATGCCTCCACTTTGTGGAGACATGTCCACTCATGGGATGTGTCTCTTCCTTATATATTTAATACAGATCCGATCCACAATTGGAGATATCGAAATCAATAAATGTTCTACTCTTGTAGATCGAATACCATTAAGGAAAAATTCAGACTTGTGAATTCATGATCAGTATTTTTCAATATTGATTTGGCATCAACTTCATATTTATCAAGTTCAATATTCTGATTATAATCTACAAGAAAGTACAGTGATTGTAAGAATTATATTCTGAAAATAGAGAAGCCATAGATAGATCAAATCTGAAAGAAATTTAGTCATTTTTAACATGGTATCAGAGCCAAGTTAAGAAAGATCCGATTAAATTCAAGATATCAGATTACTTTAAAACCATATTCTCTCTTGAAATCGCAAACACATTTCATTCTTCATAATGTCGAGTGTAATCAGATTCGAGGATCATCTTGAAGGTGCAAACAACTTTACATCATGGCAATTTAGAATCATGATGATTCTGAAAGAAAATAAGTTCGACTCATTTGTGAAAGAAAACAAGATAGAACCAGAGAATGATTTGGAGAAAAGTCAATGGATTGAGAACAATGAGAAAATTTTGAAACTTATAGTAGATGCAGTTAGGGACCATATAGTACCTATTTTGTCTAAACATGAGACTGCATACCTAATGTTTAAATCCCTTGAAAGCACTTTTGAAATAAACAACCCCAGTAGGACCCTTGCTCTAAAGAGGCAACTTAATCATGTACAAATGAAGGGAGAATCTATTAATACATATTTCATGAGAATCACTGAACTAAGAGATCAACTGTCAACAGTTGGATATCAAATTGATAGCAAGGAGTTAACACTAATAGCTCTAGGTGGCCTACCAAACTCATGGGAGTCATTTGTTCAAGGAATAAGTGCAAAATCAAAACTCCCTAAATTTGATAGGCTAAGAATAGATTGCTTACAAGAAGAAGCGAGACTGATGACAAAAGGAAACAAGCAGAAACCCATAGATGAGGATATTCATGTGTTAAACACAAATTCTCATAAGAAAGGTCAGAAGAAAAACTTCAAGAGAAAGAAGAATTCTTATGGGAAGGGATCATCCAAGAAAAGGAAAGACATCTCCCAAATACAATGTTTCAGATGTGATTAGTATGGACACTATGCAATCAAGTGCCCTGATAGAACAAAACAACAAGCATCCTTTGCTAAAGTTGGAAAGACAAATATAGAATATGATTTTGAGAAATTTGTCTTCTACTCAACATTATCAAGCCAAGTATCAAACAAATTCAATACCTGGGTAATTGATAGTGGTTCATCAAGGCACATCACAGGATTCAAAGAACACCTAGATACTATGATAGAAGAAACTGATGAAGAAGTAACTATTGGGGATGATTTTGCACATCCAGTAAAGGGGGTTGGAACTTGGACCTAATATCCATTTCTGCTCTTGAAGACAACGGATATAGGGTTACCTTTATGGATGGAAAAGTTCTAGCATGGCCAAAGAACTCCACCATAAAGAAAGCACAAACTATAGGTATAAGACAAGGATATCTCTACAAACTGTGCACTAACACTAATCAAGCCCTTATTCATGAGACCTCTGATTCAAATGAAATTTGGCATCGAAGAATAGGACATATTCATTTTCGTGCCCTACCTTCAGTAGAAAAATTGGTAATAGGATTGCCCAAACTAAAACAAATTCATGAAGGAGCATGCAAAGGGTGTGCCCTAGGGAAGAATACAAAGGGGACCTTCCAAAATAGTTTGAGTAAAACCAAAAATGTATTAGAATTAGTCCACTCTGACTTATGTGGACCCATGTCTGTACCCTCCATGGCAGGATTCTTATATTATGTAATATTTGTAGATGACTTCTCTAGAAAGACCTGGATATATTTTCTTAAATGTAAAGAGTCAGAAGAAATCCTTAAAAGGTTTAAGGAGTTCAAAGCTATTATAGAAAACTTTTCCGGGAAGAAAATCAAAATACTAAGAATAGATAATGGGAAGGAATACACCTCAGAATTTTTTAAGGAATTTTGTGTAAAAGCTGGGATTAAGAGGGAGTTTACTGTAGCCTACAATCCACAACAAAATGGTGTTGCTGAGAGGAAAAATAGAACTATTGTAGAAGCTGCTAGAGCAATGTTGTACGACCAAAACATAGAAACTTCATTTTGGGCAGAAGCCTCTAGGACAACTGTCTACATTCAAAATAGATGTCCCCACTCACATCTAGATAACAAAACTCCCGAAGAAGCATTTACTAGTGTAAAACCTGACATAAGTCACGTAAGGATCTTTGGTTTCCCTATCTACATTCATGTACCTAAAGAAAAGAGATCTAAATTAGAACCTACTGGAAAGAAAGGGATATTCATGGGCTATAGTGAAACCTCAAAAGCTTACAAAATATACATATCTGGATAGAAAGAAATTGAACTAAGTAGAGATGTCATCTTTGAGGAAGACATTGCTTTCAAAAAGGGCAAAGAGTTCTAATGAGATAGAAATTCAAGATTCTCCTAAAGTCATGGAGGAGGATCCTGCTCCTAAAATTCAGAGGGAGTATCCTGAAGAAATCTTAAATGAAAACCAAACTGCTCTAGAAGAGAATCCTAATAACAACAACAAAAAGAGACCACTTTGGGCTAGAAAGATGATTGAGGAAGCTGAGAATTATACAGCACCCAAAGGAACTTTTAGAGAAAGTAAGAGACCCAAAAGATTCTCAAGCTATGTTGCCTTAATGAGTGAGATCATTAGTTCAGAACCAACTAGTGTTACGAAAGCTCTCAAGCATCAAGTATGGAAAGATGCTATGACGGAAGAGTATCAATCCATTTTGAAAAATGATGTATGGGATATAGTACCTAGACCAAAAGAGAAATTTGTTGTCTCTTCAAAATCAAACATGTTGCTGATGGCAGTATAGAGAAACACAAAGCACGTTTTGTTGCCAGAGGTTTCTCACAAAAGGAAGGTATTGATTATGAAGAGACATTTGCACCTGTTGCCCGATACACCTTTGTTAGAGCAATAATAGCTATTGCAGCAGCTAAAGGCAAGAAGATCAATCAAATGGATGTGAAAATTGCCTTCTTGAATGGGACCATTGAAGAAGAAGTCTATTAAGAGCAACCTGAAGGCTTTGTGATACATAATGCAGACTCACATGTATGCAAATTGAAGAAAGCTTTATATGGACTTAAACAGGCCCCCAGAGCCTGGTATAAAAGGATCGATAGCTACCTTATGGGACTAGAATTTTCCAAAAATGATGCAGATCCAAAACTCTATTTTAAGGTAATTAAAGGTGATATGTTAATACTAATTTTATATGTTGATGACCTGCTAATAACAGGAGAAGATCACCTTATTACTCAATGTAAGAAGTGTTGGCGTGCTTTTTATGACAGCGCCAGCACAGAATAAAGTTGCCCAACGGTCACTCTATTCTCTCTTGATCAAAGTGTCCCACATGCTAAGATTGCTTGAAAGTTCATGTGTTCGACTCCAAGGTTCCTTTTATCGCGAATAGACTCGGTTGGTTGATGTGTTTTGCTGGTTATTTCAAGGGGACTTACGTAGTTGTTCGACTCTGTGAAGCAATTAGGACATGAATGATTTGGCAATATTGTTCTGGTATCTAGACTGACTCGAAAATGCAGAATTTAAAGGGGATAGGGATAGGAATTCTACAATCTACTCCTAAAGGGTGGAGGACGAGGATCGACTTAAACAATCTTCAAACCAAACTTTGCTTTGTCTCCTTTCGAACAACTCCGACAAAGTTGGTGCAATCTTCAAAGGATGAGAAAAGTGTTCAAACTATGACGCAACACGTTCATATCGTCAATACGGCGCATACAAACATATGAACCATAATCGAAGTTAAGTGTTGATACTCCAGTTGACCACGCAAGGCGAACTTACCATCAGTAAGCCCGCTAGTGGTATGGATGAAAAAAGATATGCTTAAATCACAACGCCACACTCCACAATTAACAACTACTTGCATGAAATAAAAATCTATTTTACTCTATCTGCCTTGAATTGGAAAGACGAAATGGCCTTGCTAGCTACTCATAACAAAGAAGAAATCACCAAGCAATGAAACTCTTTGTATTATGAAAAGTGTTCACAACAACCTTTTACAAAACTTTCAAAGGAAAGTTTTCTTCCCTCCTCAATCTAAAGCTAACTTCTAAGCTAAATGCCTTCTACTCTCTAGCTCTGATCCAATTCCAATTCTAATCTCTATCTCTAATAGATTACAAATGAGGGGGGATGCCCCTTTTATAATAAGTCCAATTCAGTGGACGGTTCAGATCAAATTACAATGAAGGGCTCGGATCGAGCCACCTATGCCCTGATTAGGGTTTCTGCCCTAAAAACCGCCACAGAGAGGAGTGGGCAATGAATGCACAGAATATTCTCCACTCCCTGCGAGGAATCATATTGAAATTAATGCCCACTACCATAATCCAAGAAGATCCTCATCAAGCTGACCGTTCTTTGGTCTTCTCAGGATAGCAAACTTCGTCAATGAGACCCAATCGCTTCAACCTCACAGTGTGGTCGGTGGAATATGGTTGAGCTGGAACTCCAAGACTGCTACCGTCTGTCCGTATCTAGTGTAAGATTTTCTCCATGTCACTAAGGCGTCCTGGGTATGCTGAATTATACTAGAGAACGTGGAGACATTCTCAAAGTCATCGAGGACAAGTGACCTCGCAGCTGAGAAGAATGGAGGCAGTCTACTTTTCAAGCCATCAGCAGTTATCTCCTCTGGGACCAACTTTCTAGCAAATATGGCTTCTAATGTATTGAGGACTCCCCCCAAGATGTTGCCCATTGCTTTCCTCACTTTAGTTGAATCTGCCCTTGCTGCGTCGTGAAATCCGCGGCCTGTGACCACCGAGGAGTACCAACTGGTGAAATCATACCTATCACCTCTCTGAATTACACCTCCATCCACCAAGGTTTCTAGAGGTATATGCATCAAAGCCCCCAAACGAAGTACAGTTTTCGTTTGATAGATGCGAGTATCACCCCAGGCCTGATCTACTATATCCATCCGTGCCAAAATATTTGAGGCCTGTCGATAAGCATCGGCAAGGTCCTCCATGAATTTCCCTGTCTCGGTATGAACATGGCTAACCCACTTGTTCGCCTCCGTTTCCATTTTCTTCAACTCCTCTAAGGCAACAACTGACTCCTTCGGAAGCTCCGATGGACGTTCTACTGCTGGGTTTGCTGGTTCACCTGGATGTGCTAGATTTTGTACGTATCCTATCAAAGTTTTGTGCTCCTTCTTCAATATCTTATACTTCCCCTCCGTGCGGAGCAACTGATCCTTCAATGCCTGATAGGAGTTATCGAATTCCTCGATAACTTGGGCTCCCGTAGGACGACCCAACTCTACTGTGGTGATCACATAATTTTCAGGCCTCTCCTCGGTTCGATCACAATCTTCCCTCGGAATAGCCACCTGAAGCGTGCGAGAGCCTGACTCGTCAGTCGAGATCTTTGAAAACTTTCGGGCCCTTTTCTTCTCTGGTGGCGCACTGATCCTCCCGAGGAACTCTTCCATCTCAATGGCTGGATCCGTATCATCCTCGGGTTCTCTCCTCATTCTGTCGGAAAGCCAATCAGGCACTGTCTGCTGTGGATTACAAATGACAAGGGGCTGTTCTTCTGTTGCTTCCATCTCGTGCACTTCCTCTCTTCTTGCCAGTGCGCTCCGAGGCTCATCCTCCTCTATAAGGTGGGTATCTCTAGACCCTTGGGTCCCCACGATGCAATGTTTTCTTCTTCTTCCAGAAACCCGTGTCCAACATCGATGAAAATGGAGTGTGGAAGCCATTGTTTCCTCTTCCTCCTCTGTTATAGCCTGGATAGGCCCGACACTAAATTCTAGGGCGTTGGAGCTGATCTACCTCCTCAGAGTCCCAGCTCTTCCTCTGAAATCGCCCTCTGATCGGCAAATAATGAAACCACTCTCAAACTCGAAGACTGAGTTTGTGAGTGCATGGGTGATGCTTGTTCTATCCTCAACGGTATCGGTTGGGTTGGCACTTCCACTTGTGTCCTCGATGCCTGAGCAATTTGTTTCCCTCTTTTTACTGATAACGGCCTTGGGTCACCCATCAAGCTATAAGTAAGGGCGATCGACTTGCTCTTGAGTCTGCATACATGTCTGTCGACCCAAGTCCTGGTAAAAGTCATCACCGGGATAGAAAGAGTGTCCAAGTCCATGATCTCTGGCTCGGACCAATCAGGTGGTGGGACGGGAGTATCCCTAACTGACCCATAGTCGGGTTGCATGACGTTGACATCCTCCTCCACCTGGTCGGGAACTGGAATAATCTCACATTCTCTAATCAACTTGAGAGGAAGTCTGGAAAACATCCTTCTTCTTATCTCAGCCTCATCCACTGCATTTGCCCAAAAGTCCTCCAGATGAGCTCTGTGCCGGTATTCAACATTCTGTATCATCGGGATGTTCCTGTAAGGATCGAAATCCTGCCTGCCTGTGTGATATGACAAATGATAAGATTGCAGCTCGTCCTCTGCCTCTCGGGCTGCCTGCAAAGAGGGACACATCTCAATGGAATTTCCCATGGTGATAGGGAAATCAAGTCCACCCTTCTTTTTCCTTTTCTGAATCTTATCGTAGGCAATCAATTGCCTAGATACCTCAAGCATTACTATGTGATCAGTGGGGTATCGTGGTAACCGATACGGATACGAAGTGAACCCCTGCAGCCTAATATATGTGAATTTAGGGAATTGGATGAGCCAATACCCATATTCCTCAATCAATGTCTGTGCTTCTTTAGATATTCTCTGTTGCGTCCTTTGCTGAAGCGTCCTCGCAATGTGCATTGTGAATGCATCATTTGCCCGTTTATAGTTGGCAATGTTAGCTAAATGTAGCTGTGTGCAGGCTTCATGGATTTTGAATTGACCAGGGGCACAGCCGATTGGCTCTTTGTACGAAATCCCTCTGTACTTAGTCATTCTGGCCAACATGTAAATCACATATGAGCTCATGTAGAAAGTCTTCGTCACCTTCAAGCTCCTGAATTGCTCATCGATGTGGTTGCTAATCATCCTGGCCCAATCGACACACTCTTTTCCTTCCAAGATGATCTCGATGAAGTAGAACATCCAAGGCTCGAAAATGTAAGCCTGTGCACTCCCATTCACCCGGCTCAGCATCATTATCAAATCACAGTATTCTTGTTTCACGTCCTCGGCAATTATCTGCTTTGGGAGCTTAGTGCGGGGTGGCCTCGGCTTCTGCATCCAAACTCTGTTGATGACTGCAGTGACTCTTTCGAAGGAGGAAGAGTACATCTTATCTGCCCTTTTGTTTGTCCTGTATAACATCTCCTCAGCAGTTGGAATCCCAAATGCCTCTCCGATGGCATCCGGCGTGAAGTTGGCGAGCAGTTTACCATCCGGAGAGACAATCGTCCTACGTTCTGGCTTGTAGTGATTGGCGCACTCCATAATTAGCTCGGGACACTGAATTGCTGGCGGAAAACTAGCAGCTGCGTAGATCCCACTCTTCATTATATTATGTGCCGTGACTGATGGTTGATGGCCCCCTAGCCCGAACATCCTCGATTTGAGTGCATTTAGATTAAATGAACCAAGGTTGGTGTGTTAATCGCCAACTTTAAGGAAACTTATTCTTGACTTTGGGAAATGAAACCTTGAGCCTCTTAATCATTGCCTGCCGAGATGAGCCAGCCTTGCCTGCTTCAGTGTTTGCAGCTCTGCCTGCGGCTCTGCTTGTTCCTGCAACATCCTTTGCGCCAGCCATCTGCAAAATAAAATAGAAGAATAAGCTAGATTGCAGATTTTTAATAAAATAAAACAATTCCCGAGATGGCTGCGAATACGGAGTTAGCTTTGAAAATAAAATTCCTCAGCATAAATTTCTAACTCCAAACCTCAAACTATATAAAAATCTCCGAGTTTAGAGACAACTCTCAGCAACTGCACTTCTGACTGGTGAAGAAAAAAACGCAGCAAGCTAATAACTTTCAGCAATGTAGCTAATTTCTCCAGCACAAATAGTTCGAACCTTGACTTCACTTTGTCAACTTCAGCAGTTAGAGGAATAAAGAGTTGCCAGCAATATGAAATTTCAACTTCCTCAACTTCTCAACATTTAAACTCCTTCAACACTTCGACTTTCAGTAGCTTGAAAATAAAGATCTCCAGAGAAAAGAAATCTTCTACAACTTCGCAAATCTGCAGCGACTTCAACAATCTGGAAATAAAATCTTAGCTCTCCAGTATACAACTTCGAACTTTGCAGCAACTCCACTCTCAACAGTGAGAAGAAATAAATTCTCTAGCAGAAATAACTTCGAAATTTGCAGCAACACACTCTCAGCTCTTTGAGAATTAAATTCTCCAGCAACTCCGGAAAACAACTTCAACTTTCAACTTCGAAATTGCAGCAACACACTTTCAGCTTTTCGAAAGAAAGAGTCTCGGCAAATGAAAATTTCTCCAGCACTTCGTACTTTCAGCAACTCAACACTCCGAAATAAAATAAACTCTCAAAGAATTTCTCTCCTCAACCACTTTGAAAATATTTCAATCTCTCAAGAACTTCTTCAGCAACTTCAACTTCGAAACAATGTGAGGAGAAATGAGAGAAGAGATTGTTTAAATAACTCTTCTCGGAGAATCCTGCTAAGTAGTGTTGGGGCTATTTTTAGCACCTTCATCAATTTTCCACTCTCTTCGTTCGGAATCTTCCAATTCAAGCGCAGTAGTGGGCTAGTCGTCGGCCGGTCATTATGGCAGTTGCCATTAATAATGATTCCTTCCTCTTCAAATTTCGAATTTTCCTCTTAGTCTGCCAGTTAACTCTTGGCGATTTAAACAACTCGCGAGAAAAACAATCACTTGACTTGATTTAAAATTCCATTTTAAAATCTCGCAGTGTTTAAATAAATTCAACTTGAAAAATTTCGTGGGAGTTGTAAATTTATTTCCAACTTTTAAAATGTCTGTCATTTAAATCCTCGATTTCATAAAATTTGCCTTAGACATTTTAATTCTCTCATTAAAATGTTCAACTCCGGGTGATTAAAAATTATTCGCCTGCTCGAAATAATTCATCCTCTGAGATTTAACTTCCGTCAGGAAAATAATCTAGGCAAAACGAGTTTCCTCTGAAAATATTAAAATTTCCCTTAAGAAATTAAATTTT
Source organism: Sequoiadendron giganteum (assembly GCA_007115665.2). Taxonomy (NCBI): domain Eukaryota; kingdom Viridiplantae; phylum Streptophyta; class Pinopsida; order Cupressales; family Cupressaceae; genus Sequoiadendron; species Sequoiadendron giganteum. The sequence goes on from CM021107.1 coordinate 625,081,841, forward strand.
CAAACTCTGTTAACTCATGGGTGTATTTTAAACGGGTTCATTTGATTTTCACTTGACCCATGGAAAATATTCATCGATATCAAATCTTCCCCTTGAAAAATATTCGTCAACTTTCAACTGCCTTTGGAAAATTTTAAAACTCATCAAATCATCCTTCCATGCCAAGGGCGTATTTTTCCCTAGTGAAGTGCTATCTCACTTAGAAAAATTTTCTAACATTTTGTCTCTTGGCGTATTTCCCTTGGTATAATTTTTCTCTGAAAAAATCTCCGTGCCTTATGAATTAAAATTTAAATCCCTCTTCAAGGGCGTATATCTTTCAAATTTAAATTTTAATTCCCACGCCTTAGGAATTCTTCACTTGTTTTCTTCTTGGGCGCACTTTACCTAGTGAAATTTTATTTCACTTAGGAAAAAAAAATTTTAGTTTACACCTCAGGCGCATTTGAGGGGGGAAGCTTTCTTTAACACTTAGGAAATTTCCTCAACATTCTTACTCCAAGGTGGGCGCATTTACATATGCAAGCTTTTACTTTCACACGCCTTAGAGAATTCTCCCATCTTTCCTCACCTTCAGCTCATGGGCGCATTTGCTAGGCCAAGCTTTCACTTTACACTTAGAAAATTTTCAAACACTTAGAATATCCTTTCAAGGTGAGGGCGCATTTCATAGGTTCCACTTTCATTTCGTTGCCTTAGGAAATTTCTAGACTTCCATTCCTCCTTCTCAAGGTGAGGGCGCATATGGGGTCTTGAGCTTTCATTTTCTTGACTTAGAAATTTCTCCAAGTCCTAGCCACTTTATCTTGCCTTGGGCGCATATGGGTGTGTCTGGTTTTATTTTCACCACTTAGAATTTCTTCAAGCCATGTATCTTCTTGAGAGCGCATTTTGACCTCTCTACTTTCATTTTATGCCTTAGAAGAATTTCGGCCTCCATTCTTCTATATTTGTGCAGGGGCCGATTGGGTTAATCCATTTCAATAAAGAGTCCCAACCCCATTTGTGGCTTGACTGACCTCAATCAACCTTTGGCTTACGAGGGCATAGCAGTTCTTTTCTCACAACAATACATTGTCGAACCAAATGTATGGCGGAATCTTCACATGCTTTTCAAAGCATCCTTAAAAGTGTGGGGCCAATAATACTGTGCCAAATCGGTGTTTGTGGCCAAACCACCTCCGTGGCCTGTCCCGAATTTCTCGTGGAAATGTTCCATAAGCTGCTTAGCTTCTCTTTTTCCTACACATCTCAAATAGATACCTTCGTGATTTCTTCTATAAAGTACTGATCCCTGCAGCATGAATCTCTGGCTCTTCATTCTTAAAGCCCTTCGTTGCACTGGATTCAAATGTGAAGGACACCTGTGGTTCAACAAATAGTAAACAGTGTCATCGTACCATTCCCCTGGGGACACCTCTTCCAGTATATATGTTTGTTGTACCAGCCCAGGTCCTGCCATTGCAATCGTTTGTGCCAATGCTTGTCCTCGGACTAGCTTCATCGGCTGTATCTCTATGTCATATTCTTGCAAGCTGGCGACCCACTTGCCTCTTCTTTCTCCTAGTTCATTTTGCATCGGTAATGTCTTTACTGTGGCATCTGGAACTATTGCATGTACTTTGCTCCTTAGGATGTAGTGCCTGAACTTCTTAGCTGCTTTTACTAGAGCATAAGCCTGCTTTTCTACATTGGCGTACCTTAATTCTGCTTCCTTCAATGGAGTACTCATGAAAGCAATTGGGTGTTCATCCTTTTCTTCTGCTCTCTGGGTCAAGACTGCTGCGCAAGTGTGTTCTGAAGCAAAGGAGTACAAGTAGAATGGTTTTGAATAATCCGGACAAACCAGCACCTGAGCATCTACTATTGCTTGTTTGATTTCCTCGAACGCTTTCTTTGTGAGAGGGGTCCATTCTATCTTTGCATCCTTTTTCAGCATTTCATTTAGTGGTCTGACAATCTCGGCGAATCCAGTTATGAATTTTCTCACAAAATTAATCTTGCCAAAGAAAGACCTCAACTCTTTCTGACTCCCTGGCATGCCGATCTTTGAAATTGCCTCAATGCGGTCTGGGTCAATTGATATGCCTTGTTCTGAGAGGACATGTCCTAACAATTTTCCTTCGGTGACTCCGAATACGCACTTCTTTGAATTGAGAGAAATACCAAATCTTCTGCATCTTTGGAAGATCTTTCTCAAGTCTTCAACATGATCCTCCCTCTTTTTGGAGAACACTGTCAAGTCATCCATGTATATAATAATGCATTTTCCAACTAAGTCTCTGAAAGCGATGTCCATAGCTCGTTGAAATGTGGCCCCGGCGTTGATTAGGCCGAAAGGCATTCTTCTGTAAGCGAATGTTCCCCACTTAGTGGTGAAAGCTATTTTCAGTCTATCTGCTTCTTCAACCATCACCTGGTTGTAACCTGAATAACCGTCCAAAAAGGACATCATCTGGGAACCATTTACAATCTGCAAAACCTCATCCAACGAGGGCAAGGGATAGTTATCCTTCTCGGATGCTCTGTTTAGGTTGTGGAAGTCAACACATAACCTTATCTCTCCGTTCTTCTTCCTGACGGGCACTAGATTGGCGACCCACGTTGAGTGCCTTATTGGGAAGATTATTCTGGCCGAAAGGAGCTTCCTTACCTCTTGATATATCAACGGTTCCAACGGCGGGTTCACCGGCCTTTGTCTTTGCCTGAATGGTTTATTTCTCGGCTTGAATGGGATTGTGTGCGTGATCAAGGTAGTGTCGTATGTCTTTAAGTCTTCGTAGCCCCAGGCTACCACGTCAGAGAACTCTCTCAATGCTTGCACTATTGCTTCTCTTTCTTTTGGGGTACACACTTTTCCCACAAATACATTCTTTACTTGCTCACTAGTTCCCAAGTTGATTGTCTCACATTCATTCCCTTGGGTGCTTTGATTCCGACTTAGTTTATCAGGGTCAAAGAGTCTTTCCAACTCCACCATGCCCCTAGGAATGACATCTGTCTTCAAATTTAAGATCCCTTCGGTGTCAAATTCCGCTTCTTCGGTTTCTTCTTCGTCTATAATCTGTGCTTCAAACACCCCTGAGTTAGTCAAGAATTCCAAAATCCGCTTATCATCATCAAACACCTGGAAATTCTTTATATTATCTGGAACTGAAGGTGTGGAGATCAATTCAACTGTGAACTTCTTTAGACCTTCCAACTCTAATGGCTCTGGTGAACTGGCCGCCTGCGCGAGAGAATTAGCCACTGGATTTTTAGCTCTGTATACTTGCTTGATATTGAATGCATCGAAGCTTTCGATCAAGTCCCGGACTCTGTTCCGGTACCGTCCCAATCTCTTGTCGTGGCAAGCATACTGTTTTCTTACTTGGCGGACCACTATGTTGGAATCTCCAATGGCATGTACAATTTTGGCACCTTTCTCTATAGCGAGGATCAATCCCTGAATCAAAGATTCATACTCAGTAACATTATTGGTGCAAGGGAACTGGAGCCTACAAGCACCTAGATATGCCTCTCCCTTGGGGCTGATGAGTTCAAACCCTGCTCCATTCCCTTTGTTAGACTTTGATCCATCAAATCTCAGAGTCCAAACTTGATCTTCTATATGAACGCTATGGGTATTGGGACCATTTTTCTCCATTGCGGGCTCAATCTTCTCACTTTCTACCCATTCCTTTGTCAGGGAGCTTTTCTTCTCATTTATTTCTTCTAGTTCTTCCACCAAAGAGACTTGTGGAACTCTCTTTGAAACTTCTTCAATGGCCGTTCTGCACATGGCGCATGTGAATTCTGGGTGGAATGCCTCATGAATCCTACACCAATTGGGCATTAACATACTGCTGATGGAAACATTCTTCCCTGATTCCATCTTTTGCTTGACATTCTTTAGCACAAAGTTTCTAAAATTTTCAAACATCCCCTCACCATCGCTTGAGTCATCTTCAATCAATATTTCAGTAGAGGGAGACGTACCTTCCAAGTGTTTTTCTTGAGTTACACTTTGCAACATGAGGACTTCCTGTTTGACGGGCTTGTACGAACCCAAATCAGTCTCTGCAAACAATACCTCATTGTTATCACCATATTCAGTGAGCATCAACCGGAGCCGTGGTGTGCTTTCCACTCTTATTTGGTTAGGGATTCCCCTCCAAGGCAGCCACATGTGAGAAAAGTCGGTGGCGATATATCCGTTCAACTTTCGGCACCAGTCTCTACTAAGCAGCATGCCGTACCCATCTGGTATATCTACAATGGAAATATCAATACGGCCTTGGATTCTAGGATCCGCGGCTAGCTGCATGTGAATGTCGTTTAGTTCCCCAACAACAGGAACTTCAGTTTTATCTAATTGAGTCACCTTCTTGTTGGTGTGGAGCGGGATTAGGCCCAATCTTTCGCATACCTTCAAAGGCATGACGTTGCTTGAAGCTTCGGAATCAATCAAACAATTGTGTAACATTTTTCCGAATATTCTGACTGAAACCAAGAATGGGGCTGGTTCATCCTTCCCTTGATAAAACACTACTGGTTTTCTTCTTTCATCTTTATGGTCCGACTGGACTTGCTTGCCTTGAGTCATATTTCTCGCATTCTGTTTCTGCTTCACGGCATCATTAGCTTGAGAGCTTTTCTCAATCTCGGCCTTTCCGGGAGTGCCTGTAGAATTTAATACCATACCCTCAAAGTTCTGATATTGTTGTGGTTCCTCCCAAGAATCGTAGGAGGTTTGTGGCACACTTTGCACCACATTTGTGTTCTGTGCAGGACGAGGCTGCGTGACAACCTGGGGGTGTCTTGGCACGTTAGGTGCCTCTTGCGAAGCGTTTCTTGTGGTGGGGATTTCAGTCAATGTCCCTAAGAGAGTCTCTCTTACTTCTTGGACCTTCATCAACTCATAGAGTGGTAAACTGACCTTTATCTTCTTAAATTCTTCCAGTACAAAGGAGCTTAGCTTTCTTATATCTTCTCTAGGAGAATTCTCCTTTTGTCCTCGGATCGACTGGTAAACTGGCTGTTGAGGCATCTGTGGTCCATTTGATCTTGCTTGTGTGGGACCCTGCTGTCTATATTCTGGAGAGTCCTTGGGTGCAATTGGCACGTTGCTCGCATTAGGATGCGGCGGTGTGGTAAAGTTGTTTGGTGGCGTTGACGAAGTCAATGGTTCCCTTTGAGGATAACCTCTTTGATACACTCTAGGGGGCCCCCCATCAGTAGTCTGGAGAGCTTGTACTTCCCCGATTCCTTCTACCAAGACATTGTTGTTAAGAGGCGGGAAACTATAGCCGTCTCTGCTTAGGGGCTCATCTGGTGATGCATACGTGACATGAGCCTCTGAAGGCGTTTGAGCCTCTGGCGTCCCCACGGGACCATTTGCCGAAGCTGGTGGAAACCTCTGATTAACCGACGGAGGTGTATAACTTTGGAATTCAGGTGGAAACTTGAAGTCTTCCAAGATCAGGGCTTGATCATACCGGGGTGTTGGAACTATTTCATACCCCGTGATTGGAGGATTCTCCACTGGTTCTGTATTTTTCACTTCTCCTCTGAAGATGTCAGCAGCGACTTGGAACTCGTGGCATTGCAACTCAGAGTGCTGACTAGTGTTGTGCAATCTACACCATCCTGACAAGGCGGCCTCCGCCAGGTATACTCTGTCTGCCGGACGGTTCTCAGGAGGCGGTGGGTTATCCAGCGGTGTAGGAACCCCTCCATTGTTGGGTCCCGTATTCCAAGATCTCTTCCGGAATCCTTGATTGTTATTTCTATACCCATGATTGTTCTCCTGATTGTATCCTTGATGAGCATCATGGTGATGATTCGGAGGATTACTCTGATATCCTCGGTTAGCACCTTGGTGTGCTTGATTGTTCCTTTGCATGGCTTGAATCTGATTATGTTGATTTCTGAGGTATGTCACCTCAGTTGACAGCTTCTTTACTTGTTCCACCAGACCTTTTATTTCATCTCTTTCCTCTTGAGTCTGTGTCGATGGTACTGTGTTTTGCAGATAGACCGGCTGTGCGACTGACGCTTGAGATGAAGGCACTCCAGGGTGGAGAACCAACTGATTTGATGGCGCGGTTGCCTGGTAAGATGGTTGTGGAACTGGATTTAATGCTGGAATTTGCTGATTCCAGGTTTGTATCTGACCGCTCGTGGAACTTAAGCCAGTGTATAGTGAGGGACCGGTTGTATTTTGTCCCATGTTCTGGCTCACTTCAACTGCCTTAGCATAAGCTAAGTTCATATCGGCGGGAGCGGGGTGAGCTTCTCTCACAAACATTGCAGTTAAGGGGTCCAAAGCGGCGTAGTAGCTTTCTCTAGCATCCGTGATAGTATAAGGAGTTCGTAATCTTGTGAGAGCCTTCTGGAATCTATTGTTAAACACATGAATGGGCTCTTTTTCCTGCCTCCTTACTTCTACAAACTATCTGAACAATTCTGCGGGAGTGATGGGAATACCAAACTTTCCGATGAAGGCCGTCTTCATCTGTTCCCATGTTCTGATTGAACCGACTGGCAAATGTATGAACCAATAATGGGCCTCTTCCCCCAAAGAATAGGGGAACAACTTGCAAGCTACATCTGCGTAGGCAATCTGCCTATTGCGTAGGTGGTCTTCAAACATTTTGATGTGATCCTCAGCAGTGCGGTTTACGTCATGGACGTGGAACTTGGAGCAAAACTCTCTGGATTCTTTGGCATGTCGTGATAGTCGGCAAACTCCAGCGGAGATGGGTTGGTAACCAACCAAGTAGCACCATTTGCAACTGGCTGAGCCATTGCTTGCCTTCGCCGATATACAGCTGTTGGAGTCGTTCGTTGCTGCTGCTGAATTGCTATTGGTGTGGTATCTCGGGCGGGTCCTTGCTGGGCAAACCTTGAAATGCTAGGCGGAGTTCTGAATAAGCTCGAGACCTCTTCACCGCTTACTGCTTCTTCACTTGATTGAGCTTCTTCGTTTGATAAAATTTCTTCACTTGAGGGAACTTCCCCATCTGATCGGGTACCTTTCTTCTTCCTTGTTCTAGTAGGTAGCTCTAGCTCTACAAGTTCCTTCGTTGAGCTGGGTGCAGACCTCAAAATTCTCTTCAACTTATCCGGCGAGAAAGAACTGATGCGATCCAGGATGAAGCTGCTTTTTTTTTTTTACTGGCGAGGCACGGGAGCAAGTGGCTGTCTTTGATTCAATAAATCTCTCTCAATAGCAACTTGGATCTCGATAGCTTTTTCTTCTTCTTCTTGCAACACAAAGCTCGTCCGCATGTACTCAGCTGCACTTCTCTTTGTTCTCCACGCGAGGTTGTTCAATCCTGAAAGAATATCTTCTTGATCGTCGTTGAATCCCAAATTTGGTTGTAGCCGCGGAGATATCCCTCTATGAGGTAGCACCATCTTGGTACATTACACTTTTATAATTTCTTTGCTTCACTATAAAAGTAGCCCTCCTAGCGCCAATTCTGTTGACGTGCTTTTTATGACAGCGCCAGCACAGAATAAAGTTGCCCAACGGTCACTCTATTCTCTCTTGATCAAAGTGTCCCACATGCTAAGATGGCTTGAAAGTTCATGTGTTCGACTCCAAGGTTCCTTTTATCGCGAATAGACTCAGTTGGTTGATGTGTTTTGCTGGTTATTTCAAGGGGACTTACGTAGTTGTTCAACTCTGTGAAGCAATTAGGACATGAATGATTTGGCAATATTGTTCTGGTATCTAGACTGACTCGAAAATGCAGAATTTAAAGGGGATAGGGATAGGGATTCTACAAATCTACTTCTAAAGGGTGGAGGATGAGGATCGACTTAAACAATCTTCAAACCAAACTTTGCTTTGTCTCCTTTCGAACAACTCCGACAAAGTTGGTGCAATCTTCAAAGGATGAGAAAATGTTCAAACTATGGCACAACACGTTCATACCGTCAACACGACGCATACAAACATATGAACCATAATCGAAGTTAAGTGCTGATACTCCAGTTGACCACGCAAGGCGAACTTACCATCAGTAAGCCCGCTAGCGGTATGGATGAAAGAAGATATGCTCAAATCACAACGCCACACTCCACAATTAACGACTACTTGCATGAAATAAAATCTATTTTACTCTATCTACCTTGAATTGGAAAGACGAAATGGCCTTGCTAGCTACTCATAACAAAGAAGAAATCACCAAACAATGAAACTCTTTGTATTATGAAAAGTGTTCACAACAACCTTTTACAAAACTTTCAAAGGAAAGTTTTCTTCCCTCCTCAATCTAAAGCTAACTTCTAAGCTAAATGCTATATGCTTTCTACTCTCTAGCTCTGATTCAACTCTTGATCTAATGTCTATCTAATAGATTACAAATGAGGGGGGATGCCCCTTTTATAATAAGTCCAATTCAGTGGACGGTTCAGATCAAATTACAATGAAGGGCTCAGATCGAGCCACCTATGCCCTGATTAGGGTTTCTGCCCTAAAAACCGCCACAAAGAGGAGTGGGCAATGAATGCACAGAATATTCTCCACTCCCTTGCAGGAATCATAATGAGCAATTAATGCCCACTACCATCATCAAGAAGATCCTCATCAAGCAGCGCGTTCCCACTGGCCTTCTCCCGGATAGCAAACTCGATCAACCGGGCTAATACTGCTTCAACCTCCTGTGTAGAGATCGGTGGAATATGGTTGAGCTGGAACTCCAAGACTGCTACCGTCTGTCCGTATCTAGTGTAAGATTTCCTCCATGTCACCAAGGCGTCCTGGGTATGTTGAATTATACTAGAGAACGTGGAGACATTCTCAAAGTCATCCAGGACAAGTGACCTCGCAGCTGAGAAGAATGGAGGCAGTCTACTTTTCAAGCCATCAGCAGTTATCTCCTCTGGGACCAACTTTCTAGCAAATATGGCTTCTAATGTATTGAGGACTCCCCCCCAGATGTTGCCCATTGCTTTCCTCACTTTAGCTGAATCTGCCCTTGCCGCGTCGTGAAATCCACGGCCTGTGACCACCGAGGAGTACCAACTGGTGAAATCATACCTATCACCTCTCTGAATTACACCTCCATCCACTAAGGTTTCTAGAGGTATATGCATCAAAGCCCCCAAACGAAGTACAGTCTTCGTTTGATAGATGCGAGTATCACCCCAGGCTTGATCTACTATATCCATCTGTGCCAAAATATTTGAGGCCTGTCGATAAGCATCGGCAAGGTCCTCCATGAATTTCCCTGTCTCAGCATGAACACGGCTAACCCACTTGTCCGCCTCCGTTTCCATTTTCT